>OZ010599.1:88941388-89008888 GCA_963932145.1 Acanthosepion lycidas | reverse complement strand
CTCCTTGGAGTCTTAAATTATTACATTAGTTACACATGTACCACACTAACACGTAGGTTGACTTGTCATTTTTCAAAATTTACTGCAATTCACGCATTTCAACATATGACAAATAAGCAAAATAAAATTAACATAAGAGAAATTTAAGGTGCGAAAAAAGCTTTAGGAGATATAAAAAAGAGAAAATTTATTAAGAGCTACTAAAGACAGGAAATTGGGGAGAGCGATGATCATCAACGTCCTGAAGGGACACGAAACTTTGAAAAGAAGTTTCGACAGGCAAACAAACATCTGGCTGTAACAAACGTATTTTTCGATTCATCACCATTTTGCTTCAATATATATCTGCCCGGCTGTTGCCTCTTTCCATTTACAAGGTCAAACATTTTTTTGTTCTTTTCGTTCTCCCGCCAGAAAGCATCAGTGTTTGAGCGGTTTCTCGGCCATTCTACCAGGATGTTTCTTTTTTGCTACGGCCTGTCACACCCAGCACGATATCTTTATCCAAAATTGACATGTTTAGAGCGCGTATATAAATGGCACTTCGTTGTTCCCATAAACCCGACTGTTCTTAATCGATATAATATTTCGGTATTTATATTTTATGATGATGATATATATATATATATATATATATATATATATATATATATATATATATATATATGATAGAATTTTGGAGGATTAGAATAACAATTATAGTAATTCATCGAGTCTACAAGAACCTTCAACAGAATGCAGAAAGCAGTGAACAGGTGTTTCGCCTTATTTGGGGCTCATCAGAGGTGCGCATCGACTACCGAGAATATCAAATTTATAATACTCTCCACAAACCTGTAATACTGTCCTCAAGCATATAATACTCTCCTCAAACTTACAGTACTCTCCTCAAACCTATAATACTCCCCTTAAAACTTTGATACTCTCCTCAAACTTACAGTACTCTCCTTAAACTTATAATACTCTCCTCAAACTTACAGTACTCTCCTCAAACCTATAATACTCTGCTCAAACTTACAATACTGTCCTCAAACCTATAATTCTCTCCTCAAACTTATAGTAATCACCTCAAACCTATAATACTCTCGGCAAACTTAGAGAACTCTCCGCAAACCTATAATACTCTCTTCAAAACTATAATACTCTATTTAGACTTACAATACTTTCCTCAAACCTATAATACTCTCTTCAAACTTAGAGTATTCTCCTCAAACCTATAATACTCTCCTCAAACCTATAATATTCTCCTCAAACCTATAAAACTCTACTCAAACTTACAATACCCTCTTCAGACCTATAATACTCCCCACAAACTTAGAATAATCTCTTCAAGCATACAATACTCTTCTTAAACCTATAATACTCTCCTCAAACTTACAGTAGTTTCCACAAACTTATAATTCTCTCCTTAAAAGTATATTACTCTAAGCAAACTTACAGTATTCTCCTCAAACCTATAATATTCTCCGCAAACCTATAATACTCTCCTCAAACTTATAATACTCTCTTCAAACCTATAATACTCTCCGCAAACTTACAGTACTGTCCTCAAACCTCTAATGCTCTCCTCAAACCTATAATATTCTCCGCAAACTTGCGATATTCTCCTCAAACCACAGTACTCTCTTGAAACTTATAATACTCTCCTCAAAACTATAATACTCTCTTCAAACTGAAAATGCTCTCCTCAAAACTATAATACTCCCTTCAAACTTACAATACTCCCCTCAAACCGATAATACTCTCCTCAATCTTGCAGTACTCTCCTCAAGCCTATAATACTCTCCTCAAAATTACAATACTCTCCTCAAACCGATAATACTCTCCTCAAGCTTACAATACTGTCCTCAAACCTATAATACTCTCCTAAATCCTGCAATAATCTATTAAAGCCTAAAATACACCCCTCAAATTTATTATACCCTCCTCAAACCTAGACTATTCTTTTGAAGCCCACAATACTCTCCTCAAACCTACAATAGTTTCCTAAAACCTACAACACTCTCCTCAAATCTCTAATCCTCAAACTTATAATTCTATAAAATTATTATGCTATAATACGGCATTCTCGTTTTCAGTACTGTTATTGTCCCATTGCCTTTCATAGAATCCCTGTCTTTCTACTGCTTTTGAAAGACTTTTCGGAGCTTTTTCAAGCCTTCCTATGATGACGAGTACAGTTGCCACCATTCAAACATGATTATATTTTTTCCTTTCATTTACTTTCAAATTCACATTGCAATCAGATGGAATAGATCCTCTGTATGATGTAATGGACTTCTTACTACAGTCTTATTTTGAACGTCTAAATGTAACTTGCTTTGACTGATTGCAAGCGAAATAAAAAGTAGGGTAAACTTCAGAACCAGATTTCCTTAACATTAAGCAAAGAATATACTAGAATCCCTTTTTTGTAATAAAACCAAAAGCATAGCTTTCGTGGTGAAATTCAAAGATTTTTTTGACAACCCAAAATAGTTACGAACATTTTAAATAAACGAAATTTCTGAAACTAGTTACTAAACAAATAGCAACTTTTCTTAATTTATTCAAGTGGCGCTGAGGAAGAGAGAAAGAGGAAAGCACTTGGAAGTGAAAAGAATGACTTAAGTAAACATGTTTATTGTAATTGCGTCTGTGTGTCTACTGAGGCAGGCCAGAGAGTACAGAAGCGAGATATTTGATGAAGACAACAAAAACGAGAAAACACATCAAATATGACGAGTCAACAGTGTCGAATGGGCATTTTAGATTCAGCTAGGCCATCTCCTGAAGTTTTCTCAATATCCGCGCAGTCTCCAGCATTTCAATTTATTAACCTTATTGTTTACGATGACTGGATCTAGTCTCCTGGCCTGGACTGGGTGCTTCACTGTGCGTCAAAAAGTCTCAATGAATATTTATGTCTTCACGACAACGGACGCACAGTGGTTTAATCGGTATCGGCTTCGCGTGTAAAATCTGAGAACCGAGTTCAAATTCCGGGAAAAATAAATAAGCAAGACAGATTTTCCTATGGCCCTGATAGGACGGATGATGGAAAACTGGATTCAAAGCAACCTGGAGACGGTTGGTGGCCGCCAGGTTATCTTGCCCAAGACACACCACTTCTGCTACAGATACAGTACATGTAGTTTCCCGACGATCTTCAGGGGTCACGTGATCGTAGTCTCAGCAACAGTTTTTGGTGATTAACCTTTCCATGGATAAATTTAAAATTCTTTATTGTTCATGTTGAGCGAGAGAAAGTCATATCAGCAATTATTATTATTATTATTATTATTATCATTATTATTATTATTATTGTCATTGTTATTATTATTATTGTCATTATTATTATTATTATTATTATTATTATTATTATTGTCATTGTTATTATCATTATTAGGTTGGTGCAAAAATAATGACGTAATAATGTCGTATTTTGACGTATTTTCTAACGTCAAAAAACGACATTATTACGTCATTATTTTTGCACCAACCTAATATTATTTTTATTGTCATTGCTATTATTATTATTGTTATTATTATTATTATTGCTGTTGTTATTATTATTATATTTTTTACTTCTTTTATCTAATAATAGATATCTAATAATGATTCTACAATTATTACTCCTCTACGTCACATTTTTCTTCTTCTTCTTCCTCCTCTTCTTCTTCTTCTTCACATTATTATTATTATTATTATTATTATTATTATTATTATTATTATTATTATTATTATTATTATTTCTTTTGATTTCTCTGGCGTATACTTATTTCTTTCCGGGTCCCGCCCAGAGACCTAAGGTTAGAAATGGCGTCATGACATTTTCCACTGACCAATTAAAACACACGCACATATTTTAAATAGATAAACTCTTCGTAAGGTGTGTGCTGTTTTCGTGAGAACAATTTTTTGTATTTCTTTAAGGCATGAACTTCCAGGAACTCTTTCAATTAGTCTACTGGAATCTTTTCCAACCAGTCGGAGGGCTCCAACTACAACTGAAAATGTTTCATGTCTTCATGTGCCACATTTTTTAACATTTCGATTTCAAAGTCCTTGTATTTTGATAGGTTTTTGAAGATCTTCAAAGATAAATAGCAGTTTGCAGGGATTGCATGTCGATAAGAAGGTACATTTTGTCTTTGTGGTCTTTAATAACAGTGCCTGGGCTATTACTTTGGATTGTCTGTGTGTAAAGACCCATAAAATTGTTACAGGTCTTATCTCCGTAACCGAGTCTGGGTGGTGTTCATTCCAATTTCTTGCAGTTTCCTTTGAGTCAAATTTGCAGATCTTCCGGTGCGGATATTGGCCCATTCTGTCATGCCGTGTTTTATATTCAGGGGTTGCCAATACCACTCAACCTGGTACAAGATATTGTTTTTAGATATTTATCGCAGAATCCGCAATTGGGTCTAACACAACTGTTCAGTACGTGTGCCTGATAATTTCTAGTTAACAAGCATTGGTTATGTGTATCAAGAATAAAACCTTCAGTTTCAACTTTTAACTCTGCACTACATCGCCACTGATTGGTACCTAGTTTCTTTACATCAGCTTGTTTGGTACGGACAGACTACGAAGCGGTTTGTCTTGACATCGTTTCTGTATCTGGTCTGTTGGATTTGTCTTTCCCTTTGCCTTTTAAGCATTTTGAAGCTGCAATCAGTGCATTATGGTTTATTTGCAATTCTTCGCCCACTTGAAATTTAATTTTAGATTTGCTGGCTTCCTTTGTTACAGAATAAAGTTTCTTAGTTCTTTCAAGTTCTTTGACACTGATCATCATCCAGTCTTCTGTAGTTTCCAGGTATCTTTGAAGATCGATTGCTGTGGTTTTTGTAAGACATTTCTAGTTGAAGTAATTATTATTATTATTATTATTATTATTATTATTTCTCCCTTTGATTTCTGTTGTAAACAAATTTCCTTCCAGGTCCCAACCAGAGACCTAAGCTCAGAAACTCAGACTTCATGACATTTTCCACTGATTATTCTTGTTAAAAAATAAACTAAAATCACCCACATTTTACATAGATAAAGTTCTTCATAATGTTTGAGCTGTGCTTGTGAATACAATTATTTTGTATTTTTTTTAAAGCATGGGCTACCAGGAATCCCTTCAATGAATCTATCGGAACCTTTTCCAATCAATCCAAACTACAACTGAATTATCGATTTGGTACATTGCATTTGCTTTTGCTTTCTTTTTTACGTTCTTTGTCGCTGCAGTCGGTGTATTATGGTTTATTTGAAATTCTTCACCCGCTTGAAATTCCATTTTAAATTTGCTGGTTTCCTTTATTACTAAATAAAGTTTCTTATTTCTTTCAAGTTCTTTGACACTGATCGTCATCTAGTCTTCTATAGTTACCAGGTATCTTTGAAGAGAGATTGGTGTAGTTTTCTAAGACAGTTCTAGTTGAACTAATTCTCTGCCTACTTCGGATCTGGGAACATACAGACGATCAACATCAGCCTTAGAATAATGCATGCGGTGGCAAATGAGAAGGATTCTCGTTTTGATGTCCATTCGCTTAATATCAGCTAAGGACAAGTTAAGAATGTTGAAACTGTATTGCACCACAGGTGCAGTGTGTTTATGGCTGATATTTTGTTTCGTGAATTCAGCTCGGTATTCAGTACCAGACACACACGCCTGTAGTATTTCTTTCTTGCATTCTCCTTCATTTCAGTATTTACTTGCTTTTCATCGCTTGAAACTCCTTTTTGATAATGTTGGCTTCGTTTATCACCGAATAAAGTTTCTTACTTCTTTCATGTTCTTTTACACAGATCATCATCCAGTCTTTTGTAATTTCCAGGTATCTTTGAAGACAGACTGTTATAGTTTTGTAAGATAATTCTAGTTGAAGTACTCCTCTGCCTCCTTCGGATCTCGGTACATACAGACGATCACTATCAGCCCTAGAATCATGCATGCAGTGGCAAGTGAGAAGCTTTCTCGTTTTGACGTTCATTCGCTTAATGTCAGCTATGCTCCAGTTAAGGATGTTAAAACTGTATTGCAACACGGAGACAGCTAAGGTGTTTATGGCTGATATTCTCTTTTTTTTTTTAATTCAACTCGGTATTCTGTACCAAAAGTACACGTATTCTTCTCTTAATTTTTCTTTCATTTTGGGTATACTGTATTCCATCTCCTTCTCTAATTCTTAGGCACCCATAGACTTCAATTTGTTCCAGTTTCCTAATCTTTGTGACAAAATCTAAATCTATTGGATGTGTTTCTGTAATTCTTCCTTTCTTGAATCTTATTTTTGCCTATTTATCGAATCGGAAATCCATACCTATATCGTTACTGAAACATTTTACAGTATTGAGGAGACCCTTTGACAAAGAATTTGGCATCATCTGTGTGGGGGATTGAATAATTTATTGTTTATTTTGTATCCATAGCTTGTTTACTTCGTGCCTAAGGTGGGGTTAAGAACAGATAATGCTGGGCACGATGTCATTCTTCCTTTCTTGAATTTTAATTTTGCACATTCATCCAAAATCCATACCTATGACGTCACTGAAACATTATACACTATTGAGGAGACCATTCAATTCATTGTCGTCTTTGGCAAAGAATTTGAATTTGAGATCATCCATGTAGAGTGGGTGATTGGACAATTTCTTGTTTTGTTTTGTAGCCATAGGTATTATTGATTAATTCATGCGTAAGGGAATAAAAGACAGATAAAAGAATCCATTATTTGTAAGGTATTGGCAGGGCTTAATGGTCGTGTGAAGTAACGAAAGGAATGACAAACACAGTTATAATAGGATAATAATAATAATAATAATAATAATAATAATAATAATAATAATAATAATAATAATAATAAAAATAATAATGTTAAGAATAATCCCTGACGTTAGACTAGGCAATGCTCTTATAACCTTTAATCTTTATTGGAAGTGCTAACGGGTAAAGATCTTGGAGGATTAAGATAGATATATATGAAGAGATCGACATAGATAGATAGATAGATAGATAGATAGATAGATAGATATTAATATACTGAAATATTTAGATCGATAGATATCAATATACTGAAATATTTAGATAGATAGATAGATAGATAGATAGATAGATGTTAATATACTGAGATAGATAGATAGATATGAACAGCCTGACATAGATAGATAGATAGATAGATAGATAGATAGATAGATAGATAGATAGATATGAACAGCCTGACATAGATAGATAGATAGATAGATAGATAGATAGATAGATAGATAGATAGATAGAAAATATACAATGATGAACAGAAAGCTAAGCGCATCTGATCGCAATTATTTCGTTATCACAGTTGTAAATCCCAATTACTCACGGGTCAATGTTTTGCCTTTCACACCAAAATAATAACACAATGTAATGAATAATTATAACGTTTGTCGATTGAAAACAGGTCAGGCCGTGATCTTGCGACTCAATCCGATTAATTTAGTAAAAGGCATCAGTGAATAACAGTCAGGTCACAAGGTCTGCGGATGATTCCCTCTTACAAATAACACTGTCATCTACTATAAGCGGCTTCTGGAGATGATGATATCGCTCTCTACTAAAATTAGCTTAGTCTGGCGCAAGATCAACAATGTAGAGTTTTTTTAAGTGTAGCTCATCCCCTCCGTGCTGGTCATTTCCTTTTATGTATTTATGTTTGGGTGGTTAGCTAATCCCTGCTGCTGACGCCTGCTCAGACGGATTTTACTTCTACAAGGCACACAGCGCTAACATGTGGTTTATGGTGCAACTATAAACTTAGGATTTTTTCTGTTACCACCCCACCCAAATAATGCAAAGTTACTTATCGCAAATATTAATTCACCCCAAGAAGTTATAAATTTTAAAATCAATGTTTGTTTGTTATTAAAACTTTGGTGCTGTTTTGAAATTATAAATTATAAATAAAATTTGTTTAGCTTGCCTCACAACAGCTCCAACCCTTAAAATGAAAAATTACCAAAAATCAGGAAGTTATTCACATTTTGTAAGTGTAGATGATATTCAAGGTACTTACAAGGAATTTATTACAATTTGAAAAAAATAAAAGAAAAAAAAATCTGATTTTGGTTTGTCTATCGGGGTGTGCGCGAACGTAGACCCCACACTTGAGCACTTGATTTGCCCACATTTGGGGTGATCGGAAAGGCCAACCCAAACGGAGTGCAATGGAAGAGCCCCGCTCTGGGCGAATTTGGCTTGAATTTTAGTAAATACAAATTTTCGGGTGAATTACCAGGAAAGATCCTAAACTTAGTTACAGTTTCAGAGAGGGAGAGGGAGGGAGAGAGAGAGAGGGAAAGAGAGGGACAGAAAGAAAGATATATGGAGAAAAAGAGCGATAGCAAAAACAGAAAGAGAGAGAAAGAAAGACAGAAGAGGAAGAGGAAGAAAGACAGAGTGAAAGAGCGATAGAAAGAGAGAGACAGAGAGAGAGAAAAGAAAGAGAGAAAAAGAGAGATAGAAAGAGGAAGAGATAGAAAGACAGAGAGAGTGAAAGAAAGAAAGAAAGAAAGAAAGAAAGAAAGAAAGAAAGGGAAAGAAAAGAGGTTGAGGAGGATCGTGAAATAAGTGGGAGAGTGTGAAAGAAAGAAAGAAAGAAAGAGAGACAAGAGAGATAGAAAGAGGAAGTGTGAGAAAGACAGAGAGAGAAAAGGAGAGAAAAAGAAAAAGAGAGAGAAAGAGAGATAAAAAGAGAGGAAGACAAATAGAAAAAGAAAGCCAGAGGAAGACAGAGAGAGAAAGAAAGAGAGAGATGAAGACAGAGAGAGAGAAAAAGAATGAGTGCATAATCTGACGTTATCGTTAGCTGAACAAAGTCAATACCTTCAAACTCAGTCCCGAGTCCCTTCTGACTTCCACCTGATGGCTTTCCAACCCTTCCGGTTGCCTAATTTCACTCACAACGCTTGCGTCAACCCATAGTAGGGCTTCTTTTCACATGCTTTCCAACCATTTCGCTTGCCTGACTCATTTCCACAGGCCGACATTGACAAATCGACCATAGTGAAACCCATAACGCCCACTTTCAACCCACGCAAGCGAATTCAGTTGAATAATGAACATACGAACTAATGTGTACGGTTGATACACCACATTCACTTCGCTGTACTGAGTTTATGACAAACTCACTTCAATATGTCCCTCATCATGGCCCTTTAATTGTGATATGTCCCAGAAAGGGATATATTTGTTCGAAATAGCAAGTGGTTTTGGTTTACTGTAACCGGGTAGGAAAATCTGGTAGGTAAGCGTAATGGACTGGTCCTCGTCGTAGTTGTAGGCAATAGGAGTAGGCAATAAGCGTAGCCCGTGTACCTCTATATCAGTCTGTATTTATGGCTGACACCAGCCAATCATATTACTGCGAGGGGGAACCCAGGTGTATGCATATTCATTACATCAAATCGCAACAGTTGAATTCGTTCATGCAATAATGCCGGTTTCAATCCAGAGGAAAATGTATTCATTGCTTCCAATGAACAATATTGACATAAAACCGATGGAGAAGTAAAAAGAGGTTGGTCTATTGTAATTATCCGAAATCTAGCTAATGAGAATCACAACCCATTCATTGCAACATCGACTACAATACCACGTACTTACAGGTAGCCGAAAAAACACCCATGACATAAAAATTGCATAATATAAATATATCCTTTTTATTATTTCCAATTTTTTACCGAAATATATAAAATTTAATGATATGAAATGAGGGAGGAGGGGACGAAGCCCCCCCCCCCAAAAAAAAAACTAAAATATGACAAAAGATTCAAACTAAAAATCAAATATTTTAGTAGGACCCATCTACCCCACAAAAATAACAGCAACCGCTGTATTCTGTCTATAAGCAGACTCAAGAAGTTCGCTCACTCAAGGCAAGAGAGAGACAGCGGGCCCTACTAACGTCAGTTATGTTTAGTTTACTTTGTGTTGATGTTTAGTTTGTTTAAGGGGTTCATTCCCTTCCCTCTCATTCTTCATTATTAGATTTTTATATACAGGGTGCGGCTGGTATTTGAGTACATACAGATTTAAGATTAATGCTGCTTCCCACTAACTTCTAATGCTTTTATTTTTCAGAAATCAAGAATGGTAAACTCTATGATAACAAATGAAAGGAAAAGGCATGCTGGGATTGTGGCATAAATGGCTGATCCTAGATATTGCACGTTTCCTCAAAGTTGCAAGATCGTTTGTCCACAAGATACGAAAAGAGTTAGAAGATGCTGACAGTTCCCCAATGTCTGTATCAAAACGTAAAAGACATTACGCACGTTCTGATAAAATGAGAACATCCGAATTTATTTAGGAAGTCAAGGAGACAATTCATGAAAACCGAGGTCAATCAATGAGGTCAATTGCCAAAAAGCTGCATGTGACTGAAAAAACAATCAGAAGCCTACTTTTGTCTTGCATATTTTGAGGGATGGGTTTTTCATTTATTAATTGTTATTTTTATTTTATTGTTTAAACATTATTTTCAATGGATACCCATATTGGTTTGAGCACTAGGTCCTCTGTGGCCGATCTGTTAAAGGACGTCAGATCTAATAATGGTTTACCCTATGGGAACGCAGAGAGATCTAATTCAACCGACGAAAACTTCATCAGTCTTATTCAACTCCGGTGTATAGACTGAGTTCGTATATAGACTTCCGACACGAACTCAGTCTATACACCGGGGTTGAATAAGACTGACGAAGTGTTCGTCGGCTGAAATAGATCAATCCCCCATATTTGAATTTTGTTGTGTAATACTATATATATATATATATATATATATATATATATATATATATATATGAATAAAAATGACAATAGGAAAACTGGTAATTGTCATTTTTATTCATAAATATTGTTTCTCTACTGATTAATCCGGAGAAATTTTCATATATATATATATATATATATATATATATATATATATATATATACACGTCTGATAGCTAATTTTTAACAAAATCCCTTCATAATCACGAATAACTTTCCGTGACTTAATGTTAAAGGATGAGAGAAATTTAAATTTCTTTTATTTTCATTTCCTAAGTACTTTCGATCTTCTTCCAAGATCATCTTCAGAGGTGCAAGTAATACACAACTACATGTCGTTTATTAGTATAAGTATTTGTACAAAGTTGTTCCTTGTTATCCATTACCGTAGTTTTTTCATTATACTTTTAAATGCAAAACAGTTGACAATGTACTGAGCTTTCATTAAAACGTGAAAAAATTATCCATTATGGAATTTTTTTTCCTCTATCTTATAATGCCATGATCATGAGCGCGTTAAAGCGGGGAAAACTGTTCCTTTATAGGCATTTCAGTACATTACTGCAGTATTTATAGTTGATTCCGTCCAATGCCGGTTTTAATTGTTTAATATGAATTGCTTCTAGGATCTCTAATCTAGGTTTGTTGTTTTCATAATATATATATATATATATATATATATATATATATATATAGAGAGAGAGAGAGAGAGAGAGAGAGAGAGATATTTTTTACTTCTATGCAAGGGAGGTAACTTATGTTTTTGGGATTTTTTGTGCGGTTCGGTCCAGCAAAGGTAGGCTGACCCGACTGCCTTCCGTCTGGAAAAGTAATCTGATACAGCCGTGCAGCCCCGCGTCCATTATCATTCGTGTTGCCCTATGTAAGAATCTTATTTGCCTGCTCACGATAAAAAATATCCTGCCATTGTTAAACGGAACATTTCTAAGTTAAACGTTGAAGAAAGACTAGCCACTATTGTACACGAATGACAAATGTAACTTAGTCAACATGGTAACAGGCACCATCTACCGTAATCTTTCTTTAAACTTAATAATTCAAGAACGAAGGATTTTGTGTACATACGTTTATATGGACTCTTGTCCTTGTTTTGGTGTGAGGAAATCGCCCCCAATGTTTGTAAAAATATTTTTATACACACTGTGATATATATATATATATATATATATATATATATATCACAGTGTGTATAACACACACACACACACACACACACACACATATATATATATATATATATATATATATATATATATATATATATATATATATATATATATAAATTCCATGAACAACAAGATGCCGAAATAAAAAATTTATATGAACAAATCCCCCCCCGACACACGCACACAATGAATTACTCAAGGGTAACATAAGCAAAACATACACAAAAGCAGCAAAAACAATAGAACCTGATATCAATAAGGAAGCAAAAGCAATCGCCCCAAAAATTAGACCTAGATGATCGAGTAAGTTGCAACAGTTAGGCTCAAGCCTTTTATCACACTAAAAGACCACAAAGAAAATTTCAAAACCAAGCCTGCGTGGAGACTCATAAACCCAGCCAAAAGCGAACTAGGTAAAATAAGTAAAACGATACTAGAAAAAATTATTTCAGAGCTAAGGAAGAAGTTAAGAGTAAAATAGTGGAAAAAACCAAAATAGCAACTACAGACTGGCCCCGCAACATAAAAAATAAACATAATTTCCAATTTATACAACTAGACATAAAAGAATTCTACTCTTCTATAACAGAAACCATGCTAGATAAAACCATCATCTTAGCTCATGAGCAAATAAGAATAATCACAAACATAAATATATATCATTAAACACTCCCGTAAATAACAAATATTCAACAATGAAGACGCATGGATAAAGAAAAAAGGGATCTTTGACAGTACAATGGGAAGTTTTGATGGTGATGAGGAACTCATAGGTATATATTTACTACACGCACTAAGTAGAATAATAGATATAAATGATACAGGACTCTAGACGGACGACGGTCTTATAATCTTAAGAAACTATAACAAACAAAACACAGAGAAAATTAGAAAAGCAATGATAAATATTTTCAAAAATATAGGATTCGACATAGACATAAAAACTAACTTAAGTAGATTTTCTAGATGTTAACTTCAACCTAATAAAAGTTACATATATACCATACAAAAAGCCTAATGATAAGCTACTGTACATACGCACATCTTCCAATCACCTGTCCTCAATAATCAGGAAGATACCAAAATCAATTAACCGTAGTTCTTTCAATGAAACCATATTTAACGAAGCTAAGAAAGACTATGAAACAGCCCTAAAAGATAATGGATTCCCGGTAATCCTCACATAGACACCACACAGCACAAAAAAGGCCAACAGAAAGAGAAACATCATATGGTTCAACCCACCGTACAACAAAAAATGTTAAACCAAACGTAGGAAAAATATTGATCAAACTTTTAAAGAAAAATTTCTCCATTAAGCACTCTCCACCAAATATTCAAAGAAAGAGGAAAGAAAGAAAATTCAATATTCTCATGGGGTCCTGAAGAAAGAAAGAAAGAAAGAAAGAAAGAAAGAAAACTGGGAAACAAGAACGTGAGACGCTAAAATGTACAGAAAGAAAGAAGTATTGGAAAAGAAAGAAAGAAAGAAAGAAAGAAAGAAAGAAAGATATTAAATGAAAACGAGGAAAGAAAGAATAAAAGAAAGACACAAGTAAATAAAGTAAGAAAGAAAAGAAAGAAAGAGAAGACTAAGAATGAAAGAAAGGTAAAGGTAAAACAAAGAAGGGAAAAGTAAAGAAAGAAAGAAACAAAGAAAGAAAGAAACAAACAAACAAGTGAAAAGTAAAGAAAGACAGAAAGAAAAACAAAGAGAGGAAAAGTAAAGAAACAAAGAAAGAAAGAAAGAAAGAAAGGAAAAGTAAAGAAAGTTAGTAAAAAAAAAAAGAGAAGCCGTGCGACAATGTTTCAATGCGCATGCGTTCTTTCTCCTCGATGGAAAAGAAATCCGCTTCCATATGTTATTTTTTTCTATGGTCGTCCCTTGACATCGACAAGTCAATTTGTATCTCTGATTTAATTTACGTCGTCTTTTCACTTCAAATACCAGTCACATTCACTGCCATTTCCGCTTGGCTACTTTAATGAGAAAGCTAGAATGTTCATAAGAATCACATGCCTTTTGATTTATCTCTGACTGCTACAAATGTATGCACAACATGATACGTCTTCTCATTTAGGGCTCATTCTCCTTCTTATTTCCGAGTACAGCCATTGCTTGATTTATCATTTCAGTTTCACCAGTGAATAGAGCAACTGAGGCATTTGAGCCGAACCAAGAACACACTCTGCCACAAACACTGCAGATAAACTTACTTCCGGTAACAGAAACGATGTTGCTATGGCTTCGTGAGTGACACTTCAACCTACCCCCAACATTACACACTCCCCACCACCATGTACTCACCTTCATATAGTAATAATTCGAATGCTATAGCCTGAATTTTCACTGATCGCGATGAACGGGTATTATTTCAGGGAAGCCCCGTGTCTTGAGCCCCCATTAAGACTTAAATTCAACCCAAGACCTTAATTAATCCTGGGTATGACGATAAACTACATCCGGCAGTAAGGCCACTGATCATGAGATTTTGAGGAGCATAGAACCACCTCTTAATTGCTGTTGTTCCCAGATTCACCCTGATCCGGGGTGGTAGCACCTGTTAGGGTCCCAGCTATGGACAAACAGTGAACATCTCAAACAAAATACTATGAAAGTATAAAAACGTATTTTTATACTAAAAAATAGCAGCAATACTTTATATATATATATATATATAAATAATGACCAACAATACATATTTATAGTAAAATTACTAGTAAGACTTTTTTGAAGCAAAATGTTTCGCAATGCATTTTATAGTAGAATCACGAACGATACAGATAAACTGGCCAGTAATGCATTTTATCGGTTGTTGAAGGCTTAGTATTGCAAAGATAGACGATAGAAGGCGGAGTCGGGTTCTTACTGGAGCGGTTCAAAATATATTTAGTTGAAGCCATTGTGTTCAAACTTTCGGCATTAAATAACCAATATAGGTTGATATGCCGTTAAATAAATCAGCCAACCAACCCGATAAGATGGTTGGAAAATGATCGGTTTCCTGTACCGCTCCAGTAAGTACCCGACTCCACCGTCTATCCTCTATCTTTGCAAGAGCCAGATCAATTAGTCAGTCAATTATGTGCCATACGTTAAAAAAAAAAAAAAAAAAAGCAAAAGAAATATCCCCTAACAAAACTAATTGGTGATTCCGTTTATTGTTTTATATTGTCACATGACCCCCCTCTGCCTTTTCTACAAAGAAGTATTTGCTACGTGGACTTCATGAATTTAAGCGCAGTACCAGATTGCCATTTTGGTCTCTTCATTTTTACTGTTCAAATTGTTAAATGCAACCGTAAGTTCTATTCTAATAGTTTCTTCTCTTGCCTCATCTTACCTAAGGGGCTCTCCTTCAGATTCATGCTTTCCTGTCAACTAGAAAACTAATTAAATTAAAATAATTCTTGTAAAAATTAACTATTCATCAAAGAAATTTTATTTCTTGAAATTTCTTAAAATTGAGTAATGAAGAGCAAACAAATGTAAAAAAAATATTTTCTCAAGATTTTCTGAACAAAAAAAAATTTATAAAATTATCTCATTCATTGGTGAATAAGTCCTGAAAATTTCATTAAAATCCGACAATTATTTGATTTTTGAAAGAATTTCCAAAACAATGCTTTTTACCACAAAAAAGACACAAAAACTTCCTATACTACTTTTCGTTGACACACAGAGAAAAAAAATTTAACCAAAATTTCGAACGTATTAGAAAGGATTATTAAAACATTTAATAAAATAATCAAAAATTACTTTCGTCTTTCCATTTAATAAGAACATGAATATTTTGACGATAAAACTTTATTTTTATTAAGTTTCGGGCCTTTTTTCATCATGCTATTTTTTTAAGATGAATTAATGAAGGTACCGACACTTTCATCTTCTGTAATACATTGCATCTTACTAGGTTTATCACCTTGCCTGTGGAAAAAAAGGTCAAACACAAATCTCTTTATAAATGGTCCAGGCCTGGCAAACCCAAGAACATCGCTACAAGCATTATTTATTTACAATACATAGTTTTTTTTTTAAACTCATTTTTAAAATTTACCAATTCCATTTTATGAACTAATTCCTCTCGAATCGCTCCATCTTTTCAGACAAGCAATATTCAATGTCGTACAATTGCTTCTAAACTTGGGTTTGAAAACAAACTTGATCTTTGCGTGTACTAGACATTATTCAGTGTTGTATTCTACGCGAATTCCATCAAAGCACACACGATCCTTATTTTTGTCAGAATATAAATACAAGCTCCAAGTTTATTAACTGTCTACTCAGATGGCGATCAAAGAGTTAGTTTGAGGGAATCTATTTCAACGTGATGTTTCAACTGTTTTCAAACGTTCAAATAATCATTTATTCAGATCACTGGATCAATTTCTTTTTAGCAAAACCTTTTAAAGTGGAGAAGAGATTAATTCAGTTTTATGACAATTATTTTCGTCCACAGTTTCATATTTTCTATTAGTGTTTCTTTCATATTAACACTGCTTGCATTTCTATTGTCTTTTATTGTGTCTTGTTATTATTAAATTATTTATTTTTGACTAGGATTTCTTAATTTCATTCGCTTTTTATTACATCAGTATAGAATCCAAAGATTCACTAAAAACTGAGCATACAAGATCAAAGAAAATTCCCCAACACTTAATAAAAACAAAGTTTTTATCGCCAAAATCTCAATGTTATTATTAAGAGGTAAGGTCTATGGAGTTTTTGATGTAAAAATTATATTTTTTTAGGTATCTGTAAAACTTCGGTAAATAGGTCGCTAATCTGCTATTTTAGCAAGAAAATTTTTTCCTATCAATTTAAATTAGTTTTTGAAATACAGCAAAGTGTTTTCCTTATTGGAAATAATAAATGTAATCTATTTGCTTCGGATTACAATAAAATCTTCAAGAAAGATTTCTCATTTTTTTAAAATTCATTTTAAATAGATACCTCCATGAGATCGCTAAAAAAAGAGGATAGCATGAGGAAAATGACGCCAAACTTGACGAAAACAAAATTTTAGCGTCTAAATGTTTATGCTATTATTAAGAGGAAAGAACAATTTTTTTTTTAATTATTTAAAAAAAAATTTCCTTCTTTTTATAACATTCTAAATTTTGATTAAAAAAACTTTGTTTCTCTTTGTATCATCGGAACTAGTAAAATAACATAGACATTGTTTTTTTTTTTTCATTGAAAAAATGATAATTGAATTTTAAAAGAATTTCAAACTGAGATTTTCATCTTTTTTATAAAATGGAAAAAAAATGATCGATTGTCTATCAATTTTGCTGACTCGAAAAAAACAAGATTTTTAACGAAAATTTCGGACGTGCTCGGAACGATTAAGAATGTAAAAAAATACCCCCCAAATACTTTGAACTTTCCTCTTAATAATAACATAAACATTTGGATGATAAAATTTTGTTTTCGTCAAGTTTGGCGACGTTTTCATTATGATATGGTCTGTTTTAGCGATGTTATGGAGGTACCTAATTTTAAACCTTAGGTGTTGCGTTTTCTGTGCTGGTACCTATATATTCAATTTTTTTTTTTTTAGAACCCTTGACGTTTTGGTTAAAAATCTCGTTTCTCTGATGTCAGCATTGTACCATAAATTAGTATGAGAAATTTTGGCGTCTTTTTGCGGTGAAAACCCAACTGATTTGAAAATTCTTGTAAAAATCAGGTAATTGCCGGATTTTAGTGAAACTTTCAGAACTTATTCACAAATAAATTATTTTTTAGATGTTTCTTTTTTAGAAAATCTTTGGAAAAATATTTTCTATAAATCCGTTTCTCAACACTTATTTCATTTTAAGAAGTTCCCTTTTTTAGCGATTAATGTTTATATTAGTTTTCTGGTGTACGGTGGCCGTTAATAATTAAGTATGACTCAAGACTTCATGTTAAGATAAAACAATATTTAATTACAACCACAAATAAATACTTAATAAGAACAAAGAAGTAAAAATCAACCAAAGATAATCAACCATTTAAGTGAAGACCTTGTTAGCACGGCTCGGCTTAACGTCCGGTAAATCCTAAATCAAAACCCAAATCATCGACACACTCTAATTCACACTAATTCGACTGGATAGTTCCACTTAATAGTCACTTAATAATCACTGCAGTCAGTAGCCTGACACCCCTATTTATACACCTGGCGGAAAACACATATTCATAAATCCAGAGTGTCACGCTCGAAACGTGGTGTCGGTAGTTGCTTATTTTCTTATATGACTAGTAGTCAAATTATAGGAGAATTTAAATCATGAATTTTTTTTTTAGTCAAACAGGGCCACAAGTTACAGAATATTTGCCTTGAAACGTAAAATAAAAAAATGAAATAAAACTAAGGCATTATTCAATTAATTTTTTTTTAATTCCTTTTATGAATAAGATATATTACGGACATTATTGTTTTAAGGAAAATGTATTACGGACATTATTGTTTTAAGAAAAATGTATTACTGACATTATTGTTTTAAGGAAAATGTATTACTGGCAGTGTTGTTTTAAGAAAAATCGGTTATTAATTAATTTTTACAAAAATTGTTTTCATTTATTTTAATTACAATAATTTATAAATCTCTTCTTAGTTATCTTTTAAACTTCTGTATAAATTCTATCTAAACTATAGTAGTCAATTGATATCTATTATTAACTTGAGGCTGTATTTATTTATCATAAATGAAAAAGCTCACTAGAATTCAACTATCATATTATTTTAAAAAGAATTTTGAAATTATTTGATGAAAGTATAAACGTGTCGACTTTTGTAAATACGAATGTCCTCACACGATATTATCAGAAAATAAGATCAATAACTATAGAAAATTTAAAATGTATTTTTAATTTTCTAGCGCTTCCTCAAAAATCGTCTTCGTAATTAAAACTATAAAACCAAAG
Source organism: Acanthosepion lycidas (assembly GCA_963932145.1). Taxonomy (NCBI): domain Eukaryota; kingdom Metazoa; phylum Mollusca; class Cephalopoda; order Sepiida; family Sepiidae; genus Acanthosepion; species Acanthosepion lycidas. The sequence goes on along the minus strand of OZ010599.1, from coordinate 88,990,002 downwards.
TACCTAAAATTCGATGAAATTAAATTTCTTGGAATATTTTCTTAAATTTTTAATATTACTGGGTAGTTAAAAATAAATTATATTTAAAAAGGCGTTCACGTTATATTCATCAAATAATCGTTGCAGTTATGTCACTATCAGAAAAAAAAATCCAAAACGTATGTCTATCGAGAATGTTATCAACACATCATAAAAACACGTACCTCTTTGGTAAAATTACTTTCTACAATATTTTAAACTAAAAGTAGTATTTGTTTCAAATCAGATTAAGTAAATTTTAACTCATCTAATATCCCTCAAATAAAGTTTCAGAAAAGTATATTTAATTTTTGAAAGATTTTTTTAATAAAGATAATTACGTTGTGATGACAGATGTTGCACGATTTTAGTGCACGTACTGATATTAAAAAATGATTTCAATCAATTTAAGTTCAGTTTGAAATGCAACAATGTATTTTGCTTATTGGAATTATTAAATTTAATCTATTAGCTTGAAATTAAAACTAAAATCAAATCTTCAAAAAAGATTTTTCTTTTTTTAAAATGCATTTTAAACATTAGGTATCGTTTTTCTTTGGAGCATTTTAAAATTAATAAAATTTGATTACCATTTCTTTGATCGTAATTTCAACCATTATTCATTTTTGACTAGGATTTCTTTCATCTTAATTTTACTTGCTTTTTATTACATTAGTAGTAACCTTATGGTGAAGTATATTAATATTAGAGAAAAGTATTGTTAAGCATTATTTATTTTTTGTTGTATTTTCTTCAGTTTAATTTCTTTTGGTTTTTTTTTCTTAATATATGAAATATCTCACCCCAAATATATTTTGTGGATCAAGTCCAGAATTCAGTCAATAACTATTGCCTACATTTTGGAGTTATCCACAAATTTGGCCCATCTCCTTGGCCCATGACTCACCAATTCATAAAATTTCATTTTAAATTAATTGAAAACCTTTAGAGTTATTGAGTAGACAATCAGACAATCATGGCTGAATACATAAGCACTACTACTTCCTTGACATAAGTCATTAGAAGGTCATTCAGAAAGAAATGTCGAATACTTTCAAATATCCATTCATTGAAATCACTGGATCAATTTCTTTATCTCAAAAACATTTCAATGTAAATAAAGGATCAATTCAGTTTGATGACAATTCTTTTCATCAAGAATTTCATTTTTTTTTCAATAGTTTAAAAAAAATACAACCTGAACCCAATAAACTAATGAAGAAAAAGACGAAGGCTGACAATGAGAAAAGAGTCGATTGTTTAGAGAGTAAAGTTGTATATTTGAAGATAAATACGCATTCAAATGTAACAAAATATTTGAAATATATTTGGTAAGAACACAGTCTTCATTATTAAGAGAAAAACAAAGGTTCATTAAAGTCTTGGGTTCTCGACACAAACATCAATTCAGTATTTAAAATAAAACTCCATTATACGAGATCTGCTTAATTCCTAGAGTGATTTAACCCATGCAAGTAGCCGTTGCCGCGCAGTAGAGGAAGTTTTACGTGGTCATGTTATATTAATTGCGGAAAATCAGTGAAACGAATCTGGAGAGTTGGATTAACACAACATTTTGTGTGAACATAAAACGTGATGTAAATCCAATGCTTGGCAAAAATAACAACCATGGCCGGCGCGTGCAACCACCAGACCCCACTATTTGATGAGAGGGACAACACTGATTGGGTTAACCGCCAGCGCTTTGTGACTTTTGGTATCTTATCAACATTTTCTTTGTTCTGCCTATATTTATATACGTTACAAATTAAACTCAGCCCAAATATTAAAGGATGAAATATTTTCGTCAATTTTGACGTCATTCTCAGGGTTTCTTGTCCAAATCTGTCAATCTGCTTTGTTGATGCTAAGTCAAAAAAAACACACACACACACACAATGTAAAATTCCATATTTTTTTTATCGATAAGGTTGAATGCGTTAAATTATTCGACTTTTTAATGAGGGGAATGTCATTTTGATGTTAAAAATTACCTCAAATCATTTCTATTTAAGATGGTGTAGGATCTTTTGGAGTGGTTCAACTGAACCTCCCGCGCAAGTACCTTTCAACTTTAGTCCGCCAAAAAATAAATTCAAATAGTTTTATATTTCAAGTCCGGACAGAATTGAAAGCATATCATGTGATATCTTTCACCCAATAAAATAATTACTTTGTATTTTATTAAGAATCTCTAAATCTATAACAGAAGCACCAAACCAGTTATGGCATGAATATGCTAAGCATGGACAAATGATAGGCTTATAAATAAGATTGGTTCTGGAGACAAAAATTGTCTAACACGATACAATGAATCAACTTTCTTAGCAGCAAACCTAGCAATTCATTCAATATAATCGTTCCATTTCATGTAAACGGAACATAAACGGTTGTTGTTTTTGTGAAGTTTTCAGCTTAGCTACAATGTAACACAGTTACGGAGAGAAGGACAAGAAAAGAACAAGAATTAAGAAGACAGAATTTAACTATTGACATTGCAAATAAGTTTTTGAAGTTCAAAGTTGATTGAGAAGCCGGAAGAGAGTTCCACAAGCGAGAAGTGCGATAGAAGAAACTGTTAGCATAGAACAGGTAAAAGTTTAGGTACCATAGAGGAAAGGTCATCAGAACAATTACCATGAAAGTAATTATAGAAAAAGGCATAGGGAAACTATGTTATATCGGTTGGAAAGTGACTGAAGCCGAGTTCTCCGGTCCTTACAGATAACAGGGTTACATCTAGCCATCTCTACTGTAAAACGATGAGACCTTGCCGCCAATCAAGTACTGCGCTTAAATTCATAAAGTCTAGGTACCATAGAGGAAAGGTCATCAGAACAATTACCATGAAAGTATTTATAGAAAAGACACAGGGAAGCTACATTACGGCAGTTGGAAAGGGTCTGAAACCGAAATAACAGATCGGGAACTTATATTGAATTTTATAAAGATTCTCTAAATGTATATAAAGATCACCAGACCATATATGGCAAGAATATTCAAAGCATGGATAAAATGGTAGACTTATAAATACTTAAATTAGTTTCTGACCGGAAGAATTGTCTAACACGATACAGTGAACCAACTTTCCTATCAGCAGATCTAACAATTGATTCTATATAGTCTGAACACTTTACGTCTGTGGGAAAACTTGTTGTTTTGGTTTTCAGCTTAGGTACAGCGTGACACGTGTTTTGCTTGTAAATATAAAGTCTTGTGAAGGGGAAACGAGATATGTTTTCTCCAGTGTGTACAGATAGAGAGAAGGGTAGTTAGTATTACAGAAAATCTGACACAAGGCCTAAACACAGAGTACCGGGAATGTTAGTCGCAATTATGCCCCACGTTCTCGAACAATCCCCCGTTCACTAAGATACCGTAATTACGCTTGGATTTGATATCTAAATTGTCAAAATTTCTCAATGATAATGGCTAAGAGTATGGCCGAAATTGCTTGGAAAACATTCGGAAATTTTTTGATAATTTATATCCCGAAAAGAAGAAACTTATGAGAACAAATGAGAAATTATATAAAAACTTAGTCACCGCACCTTGTAAGTCGTTTTCAACTGAGCGAGCGTCTGCAGTAGGGATTGGCTAGACACCCAAATAGACGGGTATCCTCGAATACAAGTGGCTAGCTATTATTATTTACTATGATATATATATATATATATATATATATATATATATATATATATATATATATATATATATATATATCTGTTGTTCGGACTGTTGTCCTCATCTTTATTGCCATATTCACGACGTTTCGGCCGTTGTACGCTCCGATCTTCTTCAGGATCTGTCTATATTTCCGAGATGTGGTAGTGTAACTATTTCTAGTATTTCCATTGTTTGGGCTGTTGTCTTCATCTTCATTGTCATATTGACAACATTTTCGCCATTGTACGCTCCGGCCTTCTTCAGATGATACACGTTGCAATTTCGAACCCAATTAATGTAGGTGGATTGTTCTAGTTCTACATGCCATGCCTTTTCTGGATATCACAGTTTCAGTAAAATCCCTTTAGTAACTCAAATTTCAAAATTTTGCTGAACTTTTGTTCTTGATTTGGTGTGGTAACCCTCCCCCAATGTTTGTAAAAGCATTTCAATAAATCAATCAACACACAGACGAAACCACAATGATAGTCCGGCCTTGCTGCATCATATATATATATATATATATATATATATATATATATATATATATATATATATATATATATATATATATATATATATATTTAATCAGCATTTTAATTTATTAATTTTATTTAATTTCTCATTAATGCATTTTTCATTAAATAATATAGACAAGTTTTGTCTATTTATTTTAAGTAAGTTCCTTTCATATTGTCTGATACATACATAAAACAGTTGAAACCTAACCTGAACAAAGTAAACTATGAAATCTCGACAAATATTCTTAAATGTCTATAATTTATAACGGAAGTCATTAGTTTATACCAACGGTTTCCCATACTTAATACTTCTCGTTTTTCACTCTTGCGTGGTAATGTGTGACATCACGAGTTGCGACGCGATTTTCGCTTTCGCGTCTCGTATATACGAATTTGTCGTTACTTTGAAATTTTTCATGCAGCAAGGGCGGACTATCATTGTGGTTTCGTCTGTGTGTTGATTGATTTATTGAAATTGTCATCTTTAATAATGGCTTATGTAAGCCAAAAGCTTAGATTGGATTTAAACATGTATCAATATGGTGTTTTCCTTTCGTCTTTCAACGGTAATGTGATTAAGCTTATCAGACAATATGAAAGGAACTTACTTAAAATAAATAGACAAAACTTGTCTATATTATTTAATGAAACATACATTAATATATATATATATATATATATATATATATATATATATATATATATATATATATATATATTAGGTTGGTGCAAAAATATTGTCGTTTTCTCACATATTAACATATGTGAGAAAACGACAATATTTTTGCACCAACCTAATATATATTGATAGAAAGTGTGTGTTAGGGTAAGAGGAAGAGGGAGAGAGATTTTAATCGACAAAGATTAATAGATCATAGTTATGATAGATAGATATTGAACAAACTGAGATAGAAAATGAAGAGGACTGTCATAGATAGATAGATAGATAGATAGATAGATAGATATGAACAGGATCATATAGATAGGAAGAGACGAGATAGATGATGAAATGAATGAGATAGAAAAATGTACAGACTGAGATAGATAGATAGATAGATAGATAGATAGATAGATAGATAGATAGATAGATAGATATGAACAGGATCACAAAGACAGATAAGAAAAGACGAGATAGATTTACTTAAATCTTGACAGCTGAAGTTTAATTTGTTATTAATGTCTGTTCTTTCTAAGAAAAACACAATCGTCTGAAAGTGACACATTTTTCCTACTTGCCCGTCGATGTGGGCATTCTGGTTTTATGAAAGAACATAGTCCACGAGGAACAAACCCTGTTACTGCTGGGGGGGCTTTTTCATGGACTGGAATGCAAAATCGATGGGCATTAAAAGGGTCAGATCTCTTTGACTGAATCATTTGTTTGGACCTAAAAACTGTGGTTCTTATGAAATCGAAACACATTCATCAAATTTCTCTTTTATACTCTCCGGCATTCCAGGTTTTGACAATGGCTGTTTACTTTCTACCACCGACTGTAAAATCTTCATTAATCATCCATTTTTTTTTTTCGTCTTACGCGCACCTGAAAAAAAATCTCTTAAAACCGATGTGGGTGGTAGACGTCCAAGACTCGATCTCAAATGTCAGAATCCTAGCGTATAGTGTTGTCCTTGGGAAATTTTTGGCTTGAGTCAAAAGTTATGAATATTCACGACATTTCGGCCGTCATACGCTCCTGCCTTCTTCAGGTGATTGGAATTTCAAATCGAACCTTTTATTTCGTCCACCAAAAAAACGTGAAATCAATAAAATACAGAGCAACTTCGGGTCGCGAACGTCTCACATGTCGAACAAATCGGTTTTTTGGACAGAAAATTCGAGATGAAAATGTTTTGGTTATCCAACAAAATTTCGGTTCTCGAACAACATTGCCGAACAGAGTTAAGCTGAACGGAATAATTTCTGAGTCGACCGCCATCTTGTATACATTTGTGTGTTGTGCCGGGCTTTTCTTTTTCAATTTTATTGCACTGGGACTTTTTGTTAGTTTACATTGATTCCTACTGGAAAAATAGATTCGGTTTACGAACATTTCGGGTTACGAACGATCTTTCGGGAACGAAGTAAATTCGTGAACCGAGTTTCCACTGTAACTGATACTGAGACATTCGGAAGAGGCATGGCACGTGGAACTAGAACAATCTACCCCGGTGGACGACATAAAGGGTTCTGAACGAAATTCGGATCAACTGAAGAAGAACGGAGCGTACAACTGTCGAAACGTCATGAATATGGCAACAAAGATGAGGACAACACTCCGAGCAATGTAAATAGTATAAATAATTACAATACCTCATCTCAGAAATGTATACAGGTGTTTTGTTAGTCTATGTGTTACTTATGTTGTAATTTTTTTTATTATTATTATAGACTAGCTGACGTACTCGTCTATGGCGAATAAGGGTTCGGGAACTTGGATTGTAGCTGTTTACGGCAGTAAGAAGTTTCCTTCTTACCGATGATAACAATTCCGAAAATGATAAATTCATGTCTTTTCCATGGGCATTAATGCGAAAATAAAATTGAACTTGGCCTAAAATTTTTCATTAAAACGTTAAGTTTCGTTTCGCTAACGGCAGGATGATCAAATTTGATATCTAACCTGTTTCTCCATCTTAAAATACTACATTCATTAGAAAATATTTTCAGTTGATAACTCAGAGAGAGTCATACAGATCATTTAAAGATAAAACATGTTTCATTAGATACTACATTATTTACATCATTCAGACTATTGTCCTCATCTTTGTCGCCATATTTATTACAACGTTTTGGCCCTTCATTATCTGTCTATATTTCTGAGATGAAGTATTATGTACATTATTTACATTATTCGAACTATTGTCCTCATCTTTGTCGCCATATTTATCACAACGTTTCGGCCCTTCAGTATCTGTCTATATTTCTGAGATGAGGTATCATGTACATTATTTACATTATTCGAACTATTGTCCTCATCTTTGTCGCCATATTTATTACAACGTTTCGGCCTTTCAGTATCTGTCTATATTTCTGAGATGAGGTATTATGTACATTATTTACATTATTCGAACTATTGTCCTCATCTTTGTCGCCATATTTATTACAACGTTTCGGCCTTTCAGTATCTGTCTATATTTCTGAGATGAGTTATTATGTACATTATTTACATTATTCGAACTATTGTCCTCATCTTTGTCGCCATATTTATTACAACGTTTCGGCCGTTGTACGCACCGGCCTTCTGGAATATAAGATAGTTCGATATTCGTGCAAGTGTCCCGGTAGGATTTTTCGATTTGTCTCAATATATTTTTGGTATATCGGGTCCGTACCGATCCTTCAGTATCTGTACAACGGCCGAAATGTTGTAATAAATATGGCGACAAAGATAAGGACAATAGTCCGAATAATGTAAATAATGTAAATAGTGTACATAATACCTCATCTCGGAAATATAGACAGATACTGAAAGACCGAAACGTTGTAATAAATATGGCGACAAAGATGAGGACAATAGTCCGAATAATGTAGATAATGTACATAAAGAAATATAGACAGATATTAAATACTAGTTCAGTATTTCCAATCTAAATTGTTTGTCCAATTAAATACGGTATGTGTTAGAAGTGGGGTAATGGATAACGGCTTAGATTGAGGAATCGGAGAACCGAGTTCGAATTTCAGTCGAAAGATAAATGATCGCCTAAGCGTGTATCCCGCATGGCACATAACTGGCTGATATTCACTTACGTGCTAATATCCTTGGGAGAGGTATGGATCCTTCTCTTCTCCTCCCAGCTATGGGTAAATAGCAGGACAGAACGGGTTCTATAGTCTCAGATGGCAACTGGTCTATTGCAAAAAGAAATGGCAACCTACTGCGGGAAAAATCTGCCTCGTCAGTCATTTATCGAAAGATACATGATCGTCTACGCGTGTATCACGCTTGGCACATAAACTGACTGACTGACCCTTGGGAAAGGTATGAATCCTCTTCTTCTCCCTCCAGCTATGGGTAAATAGCAGGACAGACATGGTTCTATAGCCTTGGGTGGTAGCTAGCCTATCGCAGAAAGAAATGACAGCTTACTGCTGAAAAAAATCTGCCTAGTCAGTCATGTCTCGAAAGACATGACCGCCTAAGTGTGTATCGTGCATGGCACATAACCGTCTGACTGATTTGTTAGAAGGATTCTATACCTCAAGCGACAAGGTGAACTCACCAGCACGCGCATCGTGGGTTCGGGAAGACAACAAAAAACATATTTAGGGGTCGTCTGAGAAAATACAGTGTTACTCTTCAGTTGGACTTACTCTAAGAGTGACGGAACTCAACTAAATTATAAACACATTACAAACAAGAAATGCCATCAAGGGTTTTGATTGTCCCCTTGTAAGGTTTGCTGAAAGGTACATATATTTTTAATTCCTGGATCCATCTAGGAAAACCCTTGTAAATTGTTAATATATTAGTTGAAAACGCTCGGAACGAAGCAGTCATTTGAACAATTTCTATACACACTAAATTCTATAAAAGAAATCTCTTGTTCGCAAAAAGAATACAACAAAAATCACTTAGGTATCATTTTTAATGAACTCTATATTAAAGAGAGATTGCTGCCCAAAGACACACATACATCCATATATATATATATATCGGTGGACATTGAGGTCATCACCCAGAGGCGACAGTCTGTTTCGTTATACACGCAGTTGTAGAGGCCTGACGATTGCATTCAGAATGAAACAGACAGCCAGGATGTTTGCGTAGTATCCGGAAAAGCGACGACCACAAACGACCAGCGATCATCAGCGACCATCAGTAATGGATCACCGGTGACCATCGAACATTAGGGATCATTAGCGACCAGCAATCATCAACAACCAGCGACCTTCAACGATCATCAGTGACCAGTGATCATCATCGACCAGCAAATTTCAAGGACGAGTGACCTTCAGTCACCCGTGATCATCAGCGACCAGCGATCATCGGCGACCATCAGTGACCAGGGATCACCCGCGAACATCGAAGATTAGGGATCATTAGCGACCAGCAATCATCAACAACCAGCGACCTTCAGCGGCACGCGGTCATCAGTGACCAGCGACTATCAGTGACCAGCGACTATCAGCGACCAGAGAATATCAGCGACCAGCGATCACCAGCGACCATCAGTGACCAGGGATCATCAGTGACCAGCACATTTCAACGACCAGCGACCTTCAGTCACCCGTGATTATCAGCGACCAGTAAACATCAGCGACCATCAACGACCAGCGACCTTCAGTGACCAGTTCACCAGTGACCAGCGAACACCAGCGACCAATGATCATCGGCGACCATCAACGACCAGCGATCACGAGTGACCAGCGATCATCAAGGACTAATGATGATCAGCGAGTAACGAACATCAGCGACCAGCGATCATCAGCGTCGATCAGTGACCAGGGATCCTTAACGAGTTGCAATCAAAGACTAGCGACCTTCAGCGACCCGCGATCATCAGCGACCCGCGATCATCAGCGACCCGCGATCATCAGCGACCCGCGATCATCAGCGGCCATCAGCGGCCATCAGCGACCAGCAATCATCAGCGAGCAGAGAACATCAGCAACCAGAGATCATCTGCGAACAGCTACTATCAGCGACCACCAGCGACCAGCGACCAGCGACCATCAGCGAGGAGAGAACGTCAGTGACCATCACCGACCAAGGATTATTAGCCATCAGCGACCATCGGCGATACCAGCGACCAGCTTCTCCTCCCACAGGCGGGATTGGGCGAACCGTTCACTGCTCTATTGCTACTTCGATGGAAAGTGCTCGGGCGAACTACATTCCCTAGTCCTGCCAATTCAAACCATCACTGCAAGGGCACCACCATGCCACATACATACAGTGTAACCCGGATATAAGAGACCCTGATATATGAGAAAACCCGGATATAAGAGATATTTTTTTCCCATACTTACCTAAACAAAATAGACCAAACCCAGATATATGAGAAACTCGGATAAAAGAGACTTCTTCTCCGGTCCCGACAACTCTCTTATATCCGGGTTACACTGTAGTACAAAACCACCCACATTCGCTCCGTATTTGATGGGTGAGAATTAATTCCCATTCAAACAGCTTCTTCCCGCAAACCACTGACCCGTGGAACCGATTCCCAAGATGATTCCCTGATCAATACATTCTTAACCTTCTAGAGTTAACCATTATCTTGCCCTGCCGTATAAGCTGCCTCTTAGCACCTAACCCTCTACTTAGAGGGGGAACCTTATTATAACATATATATATATATATATATATATATATATATACGTGTTTGTGTGTGCTATATTCATAAAGATGTGTGTTCAGTATTAGAAATATAACGTTCATAGGAAAAACAGTGTGGACATAAGAATCAACAGTGCGTGGTGATAGTTATTTTCACGCCTCAGTGCCATCTTGGCTTACGGACACTTCAAGTTGACACGCTGATCGTCATACGATCGATGAAGGTAAGTAACGTCGAGCCTGGTCAATACTTAAATGGGTGACTGACTGGAATTACCAGGTCCTGGGATGTGCGGCTGGTGTAAGGGATAATGACTCGGAATTGTTAATCGGAGAGCCGAGCTCTAATACCAGTTGGGTACGTTTTACCCACTCACGCGCAAGTGCTCAAAAGAAAGGGATGAATCCACATCTTCTCCCCCAAGCTATGGGTTAATTAGTAAAACTTGTATGGCTCAAACTATTATCAACTAAAAAACAAATTGTGTGCACATTATTTAGATTTCAGCTTTAAATAATCGATAGATTTTGATGAGCCGCTTCAGTGCAAGTGTTAGTATTTCTTTAACGTTCTGACCATCTTCCTGCTATATGTTATCTCAATACTGATATGACCAGACAGGTTTTATAACATCGGTATTTGTCGTGAACCCATTGCTGCTAGAAAAACCTTTATCTTCATTCTACTTTTCTATTTAGATTGATTTTCTGGGACTAGTGTATTTCTCCCTCAATATATATATATATATATATATATATATATATATATAATAAATTAACCCCAAGAAATAAATAAATAATAAATAAACAAGCCACTCCCGCCAAAATTACCGCCAGTATAGATTACCCACAAGGCATCACTGACCCATGTAAATAAATAGTCCAGAAAAAATCAAACACTCGCGGCCTGACTATTGCGTTGAGGGAGTCGACACGCAGTCTCTGACTGTGGGCGACTTCTGTCGAACTCTCTGCTTTAGCAGAGAGGAACCCAGACGAAGCTTTGCCGAAGGGCAAACGTTCGTCCGGGGAGGTAGACAGATCCCGAACCCGCTTATGGGATTATTTTTGACCGAGCCTATGGGCTCAAAGAAACCCACGTTAAACTCGGCATTGTGCCACATACACTCCTCGTGGGGGGACTGTTAAATATTGGCCTGGCGATTGGGTCTAGCATGAAACAGCCTCTCGTCTCTGTGTGTTGACTTCAATGTTCCCTTATATATATATATATATATATATATATATATATATATATATATAAGCCCGGTGTTTACTGCTCCGGAACCCCATTGAGCGAGGGAAGCAAGCCTAGCCGGGGGTTCCGACTTTGTTTTGTGACCCTTAGAATCTTATAAATATTTCTTTTTTTCTACCTATAAACTAAGAACCAATAACTATTAAAGAAATGAAAACTTTTCCTGAAATTTTGACGACATTCTGATGTCGTTTATGGTTCACAGTAAGGGCACGCCATTCCACTTACATTGTAGCAAACCATCCACACTCCCCTCCGTATTCGATCGATGAGAAGTAAGTTCCACTTGAACAGCTTCTTCCCGCGAAACACTGCTCTCTGGAACCGACTCCCAAGAGGATGTTTCCCCTTTCTTTACCATCTTAACGTGCTCATATCTAGGATTAACCATTATGCCCCCCTCCTATCTATATAAACTTCTTCTTAATGTAACCCTCAATTAGATGATAGATATTAAATGATAAATATTAACTGTTTTTTGGGGGTTTTTTTAAGCATTACACCTCAAGCAAGGCGGGAAGCCACTGGCATGCAAGGGGTTACAGGAGATTTGGAGCAAGATCAGATAGGTGTGATAGAAGAAAGGATGAGTAGGAGGGTAGTGGATAGATCAAGGCAACTGGAAATGTCGATTGACATTACATTTGAATAGTTGGAGTTTATAGCTCTCAGTGAAACAGGAAAAGGGAGTTTCACAGGCAAGAGGTGCAAGATAGGAAGCTATTGGAGTAGAAGAGACAGCTACATTCAACAGTGAAAGAGCGAGAGTGGGATGCCAGCCTCGTAGGGCGCTTGAATTCATGAAGTCTGTGAACCAGCGAAAGCAGCTCATCGGGGCAATTACCATGAAAATATTTGTAAAATAGACAGAGACAGGTGACCGTGTGAGAGCGACTGCAGACGAGATGCCAGAACAGGGCCAATTACGTTGCATATCCGTCTCTGGATCTTATCAAGAACCCCGAGACAAACAGAAGGGGCTCCAGACCATATATGGCATGCAATACTCCATGGAAGGGCGAATGGTTGATTTGTAGATTTGAAGGATTGATTCCGGGGAGAAAAATTTCCTGGCGCAGCACAGGGAGCCAACTTTCCTTGCGGTGAACGAAGTAATTGAATTTTTTCTTTGTAGATGGGAATTATTTAATGTAGGTTTGATTAATATGTTGATTTAAATGTAGATGTTAAATGGACACTTCATCCTAAGATAATCATTTCAATATATTAATTTTTATATTTTTCTTATTATTTTTCTCATATATTGTTTATTTAAATATATCTTTAATTCTGAATTATTTCCTGGTCATATAAATGTTCATCTTTTTAGTTAATATCATATTTTTTAATAAGTTCAGGTTTTTTTTAACACTAAACTACCTTTTGATTGCTACTGTGTATAAAATAAATTTTTTGTTTTGTTTTGTTTTACGGCATATCAACCTCAATGGGTTATTTAATGCTGACAACTTTTTTATCTGGAAATATTTGTCAAAAATCATAATGTTTCTAAAAAAATCTATTTCTGGTAATAATTTTTTGCAAAGTATTTCTGGTATTAAAACCTATTTTACACTTTTATAATGATTTTTACCTCAGTTTGGGTTTAACTATTTGCCCATAGCTGGGACCCTAACAAGTGCTACCACCACAGGTCAGTTTGGACCTGGGAACACCAGCAATTAAGAGGTAGTTCCACGCTCCTCAAAATCTCCTGATCAGAGGCATTGCTGCTGGACGTAGTTTATCATCTTACCCTGGATACGGATGTAGTTTATCGTCATACCCAGGACGGGTATAAAATAAATAGGTAATTTCTTCTCTCTTTTTTCTCCCTCTTTTTTCTCTTCCTTTCTCCTCTGACCACCCCTCATATCTAGACTTATACTACTTCCTAGTGTTTATTTGTTCTCTTTTTCTCTTTTTCCTTTTTTCTTTCCTTCCTTTGTCTGGCCAGTTTTATTTCAATAATTTATCAGCCATTGAATGGTTTGAAAAATTCTTGTTAAATATATTTCAATTTACAAGGTGAAAATGACCATTAAAGACCATAAATGAAAATTACAGCTAAAATTTCAAAGATTCGATAAGGAATCGATTTCCTTTATGATCTCCTCAGTCCATAGAAAGTATTTTTAAGCGCTCCTTATAGAAACGGAAGAACATGAAATTCAGATAATGCAAATATTTTTCGATATTCTAAGAGTAGCTCAGGATTTCGAAGTTTTGAAGAATTCGACTCATAATCTATTTATTTTGGCATTTCCATCGGCAACGTTAAAATTTGAAATACCAGGAAGCTGTCAAAAGAATCCAACTTGGAGAGTAACGTATTGAACAGCAGGGCCTTTCTTGCACAACCAAAATTCAATAGTTCGAACGCTGTATCGATGAAACTCTATGGCAGAGAAACGTAACAACTTCAAACTACTGGGAAGAAATCAAACGTCACTGACATTAGATGCCTTCCTAAACTTCTGGGCATCAAACAAAATAATCACACATGTCAAAGATAAAAGCCAAAGAGAGATCACAGTAGGCCATTTGTCAATGTAATTAACCTCCGATATGTGGGGCATGTCTTGAAAGGGGTCCTACAACGAGAGTTACAAATCAAGCCAAGAGATAGACGCTAATAGTTCAGCGAAAGTTAGAACAAACCAGGTAGATTTGCTGAAAGGAAGGAAGGAAAAATGAAACAAAGAAAGGAAGGGAGGGACGAAGGTAAGAGAGAAAGAAATAGAGAAAGAAAGGAAAAAAGTTAAGAAAGAAGGAAAAACGGTGGGAGTGTAAAATGAGAAAGAAAATGGGAAACACTGAAAGACTGGCCAAAAAGAAAGAAAGAAACAAACAAACAAAGATGAAAAAAGATAGGAGGCCGAAAAAGAAAGAAAGAAACAAACAAACAAAGAAACAAACAAAGTAACAAACAAACAAATATAGAAACAAAGATGAAAAAAGATAGCAAAGAAAGAAAGAAAGAAAGAAAGAAACAAACAAACAAACAAACAAACAAAAAAAACAAAGACGAAAAAAGATAGGAGGCTGAAAAAGAAAGAAACAAACAAACAAATAAAGAAACAAAGCTGAAAAAAGATAGCAGGTGGGAGTGTAAGATGAGAAAGAAAATGGGAAACACTGAAAGAATGGCCAAAAAGAAAGAAAGAAAGAAACAAACAAACAAACAAACAAACAAAGATGAAAAAAGATAGGAGGCTGAAAAAGAAAGAAAGACAGAAAGAAAGAAAGAAACAAACAAATATAGAAACAAAGATGAAAAAAGATAGCAGGCTGGGAAAGAAAGAAAGAAACAAACAAACAAACAAATATAGAAACAAAGATGAAAAAAGATAGCAGGCTGGGAAAGAAAGAAAGAAAGAAAGAAAGAAACAAACAAACAAACAAATATGAAAAAAGATAGGAGGCTGAAAAAGAAACAAACAAACAAACAAATAAAGAAACAAAGATGAAAAAAGATAGCAGGCTGGGAAAGAAAGATAGAAAGAAAGAAAGAAAGAAAGAAAGAAAGAAAGAAACAAACAAACAAACAAACAAACAAACAAACAAAAAAACAAAGAAATAAAGAAACAAAGAAACAAAGATGAAAAAAGATAGGAGGCTGGGAAAGAAAGAAAGAAAGAAAGAAAGGCGGAAGGAAGAGGGGGTGGAAGGTATGAAAGAAAGAAATGAAGAAAGATAAGAAAGAAAGAAAGAAACAAACAAACAAACAAAGATGAAAAAAGATAGGAGGCTGAAAAAGAAACAAACAAATAAAGAAACAAAGATGAAAAAAGATAGCAGGCTGGGAAAGAAAGAAAGAAAGAAAGAAAGAAAGAAAGAAAGAAAGAAAGAAAGGCGGAAGGAAGAGGGGGTGGAAGGTATGAAAGAAAGAAATGAAGAAAGATAAGAAAGAAAAGAAAGTGACAAAGAAGGAAAAACGGTGGGAATGTAAGATTAGACAGAAAAATCAGAAACATTAAAAGAATTAATTATTAACTAAATATTTAATTGTATTAATTTTTATATAAATTTAGAATTATATATTTGTCTTAGCTAACAAAAATGAAATAATGCTTGCATCTGGACTATTGTGATTGTCTTTGTTGTTGTTGTTGTTATCAGAATGTTTTGACTGAGTCTATGTCTTCAGTGGAAATAGGCACTCAATAACTGAACAGTGTTAAATAAGAAAAAGAGATATTCCTTGACATGGACAACAGAATGCCATTGTTTTGCTGTTGGTGGTCTGGTTGTTTGTCTGCCGTGAGATCTATCACTAAAGGCAGCCTGGTTGCATCTGCCTTCATGGATGAAATCAGCTTTGTCTTTATAGTCAGTCAATGGGTCAGAAATGGCTGCTGCGAAAACTGCGTGGGCCTTTTTCTTGGTCAGAAAAGATGTTTTATGACATTGATATTTTTGGATGCTATTTCAGAAGCGGGTACACAGAGTCAAACAAAATTAAGGTTATATTAGCTCTAGATATCGAAGTGAGCACTTCTGTTTGAGTTAAAGAGCTGGAGTTCCAACAGTGTATGGCAAGTTCAAAATTCCCTGAATGTTATTAAAATCAACAGATACCTGAAGAAGGTCAGAGAGCACAATAGTTGAAAATAATATGATAATAGCAACAAAGATGAGGACAATAGCCTGAATGTAAATAATAACTCCTTATCCCAGAAATTCAGATAGAAATTAAACAATTTTTCAAAAAATTTTATTTTTAAGAAGAATGACAACAATGCAAAAAATGCTTTTTGAAAATATGTAACTGAGAAAAAAAATGATGTATTTTCAAGTTGAAAATAGTTATTTTTATATTTTCAATTTGATTCTATTTATTAATGTTAGGTTATAATCCTCTTAGAAATAATACTAATTCAATTTTTGTTTACATAATCTTAATGTCTCTATTAATACAAAATAAACATATGTCCTGATACTATGTCACGAAAAGTAAAAGATATGGTTTTTATATTTTCATTTGTCTAATCATTATCGTGATATTAATTATAAGAAAGCATTTTCTGTTAAAATTTGAATATTTTCCTTTATGATTTGTTTAAGCTCAGTCCATTGTCATGAGAACAATCTTCCTGGGTAGAATAAATAAAAGGTTCAGTTTGTAATGGCGGCTTTAACATTAACAAGAAAAAAATTAGAAGTGACAAAACGACAAAGGGAAATAAAAATTGGTTGAAATAAGTTAAATGTTTACTTGCATTATTTACAGTATACGGACTGTTATCCTCATCTTCATTGTCATATTCACAACGTTTCGGTCGTTGTACGCTCCAGCCTTTTTCAGGTGATTGGAATTTCGAACTGAACCCTTTATTTCGTCCACCGGGGTAGAATGTTCTAGTTCCACGTACTATGTCTCTTCCAGATATCTCGGTTATTTCCCTTTAACTTAACTCTCCAAACTACACCACAAGAAAGATAAAAACTAAAAACATTAACAATAAGATGTGTGATAAATAAAGATATATATATATATATATATATATATATATATATATATATATATTACATGAATCAGTCATACAAAAACCAGATATTCATTTTGTATGAATGATTCATGTAATGTAAATTGAACTGCACCAGATACATGATAGATATATATATATATATATATGTGTGTGTGTGTGTGTATGTAAAGAATGAAAAAGAAAGAAAGAGGAAAATAAAGCGGAAAAGAAAGAAAGCGAGAAAAAGAAAAGAAAGAAAGAAAGAAAGAAAGAAAGAAAGAAAGAAAGTGAACGTAATAAACAAGTCAAAATAAGGGAAGGAGAAACAGAAAAACGAACGAAAATTCAATAGGAGAAAGAAAGAAAGAAAGAAAGAAAGAAAGAAAGAAAGAAAGCGAGAAAAAGAAAGTAAGAAATTAAGAACGCTAGAAAAAGAAAGAAAGAAAGAAAGAAAATGAGAAAAAGAGTTAGAAAAAGAAAGAAAGCAAAAGAAAGGGACAAGAAGCGAATTAAAAAGGAAAATAAAAAAGACGACAAAGTAAGAATGAAAGACATGCTATTTCTAATATCAGTAAAAATATGAAATAAATTATCTCAAAAAGAAAGTGGAATGTAAAAAGATTATGAATAACCTTAGAGAACATAAAAGCAAACAAATAAAATAGATCAAATCTCGGCTGCGTTGATCGATAAACCAATCGATTATCGATACATAATGAGATAGAAAAGTGTAAACGAGCAGAAAAGAATCTATGCTCGAAGACCTCTTGCTCTATTCGTGATACGGATCATTAGAATTGCTTAGTCAGGAAAGTTGCATAAAAATGATCAACCTTTTTCCCATCAACGTCGATTGATCAGAACGATATCAAACGAAATAGTGTCGACATCTTCCCCATCAAAAAAATTGCTCCTCAGTAAAAGTGGCTACTTGTATTCATTCAAATGACTTTGCGAAATGACAACCACCACAATTGATCTGAATAAAATCTCATACTTTATATGGATCTTTCTAGAATGGAATAAAATTGACAGAAAATGAATCTGAACATTAAAACATTTTGATTTTTCACTATTATTTCGCGAGAAAAATCATGTAAAATTAAGATGAAAGAAATCCTAGTCAAAAATGAATAATGGCTGACAATGTTTCATCTAATAATAATAAAATTCAAGATAATATTACTACTAATACTACTAATGTAATAAAAAGCAAGTGAAATTAAGAAGAAAGAAATCCTAGTCAAAAATGAATAATGGCTGACAATGCTTCATCTAATAATAATAAAATTCAAGATAATATTACTACCGCCTGAATAAAAATAAAATAAATGAGTTCAGCAGATATACAAAATTAGAAATGAGTGTAAGACAAGAAAGTGACTTCTCACCGGACTATATATATATATATATATATATATATATATATAGATAGATAGATAGATAGATAGATATAGTGTATCACAAAAGTCTGTACACCTCTCACATTTCTTCAAATATTTAAGTATATCTCTTTATGGGACAGCACTGAAAAAATTACCTTTTGACACAATGAAAAGTAGTCTGTCTGTTTATTTCAACTCCCATCTGCGTCTTTCTTGCTGGCCGTTGAATGAAGACGCTAAATGCACACAGCTGATATCATCAATACTATGAAACGTTGTAGTGCAGTGACAGGATAAATCGTTGTTGTTGTCTTTGATGGTGTCTTTTATGGTTATTGAACCAATGACGGAATTCCGTGCCTGTTTAACCAACATAATTTCCTTTTTTTTGCATTAGTAGCAGAAAAGTAACTATATCAGATTTGAACTGTCACAAGACCTCACTTCACGGTAGGCGTCATCCCCACCCAATCTACAGACACTCCAAACAGGATTCATAATTCGCCACTTCACCAGGGGAATATTACATGAAATAAATCCCGATGCCAAGTCGGTAAACATATCATCACTGATAGCAATTTCACGCCCCAGCCCGGCATTTACAAAATATTCAAACCAGCGGCTCTGACTTGTGACAGTGGCTGATTTCGAAACCCCGTGTATTTCAATTCAGCGTTTTTCTTCTTTTATTTTTCAATCATGAAGACTTGGGCCTTTAAACGACAATTTCTCCACTTCCCATTTCCTCTTCTTTTTACTGTTTCTTCTCTCTCTTCCTCCCTCTCTCTCATCCATTCTCTTTTTTTTTACCGAAACCTAACTCACCAGTATATAATAATAATAATAATAATAATAATGGCAGAAGAAGAAGAAGAAGAAGAAGAAGAAGAAGAAGAAGAAAAACAATCAAAGCTAACCGCTGAAAATATGTTAATTTGGAAAAATTACTCGTCATTAAAAAAAAATGAATTCACTTAGATTTCGTAAATTTATGTCAATTCTGGTAATCCATATTGGCTGTTAACACAACGGAGCTTATCGAAAGTACAATGAAGAGAATAGATAGATAGATAGATAGAGAGAGAGAGAGAGAGAGAGAGAGAGAGAGAGAAATAGATATGAACAGACTGTAACAGACAGATAGATAGATAGATAGATAGATAGATAGATAGATAGATAGATAATGAACAGATCAAGATAGATATATAGATAGATAGATAGATGTGAACAGATTGAAATAAATAGATATGAACAGATTGAAATAGATCGATAGATAGATAAATAGATAGATAGATGTGAATAGATTGAAATAGATAGATTTAAAAAATAGCAAACAATATATCATGATAATTTCGTCAAAAATCGACGTCCATGACGTCATGTTTTGTAATTGTTGGTGAGTTTGTCTGATGTATCAACAATATGCAAAAGATGAAAAGGCTGTCGGAAGTAATCTATCACGACGTGGCCTGTCGCCTGTCTATCTGTCTCTCTGCCTGTCAGTCTGTATATCTCTTCACCTGGACATATAATAATAATAATAATATCTATAATCTGTCTGTAGGTAAGTGTGAATTTGTACATAAATATATTCTTATTCTTAAATATATGTATATACCATTTATTTAAGGAGAGCGTCAAAAAAGAAAAATAAGAAAAGGGAAAATAAAAATTAAAAACATTTTCTGTTCTTTTTTTTTTTTTTTTGCATTTGTAGTCAGTTTCTTCCTGTTTGGAATAAAGTTCCTTAATTAGTTTACAAATCACCCAATCCTACACACGTGACACCTGTCCGCTGCCACTATCACACTGTTGTGCCCCATCATCAAGCGCGTTTTGTAACTTGAGTGACAGGCCAAATTTACATAGGTGCAAAAAAAAAAAAAATGTCTCGCAATTCATTGTATACAGATCTGAGATTTATTGTTTCTTAAATATAAGATTCGTAAAGCCGCCATTTTTGGGGGGATACTCTGCACGCGACATATATAGAGAGTGGCGAAAAGGAAGTTTTAAAAAAGTCATATATAGAGAATGGTGAAAAGAAAGATATAAACAAATCATATATAGGGAGTGGTGAAAAGGGAGATATAAACAACTCATATATAGAGAGTGGTGAAAAGCAAGATATTAGGTTGGTGCAAAAATAATGATGTAATAATGTCGTTTTTTTGACGTGTTACTTAACAACAAAAAACGACATTATTACGTCATTATTTTTGCACCAACCTAATATAAACAAGTCAAATATAGAGAGTCAGGAAAAGAAAGATATAAAAAAAAGTCATATATAGAGAATGGTAAAAAGAAAGATATAAACAAGTCATATATAGAGAGTGGTGAAAAGAAAGAGATAAACAAGTCAGACAGAGAGTGGTGCAAAGAGAGATATAAACCATTCATATATAGGGAGTGATGAAAATAAAGATATAAAAAATTCATATATAGTGAGTGGTGAAAAGAAAGATATAAACAAGTTATATATGGAGAATGGTGAAAAGAAAGATATAAACAAGTCATAGAGAGAGTGGTGAAAAAAAGATATAAACAAGTCATATACAGGGAGTGTTGAAAAGTAAGATAAAAACAAGTCATAGAGAGAGTGATGCAAAGAGAGATATAAAAAAGTCATATATAGGGAGTGATGAAAAGAAAGATATAAACAACTCATATATAGAGAGTGGTGAAAAAAAGATATAAACAAGTTATAGAAAGAGGGGTGAAAAGGAAGATAAAAACAAGTCATATATAGAGTGTTGGGAAAAGGAAGATATAAACAAGTCATATATAGAGAGTGGTGAAAAGAAAGATATAAACAGGTCATATATAGAGAGTGATAAAAAGGAAGATATAAACACGTCAGATATAGAAGGCGGTGAAAAGGAAGATGGAAACAAGTCATATATAGAGAGTGGTGAAAAGGAACATATAAAAACTTCATATATAGAGCGTGATGAAAAGAAAGATATAAACAAGTCATATATATTGAGTGATGAAAAGACATATATAGAGAAATGTGAATAGAGAGATATAAACCAGTCAAAGAGTGGTCAAAATAAAGATATAAAAAAGTCATATATAGAGAGTGGTGAAAAGGAAGATATAAACAAGTAATATATAGAGAGTGGTGAAAAGGAAGATATAAACAAGTCATATATAGAGAGTGATGAAAAGAAAGATATTAACAAGTCATATATAGAATGTGATAAAAAGAAAGATATAAACAAATCATATATAGAGAGTGGGGAAAAGGAAGATATTAACAAGTCATATATAGACAGTTGGGAAAAGAAAGATATAAACAAGTCATATATAGTGAGTGGTGAAAAGTAAGATATAAACAAGTCATACATAGAGTGCTGCAAAGAGAGATATAAACATGTCATATATAGGGAGTGGTGAAAAGAAAGATATAAACAAATCATATATACAGAATGGTGAAAAGGAAGATATAAACATATCATTTATAGAGAGTAGTGAAAAGGAAGATATAAACAAGTCATATATAGAGAGTCGTGAAAAGGAACATATAAACAAGTCATTTATAGAGAATGGTGAAAAGAAAGATATAAACTAGTCATAGAGAGAGTGGTGAAAAAAAGATATAAACAAGTCATATATAGAGAATAGTGAAAAGAAACATATAAACAAGTCATTTATAGAGAGTGGTGAAAAAGAAGAAAGAAACAAGTCGAAAATAGAGAGTGGTGAAAAGGAATATATAAACAACTCATACGTAGAGAATGATATATAAAAAGAAGTCATATATAGAGAATGGTGAAAAGAAAGATAAAAACAAGTCATATATAAAGAATCGTGAAAAGGTAGATATAAACAAGACATATATAGAAAAAGGTGAATAGAGAGATATAAACAAGTCATAGAGAGAGTGGTGAAAATAAAGATATAAAAAAGTCATATATAGAGAGTGGTGAAAAGGAAGATATAAACATGTCATATATAGAGAGTGGTGAAAAGGAAGATATAAACAAGTTATATATAGAGAATGGTGAAAAGGATCATATAAACAACTCATATGTCGAGAATAGTGAAAAGAACGACATAGACAAGTCATATATAGGGAGTGGTCAAAAGAAAGATATAAACAAGTCATATATAGAGAGTAGTGAAAAGGAAGATATAAACAAGTCAGATATAGAGATTGGTGAAAAGAAAGATATCAACAAGTAATATATCGAGAGTGATTAAAAGAAAGATATAAATAAGTCATATATAGAGAATGGTGAAAAGAACGATATAAACAAGGAATATATAGAGATTGGTGAAAAGAGAGATATGAACAAGTCGTATATAGACAGTGGTGAAAAGGAAGATATAAACAACTCATATATAGAGAGTTGTGAAAAGGAAGATATAGACAAGTCATATATAGAAAGTGGTGAAAAAAAAGATATAAAATGTCATATATAGAGAGTGGTGAAAAGGAAGATATAAACAAGTCATACATAGAGTGCTGCAAAGAGAGATATAAACAAGTCATATATAGAGAGTGGTGAAAAGAAAGATATAAACAAGTCATAGAGAGAGTGGTGCAAAGAGAGATGTAAACAAGTCATATATAGGGAGTGATGAAGAGAAAGATATAAACAACTCATATATAGAGAGTGGTTAAAAGGAAGATATAAACAAGTCAAATATAGAGACTCGTGAAAAGAAAGATGTAAACAAGTCATATATAGAGAGTGGTGAAAAGCAAGTTATAAACAAGTCATATAGAGAGAGCTGTGAAAAGGAAGATATAAACAATCATATATAGAGAGTGGTGAAAAGAAAGATGTAAACAAGTCATATATAGAGAATGGTGAAAAGAAAAATAAAAACAAGTCATATATAGAGAGTTGCGAAAAGAAAGATATAAACAAGTCATAGATAGTGGTGCAAAGAGAGATATAAACAAGTCATATATAGGGAGTGGTGAAAAGAAAGATATAAACAACTCCTATTAACAGAATGGTGAAAAGGAAGATATAAACAAATCATATAGAGAGAGTCGTGAAAAGGAAGATATAAACAAGTCCTATATAGAGAGTGGTGAAAAGAAAGATAAAAACATGTCCGAGAAATTTTTATAGAAAATATTCGTCCTCCGACGATGAAAATTTCTCGGACGTTCAGGCCGGTAAATATCATTAATACTGTTTATTATAAAAACAGAACATTTACTTAAATATTTGTATCTATAAAAAGAATGTTTAAACATAAAAATGTCTTATATATATATATAGATATATAAGTGACAGAAATTTTGGGGGAATTGATTTATCATTTATACAGTGTAACCCGGATATAAGAGAGTTGTCGGGACCGGAGAAGAAGTCTCTTATATCCGGGTCTCTCTTATATCATTTTTTTGTCTATTTTGTATAGGTAAGTATGGCTCTAATTTGGGACCAGAGACATTCTCTCTTATATCCGGTTTTCTCTTATATCCGGGTTTAATTTATATCCGGTTTACACTGTAGTAATCCATCAGGTCTAAAGGATTGCAAAAAGCACTGGACGACCGTTTGGTCATATTTGGGATTCATAAGCCCTGCGCATCCACTACCGAGAATTGAAACCCGGACCGTTACGTCAGTTTCTTCTTCGTTACGGAGGCCCGTTGGTTCAGTGGCATGACACTGGCGTTCTATCGCAGTCATAATAGTGAGCCAATGTTTCTGTCGTCAAAATTCCTTTGTCTACATCCTGGTATACTTTGGGAAGCTGTAAGTTTGAAATGGCGTGCAGTGACATAATTTGTAACTGTCATTGCGAACGAAGTCGCACAAAAATAATGCGATTTATTTATTTTATTTCATTTATTTTTAAATATTTTATTTATTTATTTTTATTTTTCTTATATTAATATAATGCATGCGAACATTAATTACATTGCATTTCATGCTACAGCTTCCCCAAAATACCAGAATGTAGGCAAATGAATTCTTACTACGACACACTTCTTCATCAGCACTGACTGGGCACCCACGGACTTCTATCTCGTTATTCTTTTTCAAGGCCTTTCAATTGTAGTATCCTTATTGTTAATTTCACTCAAAATTGTTTTATGTTGCTATAGCAGGATATGACAACACATGAAATTCAAACATATCATTGTTCAGGAATCAGTGTCACCTTCAGTGGCAGGAAGAACTTTTTGTACAGCAAATGAAGTAACATACAGAGTGATAAAAGTTAGTAAATGAATATAGAGATGGGATTCTTTAGTTTGTTTTTGTTTAAGTAATGCATGACAAAAATCCGATAAACAATATCCCAGTGGACAAAATCCCAGCTGGCTAAATCCTAGCCTCTTATCACAAATGTGTACAAAATCCTAGACCCATATAAGACGAATTAATAAGATTAGGTGTAAAGGACATTCGCCTGTTATCACATTATATCACAAAAAAAAAAAAAAAAAAAAAATGGCGCAAAAAATTACGTAAAGAGATCGCCGAAAACAATCGCAGGAATGAAAACTTGGGATTGGTGGTTCGAATCCAACCCGAAATGGTTTTAATGTGCTCACAGAGTAGACCTGATTCCAAAATGGTATGATATGTTGGGCTACGACCACTAGGAGTAAATTTTGAAACACTGTAATTTGAGAACAGTAATGTTTTCATTTGGACATGAGCTATTGAAAGATAGAGAGTTGTGTCCCTTTAATTGTTTTTTATCAGTAGAGGCCAAGATGGCGGAATCCGAAAACAATCGCAGTAATGAAAGCTTGGGAATCCAAAATTTCAGGATTGCGGGTCCGGGGTTGAGCTATTGAGAGTTGTGTCCCTTTAATTGAAAAGGCGTGACACACTGACGTTGGCATTTATTATATAGAAAGTAGGAGATGAGCTATTGAGAGTTGTGTCCCTTTCATTAAAAATGTGACACATCGACACACTGACATTGGAATTTATTATATACAAGATAACATATAGATATATAGATATATTATCAGTAGTGTTTTTCATTCACGCATGCATTCGTTTCAAGGGATCATTTATATTAGGGTGGTGCAAAAATAATGTCGTTTTCTCACATAGTAACATATGTTAGAAAACGACATTATTTTTGCACCAACCTAATAATTAAATATATATATACATATATAAATGGAGGATCAATTTGTGAGCAGGAAATAAGTGTCTATATTCGATATTGTTTTTATTGCCTCAATTTGACCTTACAATTTGAATGAAATGTTCCTTGAATTTTCAATATTAAACTTGTTTTTTTTTTATGCGAGACTTTTATTTATGAAACTCGGATTTAGTTTGCTTTTGTTATAAGCGGCTGGTATTTTGTTCACTTAGTTTTTGTCCGCTCGGATTTTTCTCTATTACCGAATTAACAACCCACTCCAAAGAACATTGCTAAAAATAATGTTATTTATTATGACTCGTACACTTATAAAAAGCCGTTTATGTTTTAGATGAGTTTCCCTTGACTTTTTTTTTTACTTAGCCTTGTGTACACCATTTCTCAGTCTGTTGCATAATACAAAATGTCGCCTCATTTCGGCGCCAGATTATATTTTAGTGTCGGCTTCATTCTCTGGCGTTCTTCCTCGGCAGAATCCAGCGGGGAAAAAGGAAGCCATTTCTCACAATTGTGATTGCAAATCTCTAGCGTTCGCATGCTCGCTCACAAGGTTGGTGATTGGTTAACTTTAGCCAATTAACATCTATGTTGCTTTAGGCCTCTTCAATTTCCCAAGACAACCTTTCGTACTTTAAAACGGAGCCCGATAATATGACAGACTCTTGAACGACCCGAATCGGAAGGAGAATTATACAGACATTGTGAAAAGCAGATATTAGAGACAAAATGAAAATGGAAACTTGAAGTGGGACACATCAAGAGAAGCTTTAGTAAAATCAGCAAACGAGAAAATTCAAAATGATGACAGAAGAAAAATATGAACAGATAACAGATGAAATACTCGTCATGATGATAAGGAGACAAAAACAATGCCTAGCTGCAGCATATAATATAGGAGTTTGCACAAAGGAATTAATAACAAATGCAGGCAAGCTATAGAGGTATGAATCAATGAAAAATGTGCAAAAATAGAAAGAATGAGTACCGGAGATAAAAACAGATACGCATAAAAAATAAGAGAACATGGCAAAAGACATGCGGATCAGTAGGATGCATAAAATCCAGGAACAGGACACTGATGTTAGAGAAAGAAAAAACTCTTCAGAGATGGAACGAATACGTCGGAGAACACTTCCATGACAAAAGAGAACAACTGGCAATATATGGAAATATCAAAATCTGAAGTGGAATCAGCAATGGCCAAATTGAGCAGGAGTAAAACGGTAGAGCTTATTTTAATAGAGATGTTGGCAGACTTAGGTGATTTTGGCCCAGACAAGATTACAGAAATAATAAATTAAATCTACAACAGTGGTGATATACCGGAAGATCTAAATAGACTTATTTTCATAGCACTGCATAAGAAGCCAGGTGAAAACGAATGGGAACTCACGATAATGAGCCATATAACAAAACTCATTTATAGGTTAAAAATGAAGGTGTAATCTGTTTTTTCTCGTTATCAAGGGGTCACTACTGTGATGAAAGTATGAATGTTTATTATAAGTCAAATTTTTGAAGTTGTGTAAGGTTGGGTTGGAGGATTTTTGTCTGACTACAATAGCCTTTTTTCACAGACTCTGTAGTTTTTATTACTATTTGTTAAAACTTACTGATTGATTTTTTTCCTACAATTTTATTTCGTTGATGGTTTCTATTGTTGGGTTCGCCCCTTGTACACAAAATGGACTCGTCCAAAGTATACTTATACTACGGAGAGATACGAGGAGATACGTTGAGAAACGTCGAGACAGGGTGTTCACCCAGAGTTATACGAGAGTCCAGAAAGAGAGATAATTACGACTTCAATTACAGAAACTTGTACATATACTTTTCTACTAACCCGCATTCCTGGACTACTAATCTTCATTTCAAGTTTGTATTCTTACGTTTAATACACATATTTTTCTATTTCAATTACTGGTATTGTTTATTTATTTGTGCAGGATTCCATCCCCGGAATCTATAACAACTTCTTAAAGGGGTGCTAAATATTGCGACAGCCTCTAAAATTTTGACTCCTTCTTTGCACTGTCCTATATAAGATTTCTTACATAGCATCTAATTAAGATTATTTAAAAAAAAAAAAAAAAAACTGTCACCCCAACACGAAACTTCTAAAATCGTACATAAGTATAGTCGTAACCTGACTTTCTGGTTCATTTTATAACTTTCTGGAACCTTCCAGAACACCCTGGAGACTTCTAGAACTTTCTGGTGCATTCTAGAACTTGTTTTTGTTCATTTGTATATTATGCTATAGCTATAAACTGTCAAATGCGTTAAAATCCTTAAGTACTATTTAATTACATCATTAGCAACTTCAAAAATAAAGATTCTGGTATATTTTGATTTTTTACCATTATTGCATGTATGGTAAAATCGAATAAAATCTCAGCTCTTTGGAACCTACTCCCAAAATTATTCTTTCACAGCCACTGCAATCTTAACCTGCTCAAGTGTAGGGCCCGCCGTTATCTTCCCCAGATATCTCCATAGACACTGCCGCTTACCCTGTAATATATATCTCGAGTGGCTTTTGGGCCTTGTGCAAAGTGAACATCATATAGAAGATAGATAGAGAGAGAGAGAGGGGGAGCGAGGGGGGCAGAGAGAGATGCTATCAAATATATAGGTATAGGTACCCAGTTTATGCAATGTATGTATGCATGTTTGTGAAAGTTGTTCTAAACCTATACTCGCCTCTTTGGACATATCTGCTCCTTCACATAATGTACTAATCTATTGTTCCGCGATGCATCTTGCACAGATGTGGCCTGGACTCAAATACGATTTCATATCACCTGTTACCTCGAGAATCGAACGTTTATTGATTTACTGCCGGGAACTCAGCCGGCAAATGCCACATCGACAGAAAATCCAAGAAGGTCAGCCGAACCAGTGATGTGCGGCGTTGGGCACAGATGGCCCACGAATCAAAGGGAAAAGATTGAAAGAGATCGCCGTTGCTCAAAAGAGAATCACGGTAAGAAAGAAAGAAAGAAAGAAAGAAAGAAAGAAAGAAAGAAAGAAAGAAAGAAAGAAAATTAGAAGAAATGAACAAAGAGATGGAACAAAGGCAAAGAAAGAAAGAAAAAAGTGAAAGAAGAGCTAAGAGAGGGGACAAAATCAAAGCAACGAAAGAAAGAAAGAAAGAAATAAAGAAAAAAAGAAAGAAAGAAAGAAAGAAAGACGGAAAGAAAGAAAGAAAGAAAGAAAGAAAGAAGAGCTAAGAGAGAGGACAAAATCAAAGCAAAGAAAGAAAGAAGGGAACAAAGAGAGAGAAAGACAAAGAAAGAAAGAACAAAGAAAGAATGAAGGGCTAAGAAGGAGGACAAAATCAAAGAAAGAAAGGACATGTGAAGGAAATAAAAAGCCAGAACAAAGGCAAAGAAAGAAAGAAAAAGAGAGAAAGAAGAGCTAAGAGAGAGGACGAAATTAAAGCAAAGCAAAGAAAGATGGACAAAGAGAGAGGTAACAAAATCAAAGCAAAGAAAGAAAGAAAGAAAGAAAGAAAGAAAGAAAGAAAGAAATGAACACAGAAAGTAATAATGAAAAGCAGAGAAAGGAAGAAAATGATAAAAAGAAGTAACTACAACGGGAAAGAAAGCAAGAAAGAAAGGCAAAGGGAGGGATAACAAAATCAAACCAAAGATAGATAGATAGATAGATAGATAGATAGATAGATAGATAGATAGATAGATAGATATGAACAGACTGAGATAGATAGATAGATAGATAGATAGATAGATAGATAGATAGATAGATAGATAGATAGAAAAATCAAAGGATTGTTGAAAAGCCAAAAAGTGAAACGGATAAAAACGTACGAATTAATCACTTAGCCGTGGGTCGGAGGGGTGGATCAAAGTAGTACCTGAGTATAAAGTCAGAAATAACCGTGAGACGGTTAGTGAGATGAGTGAATACAGATCCTAAAGAGTGAGAGGCAGTGAGTGAAAGAAGAAGAATAAGAGAGAGAGAGAGAGAGAAAGAAAGAAATAGCGAGAGAGAAGGAGAGAAAGAAAGTAGGTGAAAGAACAGAGAAAAAGGATGGCAGAGAAAGAACGACAGTGGGATAAAAGGAGAGAGAGAGAAAGAGAAAGAGAATGAGGAAGAGAGAGAGAGAGAAAAAAAAGAAGGGGAGAAACGGAGAAAGAATGAAAGAGGGAGAAAGAGGGAAATGAGGACAGAGATAATGAGGGAGAGACGTGTAGATGTTATAATGTAAAAAGTGTTTAAACAAATCACTCGTTGATTTTATAGAATTTGATAAAGACGATGGGAATGTAACAAACAAGGGGGAAAAAAAGAAAGAAAACAGACAGAGGGAGAAGGGATGGTCGAAATAATGAAAGAGAGATAAAAATGACTCGTAATGTCTAATACAAGCGGATCTATCTCTTGCTCTCTAAAAGCCTGCTACTTCCTGTATAAACGCCAGCTACTTCCTGTTTGAGTGAACGGGCTTCGTCAAGGGTTATTTTCTTAATTTCTATTTTTTCCTTGTTTCTTTTTAAAGTCTTTTTTTTTTTCTTTAGATATTCCTGTTTTTTTTTAACGTTTTTATTTTTTTTCATTTTAATTTATACTTTCTTTTTCTTTTTTCGGTTTTATTTCTTTGTTTAATTTTTAAATCGATTTCTTTCGTTGCTTCGACGTTTATCGTAAGTGGCCGGGTGCTGGGATTTTACTTGCCTCGGACAATGAAGCGACATTCGGTAACGATTCTGAAATTTGCCCTGTTTGTCGCTGCGTTCCTCTTCATCGGATGGCCATTCTTCGGCTCCCTGAAACAAAGGCTAGAAAAGCGCTCGCTTGTCGCCGCTCGCGGTCTGCGAGTAAATTTCAACGAAGTCGCCCAGGTACATGCACCAGGCCTACGCGAGAAGGCGAAGAAAAGTGAAACGGGTAGAATGAACGTCCAAAACAGAAACAACAACGAAGACAATGATAATGACTCAAATGACGCTGACAATATAAACAATAAAGTCGAAAATCACAGCAAAGAAAAGGTCTCCGAAGACAAAGAAGAAAACAAAATCGAACCCACAAAAGAACTGATAGATTGGCACGATTACCGAAAAATAGAACAGGATAAAGAACGCAAAGGACCTGGAGAACAAGGGGTTGGAGTTATCATAGGACCAGAAGAGGAAAAATTAAAACAGGAGTTATTTATAACTAACGGTTTTAATGGCCTTGCTAGTGACAAGATTTCTCTCCACAGGAGTATTAAGGATATTCGCCATCCAAACTGCTGGAATAAGCGTTATTATCGTCATCTTCCCAAAGTCAGCGTTGTGGTTCCTTTCCACAACGAACACTGGAGTACCCTTTTGAGAACAGTGTATGGAGTTCTGGAAAAGTCGCCGACAGAACTAATCGAAGAAATTATCCTAGTTGACGACTACAGCTCCAAACTCCATTGTAAGGAGAAACTAACCGATTACGTCAAAAAGTATTTTACTAATGTTAAAATAATTCGAGCCAAACGACGAGAAGGTCTTATACGAACCCGGCTTCTTGGAGCACGGGCGGCCAAGGGTCAGGTTTTGATTTTCCTGGATTCTCACGTGGAACCCAATGCCAACTGGTTGCCGCCTCTTTTACAACCGATCGCCGATGACAGGAAGACAGTCACATGTCCCTTTATTGACGTGATCGATTACAATACTTTTGCTTATCGAGCCCAAGACGAAGGGGCTCGCGGTGCCTTTGACTGGCGAATGGATTACAAGAGACTGCCTAAATTGAAAAAATCGGACCAGAACCCCGCAGAGGTGTTCGATAGTCCAGTAATGGCTGGAGGACTTTTCGCTATTTCGGCATCCTGGTTCTGGGAACTTGGCGGTTATGATCCTGGCTTGGAAATATGGGGCGGCGAGCAGTACGAACTGTCGTTCAAGACGTGGCAGTGCGGGGGTCGTATGGTTGACGTTCCTTGTTCCAGAATCGGCCATATCTACCGCAGTTTCGCCCCTTTCTCAGCGGGCGGTGTAGGCGATTATCTCGGTCATAATCACAAACGGGTCGCCGAGGTCTGGATGGATGACTATAAGAAATACGTTTACAAACACATGCCACAATTTGGCAAGGCCGATGCTGGTAATATAACCGGTCAGCTTGAGCTACGGAAGAGACTCAAATGCAAATCATTCAAATGGTTCATGGAAGAAATTGCATTTGATTTGGTCAAACATTATCCACCCGTTATCCCGAAAAGTTCCGCCCACGGCGAGATTCGTAACGTCGCTACGAACCTTTGCATCGACACTCGTTTTCAGGGGGTTAACAAACGATTTCTGTTGGATGTGTGTACGAAAGATGCAGGGACTCCTGGAGAGCAGAAATTTGAAATCACCTGGCGTAAAGATTTGCGTCCGTGGAGAAGAAACATTTGTTTTGATTCAGCAAGTTACGTTCCTCGGTCACCAGTTGTACTTTACTCCTGTCACGGTCAAAAAGGCAACCAATACTGGAAATATAATATAGAGACGCGCCTACTTTATCATCCGTCTACAATGAGTTGCTTGGATTGTGACCCCAACACGAAAGAAATATTCACTAACCCTTGCAACAATTCGAAAAAAACACAGCAGTGGAAATTCGAATTCGTAAACCGGACAGCCTTATTAATCGAATGGAGTCAACACTAAACTCTATTTTTTTTCGGACATATTATAAATGCTGTCTATTGTTTTAACTGTTTAAATATTTTGTATTTGCATTTAAAATCACTTCGATATTCAATAACAAAAAAGAAAACGTACATTACCCAATATGAACTAAAGTAAAATACCTCCCAAAAAAAAAAAAAAAAAAAAAAAAAAAAAGAAAAGAAAAGAAAAAAAAGGGAAATTTAAATTTTTTTTTAAATATATTAACCCAGAAACGGATGTGCAAGAACTGGACGTCAACACCGACAATGAAAAAAGATAAGAGCAGTTTTTTATCATTAAAAGACTTTCGTGGACAAAGGGATGTGATTCGTAAAGAACTCTTTGGAAGGTTTGAGAACTTTGAAAATATGATGCGCCTTTTTTTCCCAGTTGTCTATTTTTAAATTTTTTTTTTTTTTTTTAATTTTTATTTCCTTCATTTCCAAATATTCATCGCTATATGCCTCTACATCTTTCTGATAAATTTACATATTTTTTTGCTAGGGCCGCCCAAATATCATTAGTTGTTCTGAAGTAAGACCCGCAATGACGTATTCTAGTTCATGTGTATAAATAAAAAGCGTATGTGCAAAATGAACACACACACACTATATATATAACATTTCAGCAACAGTTATCAACAAAAAAATTTTTTTCTTCTGTGCAATACGTATGTGTATATAGCCTTGTTCTGTTAGAAACGATTGCATTAATTCCTGACCACTGACAATATCTTTCTTCCTGATTTTCAATGCATTTCTATAGTAAAATCATTCTCAATGCATTTACATTATACATATAATAGCCCTATTCTACCAGTAATACTTGCATTCATTCCTGACCACCGACAATCCCTTTCTTCCTGATTTTCAATGAATTCCTATAGTAAAATCATTAGCAATGCATTTACATTATACATATAATAGCCCTATTCTATCAGTAATGCTTGCATTCATTCCTGACCACTAACAATCCCTTTCTTCCTGATTTTCAATGCATTCCTATAGTAAAATCATTATCAATGCAATTACATTATACATGTAATAGCCCTATTCTCTCAGTAATGCTTGCATTCATTCCTGACCACTGACAATCCCTTTCTTCCTGATTTTCAATGCATTCCTATAGAAAAATCATTAGCAATGCATTTACATTATACATATAATAGCCCTATTCTATCAGTAATGCTTGCATTCATTCCTGACCACTGACAATCCCTTTCTTCCTGATTTTCAATGCATTCCTATAGTAAAATCATTAGCAATGCAATTACATTATACATGTAATAGCCCTATTCTATTAGCTTAAGGGTTCAATGAATTCAGAAATTAAATCAACAAATTTCATTTTAAGTGCTGATCTTTCTTAAGTTGATATACGTTCTCCTGGATAGTCATTCAACTGAGGGTTATTACAAATTCTTCTGTGAGGGTTCCGTTTGCATTTTCGAAACACTCTACATGAAGTTAATAGTTTGCAAACTTTTTATTATAACAGATGAATTCACTTTACTCAGTAATATATATATATATATATATATATATATATATATATATATATATATATATACTTTCTGGATTTTTAAAAAACACAAAATAAATTCGACGCTTGACTCCACCGGTGTATCCATACTTGACTTCTCTCTAAGAACTGAGGCCCTATTGAGCGGCTTACGCATAACCCCGTCATCAGTACTGGGTATTATCTCCAAATTAGACCCCCACAAGGCTAGTGGTGGAGACGGCATACCAGCCATTTTCCTGAAGAAATGCGCGCCTGAGCTAGCACTCGCCCTCTCTAAACTGTATAATTACTGCCTCAAGGAATTCTGCTTTCCTGACTGCTGGAAGTCCTCATCCATTGTTCCTGTCTTTAAGAACTCTGGAGACCCCTCTGACCCCGCTAATTACCGTCCTATTAGTCTCCTACCCCTCTTCGGCAATGTCTTCGAAGCCCTAATCAACGCAGAAGTGGTTAACCACCTCACCACACACGACCTTCTCTCAGACAAGCAATATGGTTTCCGCTACGCCCGCTCTAAAGCTGACGTGCTTACGGCCATCACTGAAACCGTCTACCAAGCACTTCAAAATAATGGTGAGGCTCGTGCCGTGGCCCTAGACATCTCCAAAGCGTTTGATAGGGTTTGGCATGCCGGCCTTCTTCGTAAGCTCCAGGGTTACGGTATTACTGGTCGACTGTTTGATCTAATACAATCATTCCTGTCAAACCGAGAATTGAACGTCGTTCTCAACGGTTTCTCCTCCAGTTCCTATCCCACGAACGCAGGTGTTCCCCAAGGCTCCATCCTTGGACCCACACTTTTCCTTATTTTCATCAACGACCTTCCTGACGCCATAGGTTCCCAAGTTGGCATCTACGCGGACGACACTACAATTTACTCCTGCCTCAAAACCAAATCTGGTATCGCAGTCAAAACTAACCTGGACGCGCGTCTTGAAATGGTCCTCCAATCGGTTGTTAACTGGGGCAACAATTGGATGGTCAAATTTAACGCCTCAAAAACTAAACTACTCTCCATTAACCACCATAAATATCCTTACTTGCCCCCCCCCCATTAGAATGTCTGATAGTCAACTTCTTGAGAGTGACTCCCTGCGTCTGCTCGGTCTCACGTTGACTGCTGACCTGAGATGGAACAAATACATTGAGTCAATTGCATCGTCCACCGCGAGGAAAGTTGGCTCTCTGTGCCGCGCCAGGAAATTTTTCTCCCCTGAATCGATACTTCAAATATACAAAACGACCATTCGCCTTTGCATGGAGTATTGCTGCCATATATGGTCTGGGGCACCTTCTGTTAACCTCGGAGTTCTCACAGACACGCCGTCCCCTCTCTCTGTCTCTTCTACAAATACTTTCATGGCAATTGCTCCGATGAGCTGCTTTCCCTGGTCCCCAGTCTCCATGAATACAAGTGCCTTACGAGGCTGGCATCCCGCTCTCACCCTTACACTGTAGAAACTTTAAAATGTAGCCGTCTCTTCTACTCCAATAGCTTCATACCTCGCACCTCTCGCCTATGGAACACCCTACCCAATTACTGTTTCCCTGATAGCTATAATCTCCAACTATTCAAATGTAATGTCAATCGACATCTCCAGTTACCTTGATCTACACACTATCCTTCCCTTCATCCTTTCTTCTATCACTCCTATCTGCTCTTGCTACAAATCTTCTGCAACCCCCCTGCATCCTAGTGGCTTCATGCCTTGCTCGGGGCGCTAAGCTTAAAAAAAAAAATAAGAGAAAAACCGCAAACGTATTGATTTATAATGTAAATTTGTTTTAGTGTATATATTATACACTAAAACAAATCTACATTATGACAAGAAACGTTTGCGGTTTCTCTGATTTTTTTAAATAAACAGATATTTTTCTCTCGTTGTAACAATTAAATTATAAATTTTTCTTCCATAGATAGATAGATATGGTTATATAACCCTTAGTCTCCTCTACGAAACTCTAAAGTCGCGATGCTGAAGGTAACAATAATTAGCGAGGTGACAAAACTTTTGCTAATATTAGGTTGGTGCAATAATAATTTCGTTTTCTCACATAGTAACATATGTTAAAAAACGAAATTATTTTTGCACCAACCTAATATTAATTCTATCAATACTCTATCTTTGATATCTAGCAATTTCTTGCATAGACTGCTTGCTTTAAATGCCTTTTCTCTCAGTATCCCACTAATTGTCGCCATTTTGGGCTTCATGCAATCTTTGACATTGCAATATATACATACATATACATACATATATATATATATATATATATAATATATATATATATATATATATATATATATATATTGTGTATATTTAGGCAGCAACTTTCAATGATAATGTTATTAAGCTTATCAGACACTACGAAAGGAATTTGCTTAAAATAGACAGAACTTGTCTATATTATTTAATGAAACATCCATCAATATATATATATATATGATATAACGATATATAATTTTGTATAATTTTATATATCAGCAAACAGTATTTAGAAAAATATGACCAACTGGAATGGCGTTTTCGACGCGTGTCTGACGCGTTTTATCCGATGAAATCCTAACGGATGAAACGAGTCACAAAAAAAGAAATTTCCAGTTTTTCATATTTATATATATATATATATATGTGTGTGTGTGTGTGTGCACGCATTTAGGCAGCATATCTTCATTCAAGCATGTTTCATTAAGTAATATAGATATATGTCTATTTATATAATAATCCTTTTTAGGTCTCTAATCAGTTTCTTGATGTTAACAATGAAATTCATCAAGGAAGATACCGTAGGTTTTGTGAACACAAGTACTTTCGATCTCCTCCGAGATACAAAATACACAATTCAGCCATGAAAATAAACAGAGGTTAAAAATTGGAATGGTCAGTAATTAGTCTGTCTCTCTTTTTTTTTACCATATATATATATATATATATATATATATATATATATATATATATATATATATATATATATATATTACACAACGTGTCAGTAAAAAAATCGCAAAATCCAAATGTCATAAAATAAGTGCATTTGCACTCATGAATATTTCTATTTCTTTCCCGCTTTGTTTGCACTCTTTATACACACACGCACACACATACATTCCTACACACACGCACACACATACATTCCTACACACACGCACACACATACATTCCTACACACACGCACACACATACATTCCTACACACACGCACACACATACATTCCTACACACACGCACACACATACATTCCTACACACACACACATATATGTATGCTGTGTGTGTGTGTGTGTTTAGGCAGCATATCTTCGTTCTCTATTTTTTCTAATAATCCTTTCCAATTCTCTAATTAGCTTCTTGATGTTAAGTTGGAATTCATCAAAGGAGACGCCATAGTTTTCGTTAACCCAAGTACATTATATATATTCGCATAGATAAAACAAATCGTATAAGAAATAAAATAGATAGATAGATAGATAGATAGATAGATAGATAGATAGATAGATAGATAGATAGATAGATAGATAGATATGAGCAAACTGGGATAGATAGATAGATAGATAGATAGATAGATAGATAGATAGATAGATAGATAGATAGATAGATAGATAGATAGATATTTTGAAATATCTCCTAAATCTGTCTATTACTGCCTTTTAAAATCTCCACGTCCATACTTCGTACTGGAGGGAATAGCAATTTAAGACCTGAGGGAATGATCAATATGAGACTTTACCTTTCAGATTCTGTCCACACTAGGCGTAGCCACCTACACCACAAATGATTTCTAGTCTTTCATTATCAATCGATTTTCTTATATAAATGACCGGACACAAGCAAACAATTTACAGTTTCTTCTTTTTTTTTTAAGTTCATTGTCCACGGGTTTGATAAAATCTCTCAGGTAATTGAAATTCACACCTGGTATAACTAGACAAACCTAGCAGAAGATGCATTTCATTCTAGTGTCATCGGTAATCTTGAAAAGTGGGG
This sequence comes from Acanthosepion lycidas, assembly GCA_963932145.1. NCBI lineage: Eukaryota > Metazoa > Mollusca > Cephalopoda > Sepiida > Sepiidae > Acanthosepion > Acanthosepion lycidas. The sequence goes on along the minus strand of OZ010599.1, from coordinate 88,952,120 downwards.
CAACCTTACATAATACACTAACAATACAGCACATATATATATATATATATATATATATATATATATATATATATATATATATATATATATATATTCCAAAATTCGCTTGAAGATGAAACAGAACTAATGCTTTTAATTTAATTATATAATTGAATTTAAAGTTTTTAGATTCGATTATTGAAACATGGTAATTTCTGTGTAGCGAACAAACCATATTTTAAATCAGTGAATTAATAATATTTATGCTCTGTAAATTTACATTGAGCACTGTTTTGTAAAAATAAAAATACCAATAATTACACTGGATTATATCTTACTGTTCTTTCTTTTTATTATAATATATATATATATATATATATATATATATATATATATATATATATATATATATATATATATATATATATATGTATGTATGTATATAAATCTGTTAAAATTCTGTATCCATTTCGCTCTATAAGACGATATTATTATTAAGTAAAAACTATATTTGCTAATCATAAATGGAAAAACTTCGTACCAATCATCAAATACCAATATTTTTAAATTAATTTTGATTTGTTTTTCTGTGTATAAATGTGCCGATTTTTGTACATACGAGAGGCCATAAACGACATTATTAGAAAATGGGTGATAACTATAGTAAATTTAAAACCAAAATTTATAAAATTCACTAAAACATTAGATTACAGAGAATATTTTCCTAATTTTTTTAAGATTACTGAGTACTTAATAAATTATATAAAAAAGGCGCTCACTCATTTTCTTCAATTATGTTTTACAGTTCAAATCCCCGTAGAACATCTTTAACTCATCAAGCTGTCAAAACCTTAAATAAACAGCTACATTAAAGTGCTTTAAAATAATAATTGTTTCAATTGAATCAACTAATTTTCCTGGAATAATCTTTCAGAAATGTTTCAGAAATTTTAGGAGATTTTTTAATAAAGAGAATTACATTGCGACGAAAGAAGACTGAAAAACGGCGATAATTTCTTATTTTAACTAAAAAAAAAAATTCTCTTTCCAGTTAATTTCAATTCGTTTTGAAATACAGCAAAGTATTAAATATTAAATTTAATCTATTAGCTTGAAATTAAAACTGAAATAAAAAACTTCAAGAAAGATTTTTCATTTTTTAAAATTCATTTAAACTCTCAGATATTGCGTTTTTTGTGGAGGTACACACACACACACACACACATATATATATATATATATATATATATATATATATATATATATATATATATATATATATATATATATATATATATATATATATATATATATATATATATATATATATATATATAAAGAAACAAATAAGAAACGTTTGTCCTGCATAGACAAACTAGAATTTTGCTATCTGTCTATATTTCTGAAATGAGGTATTATGTACATTATTTACATTATATTATTTATTACAACGTTTCAGCCGTTGTACGCTCCGGCCTTCTTCAAGTGGTTGGAATGTCGAACTTAACCTTCAAACCTCAACCCTTAACCTTCACTGACCCTCAAGGACACATGGCACAGTGAATAAAGGCGTTGGTTAGATCCAGTAGCAGGACCCAAAGAGTGTGAGTTCAATACCCGGTCAAGGCAGTGGAGAACTTTCAAAGGGGAATTAACAGGAGATAATTAGAACAGTCTACCCCAATTTGTGTGTTGTTTTTCTTTTTTTTCTCCTCTATATTTCATTTTCAGCAGAAGTCTTTTTTTTAAAAAAAAATGCGAAACAGATTAAATTTATGAAATCTTCCTATTTGTTTCTTATCCTATCATTCTTCCAGTTTCCGATCCATATTTGATGTATATCTCATCCCTATTCATATATATATATATATATATATAGTACCAGTCAAAAGTATTTGGCAGCCCTAAAAAATTTATTTCTCATCCTAAAAGTGTTTTTTTCAATGAAACAAGTTAAGCTTCTCAATGGTTTTTGTTATTATATTAAATACACGAATTAAACAAAAAACAAATTTTGATTCATCAAAATGGACCCCTTTGGCTGCTATCACTTCTTCACAGATTCTTGCCATTCTTTCTACCAAAGACTGGAGGTAGACTGAAGATAGTTCTACCCAGCTTTCCTGCAAGATATATAGATAGATATGAGCAAACTGATATATATATATATATATATATATATATATATATATATATATATATATATATATATATATATATATATATATATATATATATATATATATATATATATATATATATATATATATATATTGAAATATCTCGTAAATCTGTCTATTAATGCCTTTTAAAATCTCCAAGTCCATACATAGTGCAGCGGTGAGCCACACTTTTGGGTTGTTTAGTTCTGACTTTTCGGTCAAGTACATCCGACAGCAGTTCAATGGGATTTAAGTCCACTCATTGCGTCGGCATAAATCATTGTAAATATTTCGAATAAAAAAGATTTTATAAACTGAATTTTACATGTATTATTGATTTTTATAAGTACGTTCGTACTGAACTCTGTAAGAAATTGACATTCACTTGCTTACAAAAATCTGACCAAGCTTATGCATATATATATATATATATATATAAAAAATTATTTTCATTATAACCACTCATGATTAGGGCTCCAATTAATTACCATCTAAACATTTTTTTTTCTAATGAACTGTCCATTTTATAGTCTCAATTCAGTTTATTAACCTCGATTTCGCTCTGTTGAGCGAGTTTCGAAACCGGTTAGCGTTAGCTAAATCGTTTTTCAGTTTTACCTTTTAATTATTATCATAAGAGGTAATAATAAATACAAATTTTCTCTATCCATGGCGTTCATTACATTTTGTACCACTAATAATATATATATATATATATATATATATATATATATATATATATATATATATATATATATATATATATATATGTATGTATGTGTGTGTGTGTGTATATATATATATATATATATATGTGTACTTTTATTGTTTCCAACATTGTTTTCAGCGGATATCCGCGTTCCAAACAGAAGCACCGTTTTCTTGCGTATTACACATATTGGCCTGTGCCGTCCCGAAAACTGTTCTTTCCGTCAGGGTTCGAACCACCAGCGTCACTCTTTGTAGGACAGACCAGTGCTTCATCCGGTCCGCTGTGTCTTAAGGCATGCCTGATTTCTTTCTTTCTTCTCATTCACTTCATATCTATCTATCTATCTATCTATCTATCGCATTCTTTTCATATTTATCTGTCTCAGTTCTTATACGGTCTTTCTATCTTTGAGAATATATATATATATATGTGTGTGTGTGTGTGTGTGTGTCTGTGTGTGTGTGTGTGTGTGTATTTAATCGTTTCACCTCAAGTAAGGTGACACTGCCACTTGAACACAGGGGATTCCATGGAGTGAAAGTGAAAGAGAATAAGAAGAACTGAAAGTAAAAAAGAAGTAGTGAAAGTGAAAGTGAAAGTGAAGTAGTGAAAGAGAATAAAGAGAAGGAGTGGAAGTAAAAGATAATGAGAAGGATAGAAAATGAAAGAGAATGAGAATTCAGTGAAAGGGAAAGTGAAAGGGAATAGGAAGGAGTGAAAGTGAAAGAGAAAGAGTGAAAGTAAAATAAAATGAGACGGAGTCGAAGTGAAAGCTTTTCCGTTTATGATTAGTAAATATAGTTTTCGCTTATCATCTAAAAGACTGAAATTGATACAAAATTTTGAAAGATTTAAAACTTAAATTAATCTAATTAAAATAAAAACAATGAAAACAATTCTTGTAAAAATTAATTATTCATCGACAGCTTTATTTCTTAAGAAAATAATACCCTTAGTATATGTATATTTATAAACGCAATTAAAGGCTTTTCTAATTAAATAATGTCTTAGTTTTATTTCATTTTTTTTAATTTTACGATTCAGAGCAGATTTTCGGTAACAAAATTGATGCTTTAATTTCGCCAAGGTGTCCTCGTCTTAACTAACACAAATATGAAGCGGTTGAAATTTTAATTTCACGAAATTTCATAAAATTAAATAAGTTTGGGTAACAAATGAAAAAAACAATTTTATCAAGATTTTCTAAAACAAAAAATTCAAAAAAATTTTTAGTTTGTGAATAAGTCCAGAAAATTTAACTAAAATACGACAATTATTTGATTTTTGCAAGAATTTCCAAAACAATGTGTTTTTAACGTCAAAAAGATGGTAAAAATCTCTTTATACTAATCCAAAAACGCAACAACGAAGAACGATATTTTTAACCAAAATTTCGCATGTGTAAAACAGGATTAAAAAATTCATAAAACAATCAAAGATACTTTGGTCATTCCTCTTAATAATAACATAAACATTTTCAAGATAAAACTTTTTATCAGGTTTCGAACCTTTTTCATCCTGGTATGCTCTGGTTTGGAATATTTTTGGAGTATTTCAAAGTGATTAAAATTTGTCGGATTAGTAAGTACAAAAATACATTACTTCTTTAGAAAATATTTCGCCATATATATATATATATATATATATATATATATATATATATATATATATAGAGAGAGAGAGAGAGAGAGTTGTATGTTTAGGCAGCAATCCTTCGTTTATGCATGTTTCATTAAAAACGACCGACAAGGTACTACGGTTAAGCTTCTTTTCTGGACAAAGAGTGTGTAACAACTGTTCAAATGTTTTATAGTTCCGAGTGCTTTCAGCTATACCTTTTGCCATTATCAAGGACGATTCAATTTTTCAGCTAAATTGAGTGTGTGCATTATATGTATGTTTTAGTGGGTTGTACAGATAAACATATGAAAAGTTTTTACACACTCTTTCTCCAGAAAAGAAAGCTCTTGTTCGAACAGTTTTCCTTTATATATATATATATATATACCGAGTTGGTGCATAATTATCAGGCGTTTCTGTAGCCGAGTTATTTGTTAAAATTATTGATTTTTTTAATTTTTTTAATAAAAATATATTATTTTCAAATAACCATACTCATTTAAATGTTATTTTTATATTCTTTTTTCATAACAAATATTGTTTTAAAACGCCTGATAATTATGCACCAACCCAATATATTGGCAGCATATTATTATTAAGGCATGTATTGTTAAAGACTACGGATTTTTCTCGTTTAATAATCTTTTTTTCTTGCTTTCTCGCAAGGGTCTAAGCTGTTGAAATAAGACCCTAGTCGATGGTGTTTTGCCAAGCGCCTTCTTTTTTTTTTAATAACTAATCCTCCGAATAATAAACAGCAGCCCAACCTCCCTATTAATAATGAACTAATCCAACAACACTGTCAAATACTGAAAATATTATCTATAAAACTAAAATAATAAGGAACCTATTTCAAACCATGATAACGGTTCATGATAACTGAAAGCGCTCGGCAAAACGCCATGGACTAGGGAAGAAGAAGAAGAAGAAGAAGAAGAAGAAGAAGAAGAAGAAGAAGAAGAAGAATTCAACTGACTTCCTGATTTATAAGGTACACGCACACACGCTTATATATATATATATATATATATATATATATATATATATATATATATAAGTGAATATTGAAGTCAACATTCAGAGGCGACAGACTGTGTTATATTAAATGCAATCATCAGGCCACACTTTTATATTTACATACACTCTATCCCTGATATTGAGCACTTTATTCCATAAATATAGTCCATCTTAAAATTATATTCCTGTATATATATATATATATATATATATATACGCACACAAACACAGACTGACACATTTATATATATATATATATATATATATATATATATATATATATATATATATATATATATATATATGAATGTGTGTGTATACGTGAGTGTCTTCATACTTATGTGTATACTTATGTGTATCTCTACTGTTTTGTGTACACCCACCCTGACAATTGGAGTCTTAAATATCAAATGCTTAATATCAAAGTTCACTCTTCCACATATTGATTCTTGTTGAGTTCTTTTCTATTGTGTCGATTTCCATTTGAGTTGCAGAAGTTTATATCAACCCCAACACCCCCCATCACCCCTGATCGTCGCACTGCACAGATAATAACACTTCCCATCAAAGTTTGAAGATCATTTCGTGCGCACCCCATGGCCAACACATTGCCCATCTTCGAACACGCGCACCCCTCACGTCACACACAGAGACACATTCACCTACCGATTTCATCAGAATTTTGCATACGCACCGAGTGACATTGCCTTTTTACTTATCATCTTATAAGGGTATATATCCACATCGTTACTTATCTTTATATATATATATATATATATATATATATATATATATATATATATATATATATATATATATATATATAAGCTTAAGCACTAATATTCCATGGTTATAATTTATTACATTGGAATGGTAATTACGATCCAATTCATCAGACTTACGAATTCAAAAAGAAATCGGGAAAAAAGCCTTTTTATTATATTCTGTCCTGGACATTGAGTTCTACCTGGAATCTATCCTCTTGGAAATTTATATATATATATATATATATATATATATATATATATATATATATATATACATGTATGTATGTATGTATATATAATTATATATTTTTTATATATATATGTGTGTGTGTGTATATTAACCACTAATATTATCTATCTATCTATCTATCTATCTATCTATCTATCTATCTATATATATATATATATATATATATATATATATATATATATATATACTAGCAGTATAACCGGTCTGTGCCCGGGTCTTTCATTACTGGGAATTTTTGCCGTTCAGTTGGAGCAGTTTATGTTAAAATCAGCCCAGCTGAAAATCAATATTCGTAACAACATTTGGGTGCAACTGAGGCACATCCCCAAATGGAGGGTTAACAATTCGAAGTGGGGAGTGGCCCTGAAAGGGAACTGTATAATAATAAATAATATTATTGTAATAATTTAAACTATTTATTTTTATTAAAGTTTTAATGGACAGGAAGTAGTGGAGAGCCATTGTCGCCAACAAGTTGTACTAAAAACCGGCACTGAAGAATTATCTATCAAACAAAAAAAGTTTCATCGAAATCGGATGAAAACTGTATAAACAACATCCGATCACACACACAAACATACATACGCACACACGTTTGGAGAATTATATATATATATATATATATACATATATGTAAGTTTTAACAGATAGTAATAAAAACAACAGAAAAATAGTCCATTGTCGCCAGACTAATATCTCCCAACCCAACCTTAAACGACTCCAAAAATTTAACATATAATAAACATACATATTTTCATCAATGTAGAGACCCCTTGATAACGGAAAAAAGCAAAAAGAAATTACACCTTCATTTCCAACCTATAAATGAGTAAAATATTTCTTCAGTTAGTTATTCTAGACATCGCTTGAGAAAGAAACTGTACTCTAAATTTTAATTTTAATATTGAAATTAAACTTTAGGACTTGTGTCAATTTCGAAATAGTAATTTCTGTGTTGCGATGGAATCATATATATATATATATATATATATATATACCGGGGGAAATAGTATGATTGTTCAATTGTTAGATTAAAATCTGAACGGTTGCATCTTAGAAATGATTAAATGTAACTTACTGGAATCTTCTGAGTTATTTATAATACTGTTAGACTCTACTTTGATCAATAATAATGTATAATTGCTCTCCAAGTTTAACAGAAGAATCGAGATGAAATTGATCATAAACGAAATTGACATGTTCATCATTAACTAATAATAGGTAAGGATCGGAAACTTATGAAGGATTGAAATAAAGTTGAAATATATATATATATATATATATATATATATATATATATATATATGCTATTCCAAAATCATTTTCCAATTTATTGAAGATGATCTTCGTCCTCTCTAACCTTCTAACTTTCTGTCTTGGTGTAACAAGGTGTCTCAGACGTTTCACGTACGATTTCATTTTCAACCGTTTTTCCCTGTTCTTTGGACTGTCATAACTGAAACTCCTCTTTCACCTGCCAAACGTCTTATGGATTGAGTTGGATCTTTTCTAATTCATCCCTTTAGTTGAAATGATTATCCCTCTTGCTGTTGTGATCCCCTGATCCAGTTTTCCTCTCTACTCTTCCCTCCTTTTTAAACTTATTCACAATTCTCTTGACAGTTCTTTAATGGGGTTTGAAGATGGAAGCCAGAGTATGCATGTTGGTACCATTACTGAAGCCGTGAATGGTTTTTTCCTCTCACTATTGCTCATCTGGAAAGAGAGTGGGGCTGACACAAAACGATTTTAACCTGTTCTCTTTCAAGCTGAATAACTCAAAGTGTTTTTCAGTGATTCATACGACAAATGGTGTCAAGATAGCTAAACGTCTTTATCTGAAAACCTGGGAAAAAGAAAATTAGTTTAGTGCATTTTAGATATTAAACATTTTGTGGGAGAGACAATTATGCTGTTACACAATTTGAATAATTTTGCTCTCTACACCTGGTATATATATATATATATATATATATATATATATATATATATATATATATATATATATATATATATTAATCAATCAACTCCAAGTAAGGCGATAAACCCACTAAGACTCAAGGAGTTACTTTGAATGAACGAGAAAGAAAAGACTTTAGAAAGAACCAGAAACCCAATCCTAAACAAGAATCAAGGGATAAACCCCTACTCCTGCTCAAAGGATCGGGGAGGGTGAACCAGACGTTAAGCGAACCTGTCTACTCTAAACTTTGAAATCTTATTTCCTATCTTTTGAAAATATATTTCCAATTGAGCACTGTTGAATGACAAGCTAATTCTAAAAACAACGGTCACCTGCGTAAATGCGAAGCTCGTCAGTAAAATGAATGGAGCACTATGGCTGCTTGGCATTTGTTTATGTTTGTAAAAACAATACGCTAGATTTGGCTGACTCATTCTGTCGAGTGAAGATAGCTCAGTGATAGAAGATCTGACTGACACCAAATCTGCCTTGAGGCATTCGGTTTGGTCGCACTGAGGAGCTGTGATACTGTCTGCGAATGACACACACACACACACACACACACACACACACACACACACACATATATATATATATATATATATATATATATATATATATATATATATATATATAAATTTCTGCCTTTCGTTTACACATGTCCCACTTGTCTTAAATATGCCCTGTGGATGTTATATTATGCGCGGGTGATATCATGTTTAACAATTCGAGTTTTTTAACTCGGAGAGCTGGGCTCCAATTCCAGTCGAGTTCAGTGTTGTCATTTACGCACAAATATCTTTGGGAAAAGTTTGAATCCATCTCTTCCCCCCCTTATGGGTTAATTAGTGAGACTCGTATCACTAGATCATTATTATCTCCTAAAGAATTCTTAGAATTTATAAAGGAAAATAGTTTCTGATTTATTCCCGCAGTAGGTTGTCATTTGTTTCTCCGGTAGACCAGTTGTCATCTTGCTATTTATCCATAGCTGGGGGGGAGAAGAAGAGGATTCGTACTTTTCCCAAGGAAAATTAATACGAAAGTGAATGTAATGGATCCGAATGGAATTCGAACTCGGCTCTCTGATTCCCCAATTTGAACCATGATCCATTACTCCACCGTGCTTTCTTACAAGTGCACAGCAAATTCTTTAAACAGCTTAAAATTAAACACCACTAGCTGTTTAAATTGATCAAGGGTTACGGGGAATTCGTCACAACATAATCTCCACTCGTCTCATTTTTTTCCTATTTTTCAACTTATTTCGCCACTTGTGCTTTTTTTCTCTATTTTTCCAATTGTGCTTTTTTCCTTTTTCTTCACTTGTGACATTTTCCCTATTTTTTCCACTTGTGCCATTTTCCTATTTCTCTATTTGTACCATTCTTTCCTATTTCTCCAGTCGTGCCTTTTTTCTATTTCTCCATTTTCCACTTGTGCCATTTTCCCTATTTTCCACTTGTGCCATTTTCCTATTTCTCCAGTTGTTCCAATTTCTCCGTTTGTGCCATTTTCCTATTTCTCCATTTGTGCCAATTTTCCTATTTCTCCACTCGTGCCTTTTTTCTATTTCTCCATTTGTGCCATTCTTTCCTATTTCTCCATTCGTGACTTTTTTATTTCTCCATTTTCCACTTGTGCCATTTTCCCTATTTTTCCACTTGTGCCATTTTCCCTATTTTTCCACTTGTGCCATTTTCCTATTTCTCCAGTTGTTCCATTTTCCTATTTCTCCATTTGTGCCATTTTTTCCTATTTCTCCATTCGTGACTTTTTTTTATTTCTCCATTTTCCACTTGTGCCATTTTCCCTATTTTTCCACTTGTGCCATTTTCCTATTTCTCCATTTGTGCCATTTTTCCTATTTCTCCACTTGTGCCTTTTTTCTATTTCTCCATTTTCCACTTGTTCTTTTTTTCCTATTTCTCTACTTTTGTCATTTTCGTATTTCTCCAGTTGTGCCATTTTGCTATTTTTCCACTTGTGCCATTTTCCCTATTTTTCCATTTGTGCCATAAATACCTGAATTTCTTTATTAAGTATCGTAGAAGTTTCGACTCTTTTAGATTACAATAAAATTTGTTTTTTACATGAAAACTACCTTATGAAAAATTAACAAGTTGTAGAATGGGGGTGGGGCGTACCGTAGATTTGGGATGGGAGCATATTATAGATGGCCGTGGTGAGGCACGTAGCCCATGCACCGATCCTGGAGACAACGCTACAAATAACTGGAATACCGTAACAAACTGGTACCCT
>OZ010599.1:88928888-88936388 GCA_963932145.1 Acanthosepion lycidas | reverse complement strand
TTCATTTAAAATTCTTTGAAAGTTATTTTTTTCTATTAGGTTGGTGCAAAAATAATGACGTATTAATGTCGTTTTTAACGTTAAAAAATACGTCAAAAAACGACATTATTACGTCATTATTTTTGCACCAACCTAATAATTTAACTCCTTTTGTTACCCTTTGAAAATATTTTATCCTAACATAGGGTTATATGTAGATACATGTTGACTGGTATATGTATCTATGTGCATATATGTAGGTATCTATACGTATGAACGTATAGATAGCTGTACGGGTAGAAGTTTTTTTTAAGCGTTTCACCCCACGCAAGGCGGGAAGGCACTAGCACGCTAGGGATACAGAGAGTTGGAGCGAGAGCAAAGAGGAGTGATAGAGGAAAGGATGAAGAGAAGGACAGGGACTAGATCAAGGTATCTGGAGATGTCGATTGACATTACATTTGAATAGTTGGAGATTATAGCTATCAGGGAAACAAGAAAATGGGAGGAAGTTCCACAGGCGAGAGGTGCGAGACATGAAGCTATTGGAGTAGAAGTATGTTCTTAACGTGTACGTACGCATGTGTGTACACATTTACATTCAAATTTCCTCTAAATCTTCGAAACACTTATGGAATCCTCCGTACTTGCCTGTCACCCCCTACGGGAAGATGCACTCTTCCCCAAATTAACCTTTAACTAATCATCACTTCACTTTTCCAAACTAAACTTCCCATTTGTTAAAAGGACATAAAAATCTAGCAAGTTGAGACAAATCCTTTTTTTTTCCGTGCAGCTGTTTGGAGCATATTTGAAAACCTATTTGAAAACCCAAAAATCTATAAACAAGAATCGCTCGACTTGATTCAAGTCAGTCAGACACTGAGTTTCGAGAGATGCCAGCAGACTCCACGCGTGCCAACACACTGACTCAATAACACTACCAGCCTCTCATCAACTCAACACAACTCGCACTACTGTTGCCGCGTGAAGAAACAACTTAAAATTTACTAAAAAAGTGATATTATCACTACGAAATAGTAATTGTACATTTAATCAATTTTAGCATATCAGTCAAAGGCACACAACTCTTCATAACTTGAATCAACACTTACAATTGTCACACTGTTATTTGAACTCACACAATTGACTTTTTACCTTGCAGAAATCAAACTGTTTTAATTTCACAAACAAACTTAATCCATCCACATTCATTTACCAAATCTCTGCATGGACACTCTTTGCAATCTTATCTCACTTGCAACGTTTAACAAGCAACCTATCATCACTTTGTGTATGTCAAATATATATATATATATATATATATATATATATATATATATATATATATATAAAAATTCATGTTAAATCTATAAGTACGTTGTTTTTTCCTCGATTTCTTCAAGTTGTATTGTCTTCATATGTTCGTTTAATTTATTTGTTGTTGATAAATGCATAATGTACACGCATATTTTAGTCCTTCACACAATTTCACCTTCTGACACTTCTTACTTAGGATAAATTCTGCAACACACTATAATTCTGAATTATCTCTCTTTCATCTCACTGAGGTTATCTCTTAATATTTTATATAAATTATATTTTGTCAATTTTTTTATTAATTCCTATGGATTTCCGTTGAATCAAACTTTAGCCGTGTGACTATTAAGATGTAGGTCAGCTAATCGGGTTCCCCTTTTCTCCTCTCCTACCGCTTCCTACCTCCATAATAAAATACTCCACATTACTTGCTGTAACTATGCCTTCTTCTCTCATCTCTTCCCCTCTCACGTTCTCTCTCTCTCTCTCTCTCTTTCTTTTCTTTCCCCAACTAACAAGTCTCCTTCTACAAACTGACACCATAAACAGTTCGAAAAACCTTGCTAAATTTAAATTTTAAAAATTCGCTTTTCCGGATGGTTTTGAACTGAATTCAGGGCTCTCTTCGCCTAGAAAGTGTTGCTTGTGATAAGTTCCATTCCTTTGTGCCACTGTGCCAACCAACCTGCTGGTTCTTTAAGAAATTTGCTTGCGTCGTAAAAATCTAATGACGAAATTAACTGCTTTCTTATAAGGAAACATTCGGCCTTCATTGACCGAAACGGTTAGCGTGAGTGTTAGTTAAAATTCATAAAATCTTTCTCTTAAAAAAACAGTAAGTAGATTTCTCAAGTCAACTGTTGTCACTCGTTCTAATATTAATAGGAGTTTCCTTCCTAACCTTATGTTTAAGGTAGTGTGGAAGGTCAACATCCTGATTATTACTCATCTTACCCTCATCTTGATTGCCATATTCACAACGTTTCGGCCGTGGTACGCTCCAGCCTTCTTCAGGTGACTAGAATTTCGATCGAACCCTTTATTTCGTCCACCGGGGTAGAGTGATCTAGTTCCACGTGTCATGCCGCTTCCGGATGTCTCACTTATTTCCCTTTCACTCAACTTTCCAAGTTTTGCTCACCACTGCTGTTGCCTGGTATTGAACTCACAACTCTTTGGGTCTAGTCACTGGATCTAACCAACGTCTTTATTCATTAGGTTCTGACATTGCATTTATATTTTTGAAGATCAAAAATGTTGTACCCAATTCATATGTTGCTGTTGTTGGATGTGTTCTAGGGATCGGTTTTTTGTCATTTAGTAATGTGCTTTTGTTTGTGATTGTGTAGCGCCATTCTATAAAATCAAATGATGGCTAAATTGTCCTGTCCTAAGATAGTGGTTTAGTTTATTTCTTATTACTATTAAGCATATTTTTAGTGGGTACGAGTGTTTTTATTTTATTCAGTATCAGCGAGTCAATGAGAGCGATCCTTTCGTAAGCTGTATAGTAGATACTTCCCGAGGGCTATATACATTTCTGAATTCAGAGTTTTCCTTCTCTTAGATCGGTTGATATCCAAGGCTATAGAATCCTGTCTGTCCTGCTATTTACCCATAACTGGTGGGTGGGGAGAAGAGTTGAATTCAAACCTTTCCTAAGAGTATTAGCTCATAAGTCAATAGTCGGAATCATTGAGTCAAAACGAATGACCCTTTCCTTAGCTGCATAGTAGATGCTTCCCCAGGGCTATATACAGTTTTGAATTCAGAGTTTTCCTTCTCTTAGACCGGTTGACACCCAAGGCTATAGAATCCTGTCTGTCCTGCTATTTACCCATAACTGGTGGGTGGGGAGAAGAGTTGAATTCAAACCTTTCCCAAGAGTATTAGCCCATAAGTCAATAGTCGGAATCATTGAGTCAAAATGAATGATCCTTTCCTTAGCTGCATAGTCGATGCTTCCCCAGGGCTATATACAGTTTTGAATTCAGAGTTTTCCTTCTCTTAGATCGGTTGGCACCTAAGGCTATAGAATCCTGTCTGTCCTGCTATTTACCCATAACTGGTGGGTGGGGAGAAGAGTTGAATTCAAACCTTTCCCAAGAGTATTAGCCCATAAGTCAATAGTCGGAATCATTGAGTCAAAACGAAAGATCCTTTCCTTAGCTGCATAGTAGATGCTTCCCCAGGGCTATATACATTTCTGAATTCAGACTTTTCCTTCTCTTAGACCGGTTGACACCCATGGCAGTTCATAGCTGGGGGGAGGGGAGAGAAGAGATTTGTTTATCCTTTACCCGAGGCTATTAGCATTAGCAGTATGTAAGTGAATGTAATGAACTCAACTAGTCTTCGAACTTGGATATCGAATTCCTCAATCCATTAATTCTGCCGCACCTGTTGCACAATGAAATTAATAACCGGCTTAAATTGAGAAATCCTATTAAAAGAAAATTGTGTCTCTGACCGGAATCGAACCTGCATCTTTTAGTGAAACTATTTTTTTATAGGTTGAAAATGCAGGTGTTTCGAAACTTGACTCAACTCCAAAAGTTTCATTTAAATATTAAACTTAAAATTTAGAGTACAGTTTCATTCTCAAGCGATAATTAGAATAACTGACTGAAGAAGCGTTTTACTCATTTATAGGTCTGGAATGGATGTGTAATCTGTTTTTTCTTTTTGTGTTTTTTTTCGTTATCAAGGGGTCACTACTGTGATGAAAGTATGAATGTTTATTATATGTCAAATTTTTGGACTCGTATAAGGTTGGGTTGGGGGATTTTTGTCTGGCTTCAATGACCATTTGTTTCTCAGATTCTGTTGTTTTTATTACTCTTTGTTAAAACTTACTGATTGATGTTCTAGTTACAGTTTTTTTTCTTTTTTGTGTTAATTTATTTTTTATTTTTTTCAGTTGATGGTTTCTTAAAGGGGTGCTTAGATATGACAGAGTTGTATTATTAATCCTATAGTTTTGTACGCGTTTGAAATTAATTTCAGCTCTATTTCTGTATCAAGCACTGTTTTCTAAAAAATAAAAATATAAATACTAAAGAACTTTGGATCATTAATCTGTTCTTTCCTATTACATCAACACACTCACACACACACACACACACACACACACACACACATATATATATATATATATATATATATAAAGAAAGAAAGACCAATAAGATATGTGACACTATTTAGGGTTGCGTGAAAAAAAAAATAGGCGAGAATCAATTTAGGTGGTAAGAAGCTATCACGAAAAGACACTGAGCGATGTTATTTTTTCTAACAAAGAAAAGTGGTAAAGATTTTATTTTCATTAGCGAAGAAAGTAAGATCTCTGATCTGTCGGATTTAATTTGATTTGTGTTACGACGGAGCAAATAAAAGATAGACGTCTGCCCATGGCAATAATGAAAATTTCAAATTGGTCAAGTGGCCTACAAAACAGAATGCTAAGAGATAATATTCATCAAGCACGCACCGACCGAGAATGGCTTCAGTTTGGACCACCCCCAAGGAGATATAATTTGGGAAAAACACCTGTTTTATGTCAGAGCTGGCCATGATAAAAATTTTTTTTATCGGAACAGATAATTGGCGACAGAGTGCAGAGATTCACTGACCACCCCGATGATTATCTGGCGAAAATCTCGATTGATAAAGTCCAGGTGACATTCTGTTAAGATGGAGATTAGGGACCACCACGATCGTGGGAGGTCTGCTCGGGGAAGAGAAATAAAGAAGAAAAAGAAAAAGGAAGATGATTTTTTTTTTCCTTTGAGCGATAATTGCAAACACCCACGCTGTTGAGCGTTCATTGACTGAAGGGTGGCGTGAGCGGTAGGCAAAGGTAAACTATGAAGAAGGAGGGGAGGCCTGTTGACGCCCTCTGAAGGGATTGGTGTGAGATGCCACTGTGAGAGAGAGGGGAACCTGTTGACGCCCTCTGAGGGGATTGATGTGAGATACCAATATGAGAAAGGAAGAATTTGGGCGGACGATTCCCTTCAAGTAGAAAGTAAGGACTGCTAAAACTGGGAAGTATTAATTTTCCTGTGCGAGAACAAAGAAAATCCTTATTGTGGATTTAGAATTATCAAGGAACCTCAAACCCCAACAAGCCCACCCGGGTTTTAGTCGGCGTCCATATAAGCAGAGTCGCAGCGAGTGGACAGCAGTTGCAGTGAATAACACAGACGCAGTCGGCAGACGCAGACAGAGTTGAGCTGTGAGCTCTGAGACCCACCTCGCAGAAAGCTGACAAAGATCCACGCATCACGACCTCAACTTCTAACCAAGAACAATTTATTTTTGAAGAACAACTTAGACTCACACCACCAAAACAAGTTTTACGAATATCGCCTGAAGATACACCAAAACCAGTTTCTTAAAAAACAACTTAAGATGTTAAGACGCGCCTAACAAACCGCGGGTTGGGAGAAAGACGCAGTCCTGTATTCAGCAACCAGATATAAAATATTGTTATTCTTTTTTAACACATTTGAACTTTTCGAGTTTTTACTTTATTTTCTTTTACATATACTTGTGCGGTATTACCCTTGTTCGGACTCGACTTGCATTGCGGCCCGGCGACTGATTGATTTCATCTACCTAAGATCAAATCACAACGTGGGTAGGTTAGACTAGAAATCAAAGCAGTTACTTCGGTAACCAGACGTTACAGGCGAGCTGGGAACGACAAGGTTGATACCGAATCTAACCAGATTCCTATCCGAATCAGCAAAGGGTTAGAACGTCACATTTGGTGCCGCGACCAATACCAAGTCACATTGGTCGTCGCAGGATAGCGCGACAGTGGGCTCGGAGAGAGGCCGGGGTGACGTCACAGATATATAATCCGGTGTTCTTATAGATATTTTTATTTTTACAAAATAGTGCTCAATGTAAATTTACAGAGCATTAATGTTATAAATTAACTGATTTAAAATATGTTTTTTCGCTACACAGTTCTAACCATGTTTCAAAAATGGAAGCTAAAAGCTTCGAATTTAATTTTGTAATTAAATTAAAGACATTAGTTTCATTTCATCCTCAAGCGAATTTTGGAGTAACTTTTAGAATTACTGGGTTTTTAAAAGCACAGCAAAAAAACTTAATTCACGTTTCCAAGGATACAGAGAAATCTATTCATCCAGACAAGGGGTGTTTGGGTGTTCATTATCGCTGTATTTTGATGTATCAGTTATTAGTTATGTTTTGGTAGGGGTAGGGATGTATTTTTCAAGGAATTCTGACATCCGTTAAATGCATGTCATCTGGATTTAAAAAAAAAAAAACTATTGTGAACGGCAAAAATTCTTACGGCATTTTTTTTCTATTTGTATACTTAAAGATTTTTTTGGGTTGTGGGGGTTAGGTTACAATACGTTTTATTTAACTACGATTTAAAAAAACACTTTTAATTTTTAATATACCATATTTCTTTTTAAAATAAGTAAATGTATTAGAATCACTTACAGTATGTAAAATTATTTTCACATCAAGTATAAGTATGTATATTACTAGGTCACTATTTTTTTTTTTTTTAAATATATATTAAAATATTATTTAAGTAAAAATTTTTGACAATATCATTTCATCCCGAGCAAGGCGGGAATGGCACTAGTACGCAGGAGGTTACAGAACGTGAAGGAGAGAGAAAAGTTTGGGTAGAGATGGGACAATAAAAGGATAAAAAAAATCTGAACGCAGTTCAAGATGATAGAAGATGGCGACTGACGTTGCCTTTAAACTTTTGAAGATTTTAGTTATCAGGGAAGAAAGGAAACTGAAGGGAGTTCCACAGGCGGGAAGTGCGAGAAAAGAAACTGTTGGAGTAGAAGTAACTCTGCCAGATCGGCTACGGAACCATGGAAACATTTGAATAAACATATAAACGAAAGCACGTTTTTTTCTCGTCCTTTATAGAAAAGGACGATAACTAAACGAGAACTGCAAGTAAGGATGAAAAACTCTGAGACGCTATGATTAACACTGCGCTGAAGGAAGGGATTGAAGAATTCGTATCTTTCCATAGGTATCTAATGCAAAATAGAAGGCAACGATTGAAGTGTGGTCCCGGTTTGCTAATCCAATTCTCGAGAGAAAAATGATTCGAAATAGAGTTTTGGTGAAAGGTATGACAATTTTTTTTTGTTTTATTTTTTTATTTTTTTTACCCCGAGAAAAAGAAAT
>OZ010599.1:88863888-88926388 GCA_963932145.1 Acanthosepion lycidas | reverse complement strand
TTTTACGATCCTTTATGCGTCCTTGTAGGCGATGAATGATTCAACTCCCTACAGTTCCAACCCCACAGATTAAACGATGCTAGCATGTCGTTCCTCTGTTGTAATTTTCAGGCCAGATGTTTGTGCGAGCTATAACCTATGACCCCACGCCAGTCGACGTACTATTAGTGACGAGCAAGTTCCACCCAGACAGATTGTTCCCGATACAATCGCATCGTGGAAACGACTCCGGAGAGGATGCTTCCCTGTTACTATGTAACGGTATCCGTCCGTCTTGAGAGACGATGAAGTAGCGCGGTACGCTACTAGCCTGGACGGGATATATGGAGAACTAGGGCTGCCCAGACGTCCAGTTCCCCCTCTCAGCCTTGCTAGCAGAGTCCAAAGGAGAGGATAAACCAATACAATTTGGTACCAGCGCGGCTGCAAGAGTTGCCGGAAGGTAACACAAAGTGCCGTCCATCCGCCTTAGGGGATCTACTCCGGGTTTGAATTCAGAGTTGTCCTTCTCTTAGACCAATATCCTTGCTATCCAAGGCTATAGAACCCAGTCTGTCCTATTTACCCATAGCTGGATGGAGAAGAGGATTCACCCCTTTCTCAAGGGTATTAGTGAATGTAATGGATTCGACTGGAATTCGAACTCGTATCTATCTATCTATCTATCTATCTATCTATCTATCTATCTATCTATCTATCTATCTCTGGTGAATCAGTTTAATTAAAATATTTCAAATGAAATATATCTATCCGTTTTCTTGTTTCACCCTCATCCTCTCTTTATCTATATATGTCATTTTCTATCTTTGCTTGTCTGTCTGTCTGTCTGTCTGTCTGTCTCTCTCTCTCTCTCTCTCTATATATATATATATATATATATATATATATATATATATATCTCCGATTCATCAATCCTGTCACTACAATTATCAAATGTAGTATTAAACGTTATTTATCCGACATATCCTGATGATATGCCCCCCCTACTTGCTATCTCTCAGCTGCTTACGGCCACATCACTTTGAAACACCGGTTCCCGTGTGATCACCGAAGTTAAGCAACGTTAAGCCTGGTCAATATCTAGATGGGAATACTACTTGGGAATACCAGGTGATGTCAGCTTAGACGTGCAGGTGATGTAATGAATAATGGCTTGAAATTGGAAATCGGAGAGCTGAGTTCAAATTCCCCTTGCGTCCGTTACATTAACTTACGCGCAAATACCTCTTCTCCCCCAGCTATAGGTTAATTAGTAAAACTTGTATCACTATACTATTATTAGCTAAAAAAAATTTCTTAGAATATGAAAATAATTTCTGTTTTTAAATAACCTGTAAAGGTTGATAGCCCGTAGAATTCGAATGAATTATATACCTCTCTGTTTGCTTTTACAAAATAGTCATTTTTTAAGGATCCACCTTGAGTGGCTTTTGGGTTAGCTGAAAAATTGGCGCATCACAATCTTTCTATATTATTCTTCGGTTTTGTGGTGTGCCGATTGACGCTTTGTAAATGTGAGCACGGGCCATAAAAATAACACTTTTCTGTTTATTTTATGTATTCTTTGTCCAACCTAAATGTGAAGCGTTCATTTGGTTGGCCTTGACGCCCACACACAATTTACCAAGCCGTACCAAGTGGCGAATGCTGGTCAGTGCTACCTAGTTCTTGCGACGTCATCACGTGTAAATACAGTGACATCTGGTGTCAAGACCACGCGCTCTTTTCATGAACAAATAAAAAAATGACCAAATAAATAAATAAATAAATAAAGAGAATCCTTTTCCGTTATAGAAAAGTTATATATTTTAATAAAATCATTTACTTAGTTTTTACTTTCTTCTTTCTTTATTTACATATTAATCGATCTAACCTCTCTATTGACACGTTTTTCTTCTTTTCTTTTTTTTAATTCATGAGTATTTAGGTATTTCTTTTTTGAATGCGTCTCTTTGACTTATCTGTTCTATTTGTCTTTCAAGGTTTTCTTATCGATTACATATACACTCTCCCATAAATATCACATACAAACACAAAGCCACTGACTTTACCTGAACTCTACCCTTCTTTCGCCTTATCTTCAGAGAAGTTCTGAACTTAGAAAATGAATATTTCCGGTGTTAAGAGAAAAATGAGATTTAGCAGTCGACTTCAGCAGTGAATGAGCTAAAAGCAGGTTTTAATAAGTTTACTTAATGTATCTGTAAGTGATATGCTGAAAATCAGGAAGAAAGGGATTGTCATGGGTCAGGAATGAATGCAAGCATTACTGATAGAATAGGGCTATTATATGTATAATGTAAATGCATTGCTAATGATTTTACTATAGGAATGCATTGAAAATCAGTAAGAAAGGGATTGTCAGTGGTCAGGAATGAATGCAAGCATTACTGATAGAATAGGGCTATTATATGTATAATGTAAATGCATTGCTAATGATTTTACTATAGGAATGCATTGAAAATCAGTAAGAAAGGGATTGTCAGTGGTCAGGAATGAATGCAAGCATTACTGATAGAATAGGGCTATTATATGTATAATGTAAATGCATTGCTAATGATTTTACTATAGGAATGCATTGAAAATCAGTAAGAAAGGGATTGTCAGTGGTCAGGAATGAATGCAAGCATTACTGATAGAATAGGGCTATTATATGTATAATGTAAATGCATTGCTAATGATTTTACTATAGGAATGCATTGAAAATCAGTAAGAAAGGGATTGTCAGTGGTCAGGAATGAATGCAAGCATTACTGATAGAATAGGGCTATTATATGTATAATGTAAATGCATTGCTAATGATTTTACTATAGGAATGCATTGAAAATCAGTAAGAAAGGGATTGTCAGTGGTCAGGAATGAATGCAAGCATTACTGATAGAATAGGGCTATTATATGTATAATGTAAATGCATTGCTAATGATTTTACTATAGGAATGCATTGAAAATCAGTAAGAAAGGGATTGTCAGTGGTCAGGAATGAATGCAAGCATTACTGATAGAATAGGGCTATTATATGTATAATGTAAATGCATTGCTAATGATTTTACTATAGGAATGCATTGAAAATCAGTAAGAAAGGGATTGTCAGTGGTCAGGAATGAATGCAAGCATTACTGATAGAATAGGGCTATTATATGTATAATGTAAATGCATTGCTAATGATTTTACTATAGGAATGCATTGAAAATCAGGAAGAAAGGGATTGTCAGTGGTCAGGAATGAATGCAAGCATTACTGATAGAATAGGGCTATTATATGTATAATGTAAATGCATTGCTAATGATTTTACTATAGGAATGCATTGAAAATCAGGAAAAAAGGGATTGTCAGTGGTCAGGAATGAATCCAAGCATTACTGATAGAATAGGGCTATTATATGTATAATGTAAATGCATTGCTAATGATTTTACTATAGGAATGCATTGAAAATCAGGAAGAAAGGGATTGTCAGTGGTCAGGAATGAATGCAAGGATTACTGATAGAAAAGGGCTATGATATGTATAATGTAAATGCATTGCTAATGATTTTACTATAGGAATGCATTGAAAATCAGGAAAAAAGGGATTGTCAGTGGTCAGGAATGAATGCAAGCATTACTGATAGAATAGGGCTATTATATGTATAATGTAAATGCATTGCTAATGATTTTACTATAGGAATGCATTGAAAATCAGGAAGAAAGGGATTGTCAGTGGTCAGGAATGAATGCAAGGATTACTGATAGAAAAGGGCTATGATATGTATAATGTAAATGCATTGCTAATGATTTTACTATAGGAATGCATTGAAAATCAGGAAGAAAGGGATTGTCAGTGGTCAGGAATGAATGCAAGCATTACTGATAGAATAGGGCTATTATATGTATAATGTAAATGCATTGCTAATGATTTTACTATAGGAATGCATTGAAAATGAGGAAGAAAGGGATTGTCAGTGGTCAGGAATGAATGCAAGCATTACTGATAGAATAGGGCTATTATATGTATAATGTAAATGCATTGCT
Organism: Acanthosepion lycidas; assembly: GCA_963932145.1. NCBI lineage: Eukaryota > Metazoa > Mollusca > Cephalopoda > Sepiida > Sepiidae > Acanthosepion > Acanthosepion lycidas. The sequence goes on along the minus strand of OZ010599.1, from coordinate 88,922,381 downwards.
AATGATTTTACTATAGGAATGCATTGAAAATCAGGAAGAAAGGGATTGTCAGTGGTCAGGAATGAATGCAAGCATTACTGATAGAATAGGGCTATAATATGTATAATGTAAATGCATTGCTAATGATTTTACTATAGGAATGCATTGAAAATCAGGAAGAAAGGGATTGTCAGTGGTCAGGAATGAATGCAAGCATTACTGATAGAATAGGGCTATTATATGTATAATGTAAATGCATTGCTAATGATTTTACTATAGGAATGCATTGAAAATCAGGAAGAAAGGGATTGTCAGTGGTCAGGAATGAATGCAAGCATTACTGATAGAATAGGGCTATAATATGTATAATGTAAATGCATTGCTAATGATTTTACTATAGGAATGCATTTAAAATCAGCAAGAAAGGGATTGTCAGTGGTCAGGAATGAATGCAAGCATTACTGATAGAATAGGGCTATTATATGTATAATGTAAATGCATTGCTAATGATTTTACTATAGGAATGCATTGAAAATCAGGAAGAAAGAAATTGTCAGTGGTCAGGAATGAATGCAAGCATTACTGATAAAATAGGGCTATTATATGTATAATGTAAATGCATTGCTAATGATTTTACTATAGGAATGCATTTAAAATCAGCAAGAAAGGGATTGTCAGTGGTCAGGTATGAATGCAAGCATTACTGATAGAATAGGGCTATAATATGTATAATGTAAATGCATTGCTAATGATTTTACTATCGGAATGCATTTAAAATCAGCAAGAAAAGGATTGTCAGTGGTCAGGAATGAATGCAAGCATTACTGATAGAATAGGGCTATAATATGTATAATGTAAATGCATTGCTAATGATTTTACTATAGGAATGCATTTAAAATCAGCAAGAAAGGGATTGTCAGTGGTCAGGAATGAATGCAAGCATTACTGATAGAATAGGGCTATTATATGTATAATGTAAATGCATTGCTAATGATTTTACTATAGGAATGCATTGAAAATGAGGAAGAAAGGGATTGTCAGTGGTCAGGAATGAATGCAAGCATTACTGATAGAATAGGTCTATAATATGTATAATGTAAATGCATTGCTAATGATTTTACTATAGGAATGCATTTAAAATCAGCAAGAAAGGGATTGTCAGTGGTCAGGAATGAATGCAAGCATTACTGATAGAATAGGGCTATTATATGTATAATGTAAATGCATTGCTAATGATTTTACTATAGGAATGCATTGAAAATCAGGAAGAAAGGGATTGTCAGTGGTCAGGAATTAATACAAGCATTACTGATAGAATAGGGCTATAATATGTATAATGTAAATGCATTGCTAATGATTTTACTATAGGAATGCATTGAAAATCAGGAAGAAAGGGATTGTCAGTGGTCAGGAATGAATGCAAGCATTACTGATAGAATAGGGCTACTATATGTATAATGTAAATGCATTGCTAATGATTTTGCTATAGGAATGCATTGAAAATCAGGAAGAAAGGGATTGTCAGTGGTCAGGAATGAATGCAAGCATTACTGATAGAATAGGGCTATTATATGTATAATGTAAATGCATTGCTAATGATTTTACTATAGGAATGCATTGAAAATCAGGAAGAAAGGGATTGTCAGTGGTCAGGAATGAATGCAAGCATTACTGATAGAATAGGGCTATTATATGTATAATGTAAATGCATTGCTAATGATTTTACTATAGGAATGCATTGAAAATCAGGAAGAAAGGGATTGTCAGTGGTCAGGAATGAATGCAAGCATTACTGATAGAATAGGGCTATTATATGTATAATGTAAATGCATTGCTAATGATTTTACTATAGGAATGCATTGAAAATCAGGAAGAAAGGGATTGTCAGTGGTCAGGAATGAATGCAAGCATTACTGATAGAATAGGGCTATTATATGTATAATGTAAATGCATTGCTAATGATTTTACTATAGGAATGCATTGAAAATCAGGAAGAAAGAAATTGTCAGTGGTCAGGAATGAATGCAAGCATTACTGATAAAATAGGGCTATTATATGTATAATGTAAATGCATTGCTAATGATTTTACTATAGGAATGCATTTAAAATCAGCAAGAAAGGGATTGTCAGTGGTCAGGAATGAATGCAAGCATTACTGATAGAATAGGGCTATAATATGTATAATGTAAATGCATTGCTAATGATTTTACTATCGGAATGCATTTAAAATCAGCAAGAAAAGGATTGTCAGTGGTCAGGAATGAATGCAAGCATTACTGATAGAATAGGGCTATAATATGTATAATGTAAATGCATTGCTAATGATTTTACTATAGGAATGCATTTAAAATCAGCAAGAAAGGGATTGTCAGTGGTCAGGAATGAATGCAAGCATTACTGATAGAATAGGGCTATTATATGTATAATGTAAATGCATTGCTAATGATTTTACTATAGGAATGCATTGAAAATGAGGAAGAAAGGGATTGTCAGTGGTCAGGAATGAATGCAAGCATTACTGATAGAATAGGTCTATAATATGTATAATGTAAATGCATTGCTAATGATTTTACTATAGGAATGCATTTAAAATCAGCAAGAAAGGGATTGTCAGTGGTCAGGAATGAATGCAAGCATTACTGATAGAATAGGGCTGTTATATGTATAATGTAAATGCATTGCTAATGATTTTACTATAGGAATGCATTGAAAATCAGGAAGAAAGGGATTGTCAGTGGTCAGGAATGAATGCAAGCATTACTGATAGAATAGGGCTATAATATGTATAATGTAAATGCATTGCTAATGATTTTACTATAGGAATGCATTGAAAATCAGGAAGAAAGGGATTGTCAGTGGTCAGGAATGAATGCAAGCATTACTGATAGAATAGGGCTACTATATGTATAATGTAAATGCATTGCTAATGATTTTGCTATAGGAATGCATTGAAAATCAGGAAGAAAGGGATTGTCAGTGGTCAGGAATGAATGCAAGCATTACTGATAGAATAGGGCTATTATATGTATAATGTAAATGCATTGCTAATGATTTTACTATAGGAATGCATTGAAAATCAGGAAGAAAGGGATTGTCAGTGGTCAGGAATGAATGCAAGCATTACTGATAGAATAGGGCTATTATATGTATAATGTAAATGCATTGCTAATGATTTTACTATAGGAATGCATTGAAAATCAGGAAGAAAGGGATTGTCAGTGGCCAGGAATGAATGCAAGCATTACTGATAGAATAGGGCTATTATATGTATAATGTAAATGCATTGCTAATGATTTTACTATAGGAATGCATTGAAAATCAGGAAGAAAGGGATTGTCAGTGGTCAGGAATGAATGCAAGCATTACTGATAGAATAGGGCTATTATATGTATAATGTAAATGCATTGCTAATGATTTTACTATAGGAATGCATTGAAAATAAGGAAGAAAGGGATTGTCAGTGGTCAGGAATGAATGCAAGCATTACTGATAGAATAGGGCTACTATATGTATAATGTAAATGCATTGCTAATGATTTTACTATCGGAATGCATTTAAAATCAGCAAGAAAGGGATTGTCAGTGGTCAGGAATGAATGCAAGCATTACTGATAGAATAGGGCTGTAATATGTATAATGTAAATGCATTGCTAATGATTTTACTATAGGAATGCATTTAAAATCAGCAAGAAAGGGATTGTCAGTGGTCAGGAATGAATGCAAGCATTACTGATAGAATAGGGCTATAATATGTATAATGTAAATGCATTGCTAATGATTTTAATATAGGAATGCATTGAAAATCAGGAAGAAAGGGATTGTCAGTGGTCAGGAATGAATACAAGCATTACTGATAGAATAGGCCTATAATATGTATAATGTAAATGCATTGCTAATGATTTTCCTATCGGAATGCATTTAAAATCAGCAAGAAAGGGATTGTCAGTGGTCAGGAATGAATGCAAGCATTACTGATAGAATAGGGCTATAATATGTATTATGTAAATGCATTGCTAATGATTTTACTATAGGAATGCATTTAAAATGAGGAAGAAAGGGATTGTCAGTGGTCAGGAATGAATGCAAGCATTACTGATAGAATAGGGCTATAATATGTATAATGTAAATGCATTGCTAATGATTTTACTATCGGAATGCATTTAAAATCAGCAAGAAAGGGATTGTCAGTGGTCAGGAATGAATGCAAGCATTACTGATAGAATAGGGCTATAATATGTATAATGTAAATGCATTGCTAATGATTTTACTATAGGAATGCATTTAAAATCAGCAAGAAAGGGATTGTCAGTGGTCAGGAATGAATGCAAGCATTACTGATAGAATAGGGCTATTATATGTATAATGTAAATGCATTGCTAATGATTTTACTATAGGAATGCATTGAAAATGAGGAAGAAAGGGATTGTCAGTGGTCAGGAATGAATGCAAGCATTACTGATAGAATAGGGCTATAATATGTATAATGTAAATGCATTGCTAATGATTTTACTATAGGAATGCATTTAAAATCAGCAAGAAAGGGATTGTCAGTGGTCAGGAATGAATGCAAGCATTACTGATAGAATAGGGCTATAATATGTATAATGTAAATGCATTGCTAATGATTTTACTATCGGAATGCATTTAAAATCAGCAAGAAAGGGATTGTCAGTGGTCAGGAATGAATGCAAGCATTACTGATAGAATAGGGCTATAATATGTATAATGTAAATGCATTGCTAATGATTTTAATATAGGAATGCATTGAAAATCAGGAAGAAAGGGATTGTCAGTGGTCAGGAATGAATGCAAGCATTACTGATAGAATAGGGCTATAATATGTATAATGTAAATGCATTGCTAATGATTTTACTATAGGAATTCATTTAAAATCAGCAAGAAAGGGATTGTCAGTGGTCAGGAATGAATGCAAGCATTACTGATAGAATAGGGCTATAATATGTATAATGTAAATGCATTGCTAATGATTTTAATATAGGAATGCATTGAAAATCAGGAAGAAAGGGATTGTCAGTGGTCAGGAATGAATACAAGCATTACTGATAGAATAGGCCTATAATATGTATAATGTAAATGCATTGCTAATGATTTTCCTATCGGAATGCATTTAAAATCAGCAAGAAAGGGATTGTCAGTGGTCAGGAATGAATGCAAGCATTACTGATAGAATAGGGCTATAATATGTATTATGTAAATGCATTGCTAATGATTTTACTATAGGAATGCATTTAAAATGAGGAAGAAAGGGATTGTCAGTGGTCAGGAATGAATGCAAGCATTACTGATAGAATAGGGCTATAATATGTATAATGTAAATGCATTGCTAATGATTTTACTATCAGAATGCATTTAAAATCAGCAAGAATGGGATTGTCAGTGGTCAGGAATGAATGCAAGCATTACTGATAGAATAGGGCTATAATATGTATAATGTAAATGCATTGCTAATGATTTTACTATAGGAATGCATTTAAAATCAGCAAGAAAGGGATTGTCAGTGGTCAGGAATGAATGCAAGCATTACTGATAGAATAGGGCTATTATATGTATAATGTAAATGCATTGCTAATGATTTTACTATAGGAATGCATTGAAAATGAGGAAGAAAGGGATTGTCAGTGGTCAGGAATGAATGCAAGCATTACTGATAGAATAGGGCTATAATATGTATAATGTAAATGCATTGCTAATGATTTTACTATAGGAATGCATTTAAAATCAGCAAGAAAGGGATTGTCAGTGGTCAGGAATGAATGCAAGCATTACTGATAGAATAGGGCTATAATATGTATAATGTAAATGCATTGCTAATGATTTTACTATCGGAATGCATTTAAAATCAGCAAGAAAGGGATTGTCAGTGGTCAGGAATGAATGCAAGCATTACTGATAGAATAGGGCTATAATATGTATAATGTAAATGCATTGCTAATGATTTTAATATAGGAATGCATTGAAAATCAGGAAGAAAGGGATTGTCAGTGGTCAGGAATGAATGCAAGCATTACTGATAGAATAGGGCTATAATATGTATAATGTAAATGCATTGCTAATGATTTTACTATAGGAATTCATTTAAAATCAGCAAGAAAGGGATTGTCAGTGGTCAGGAATGAATGCAAGCATTACTGATAGAATAGGGCTATAATATGTATAATGTAAATGCATTGCTAATGATTTTACTATCGGAATGCATTTAAAATCAGCAAGAAAGGGATTGTCAGTGGTCAGGAATGAATGCAAGCATTACTGATAGCATAGGGCTATAATATGTATAATGTAAATGCATTGCTAATGATTTTAATATAGGAATGCATTGAAAATCAGGAAGAAAGGGATTGTCAGTGATCAGGAATGAATGCAAGCATTACTGATAGAATAGAGCTATTATATGTATAATGTAAATGCATTGCTAATGATTTTACTATAGGAATGCATTTAAAATCAGGAAGAAAGGGATTGTCAGTGGTTAGGAATTAATACAAGCATTACTGATAGAATAGGGCTATTATATGTATAATGTAAATGCATTGCGAATGATTTTATTATAGGAATGCATTGAAAATCAGGAAGAAAGGTATTGTCAGTGGTCAGGAATGAATGCAAGCATTACTGATAGAATAGGGCTATAATATGTATAATGTAAATGCATTGCTAATGATTTTACTATAGGAATGCATTTAAAATCAGCAAGAAAGTGATTGTCAGTGGTCAGGAATGAATGCAAGCATTACTGATAGAATAGGGCTATAATATGTATAATGTAAATGCATTGCTAATGATTTTACTATAGGAATGCATTGAAAATCAGGAAGAAAGGGATTGTCAGTGGTCAGGAATTAATACAAGCATTACTGATAGAATAGGGCTATTATATGTATAATGTAAATGCATTGCTAATGATTTTACTATAGGAATGCATTGAAAATCAGGAAGAAAAGGATTGTCAGTGGTCAGGAATTAATACAAGCATTACTGATAGAATAGGGCTATTATATGCATAATGTAAATGTATTGCTAATGATTTTACTATAGGAATGCATTGAAAATCAGGAAGAAAGGGATTGTCAGTGGTCAGGAATTAATACAAGCATTACTGATAGAATAGGGCTATTATATGTATAATGTAAATGCATTGCTAATGATTTTACTATAGGAATGCATTGAAAATCAGGAAGAAAGGGATTGTCAGTGGTCAGGAATTAATACAAGCATTACTGATAGAATAGGGCTATTATATGTATAATGTAAATGCATTGCTAATGATTTTACTATAGGAATGCATTGAAAATAAGGAAGAAAGGGATTGTCAGTGGTCATGAATGAATGCAAGCATTACTGATAGAATAGGGCTATAATATGTATAATGTAAATGCATTGCTAATGATTTTACTATAGGAATTCATTTAAAATCAGCAAGAAAGGGATTGTCAGTGGTCAGGAATGAATGCAAGCATTACTGATAGAATAGGGCTATAATATGTATAATGTAAATGCATTGCTAATGATTTTACTATAGGAATGCATTGAAAATCAGGAAGAAAGGGATTGTCAGTGGTCAGGAATTAATACAAGCATTACTGATAGAATAGGGCTATTATATGTATAATGTAAATGCATTGCTAATGATTTTACTATAGGAATTCATTGAAAATCAGGAAGAAAGGGATTGTCAGTGGTCAGGAATGAATGCAAGCATTACTGATAGAATAGGGCTATAATATGTATAATGTAAATGCATTGCGAATGATTTTACTATAGGAATTCATTTAAAATCAGCAAGAAAGGGATTGTCAGTGGTCAGGAATGAATACAAGCATTACTGATAGAATAGGGCTATAATATGTATAATGTAAATGCATTGCTAATGATTTTACTATAGGAATGCATTGAAAATCAGGAAGAAAGGGATTGTCAGTGGTCAGGAATGAATGCAAGCATTACTGATAGAATAGGGCTATAATATGTATAATGTAAATGCATTGCGAATGATTTTACTATAGGAATTCATTTAAAATCAGCAAGAAAGGGATTGTCAGTGGTCAGGAATTAATACAAGCATTACTGATAGAATAGGGCTATTATATGTATAATGTAAATGCATTGCTAATGATTTTACTATCGGAATGCATTTAAAATCAGCAAGAAAGGGATTGTCAGTGGTCAGGAATGAATGCAAGCATTACTGATAGAATAGGGCTGTAATATGTATAATGTAAATGCATTGCTGATGATTTTACTATAGGAATGCATTTAAAATCAGCAAGAAAGGGATTGTCAGTGGTCAGGAATAAATGCAAGCATTACTGATAGAATAGGGCTATAATATGTATAATGTAAATGCATTGCTAATGATTTTAATATAGGAATGCATTGAAAATCAGGAAGAAAGGGATTGTCAGTGGTCAGGAATGAATACAAGCATTACTGATAGAATAGGGCTATTATATGTATAATGTAAATGCATTGCTAATGATTTTACTATCGGAATGCATTTAAAATCAGCAAGAAAGGGATTGTCAGTGGTCAGGAATGAATGCAAGCATTACTGATAGAATAGGGCTATAATATGTATAATGTAAATGCATTGCTAATGATTTTACTATCGGAATGCATTTAAAATCAGCAAGAAAGGGATTGTCAGTGGTCAGGAATGAATGCAAGCATTACTGATAGAATAGGGCTATAATATGTATAATGTAAATGCATTGCTAATGATTTTACTATAGGAATGCATTTAAAATGAGGAAGAAAGGGATTGTCAGTGGTCAGGAATGAATGCAAGCATTACTGATAGAATAGGGCTATAATATGTATAATGTAAATGCATTGCTAATGATTTTACTATCGGAATGCATTTAAAATCAGCAAGAAAGGGATTGTCAGTGGTCAGGAATGAATGCAAGCATTACTGATAGAATAGGGCTATAATATGTATAATGTAAATGCATTGCTAATGATTTTACTATAGGAATGCATTTAAAATCAGCAAGAAAGGGATTGTCAGTGGTCAGGAATGAATGCAAGCATTACTGATAGAATAGGGCTATTATATGTATAATGTAAATGCATTGCTAATGATTTTACTATAGGAATGCATTGAAAATGAGGAAGAAAGGGATTGTCAGTGGTCAGGAATGAATGCAAGCATTACTGATAGAATAGGGCTATAATATGTATAATGTAAATGCATTGCTAATGATTTTACTATAGGAATGCATTTAAAATCAGCAAGAAAGGGATTGTCAGTGGTCAGGAATGAATGCAAGCATTACTGATAGAATAGGGCTATAATATGTATAATGTAAATGCATTGCTAATGATTTTACTATCGGAATGCATTTAAAATCAGCAAGAAAGGGATTGTCAGTGGTCAGGAATGAATGCAAGCATTACTGATAGAATAGGGCTATAATATGTATAATGTAAATGCATTGCTAATGATTTTAATATAGGAATGCATAGAAAATCAGGAAGAAAGGGATTGTCAGTGGTCAGGAATGAATGCAAGCATTACTGATAGAATAGGGCTATAATATGTATAATGTAAATGCATTGCTAATGATTTTACTATAGGAATTCATTTAAAATCAGCAAGAAAGGGATTGTCAGTGGTCAGGAATGAATGCAAGCATTACTGATAGAATAGGGCTATAATATGTATAATGTAAATGCATTGCTAATGATTTTACTATCGGAATGCATTTAAAATCAGCAAGAAAGGGATTGTCAGTGGTCAGGAATGAATGCAAGCATTACTGATAGAATAGCGCTATAATATGTATAATGTAAATGCATTGCTAATGATTTTAATATAGGAATGCATTGAAAATCAGGAAGAAAGGGATTGTCAGTGGTTAGGAATTAATACAAGCATTACTGATAGAATAGGGCTATTATATGTATAATGTAAATGCATTGCGAATGATTTTATTATAGGAATGCATTGAAAATCAGGAAGAAAGGTATTGTCAGTGGTCAGGAATGAATGCAAGCATTACTGATAGAATAGGGCTATAATATGTATAATGTAAATGCATTGCTAATGATTTTACTATAGGAATTCATTTAAAATCAGCAAGAAAGGGATTGTCAGTGGTCAGGAATGAATGCAAGCATTACTGATAGAATAGGGCTATAATATGTATAATGTAAATGCATTGCTAATGATTTTACTATCGGAATGCATTTAAAATCAGCAAGAAAGGGATTGTCAGTGGTCAGGAATGAATGCAAGCATTACTGATAGAATAGCGCTATAATATGTATAATGTAAATGCATTGCTAATGATTTTAATATAGGAATGCATTGAAAATCAGGAAGAAAGGGATTGTCAGTGGTTAGGAATTAATACAAGCATTACTGATAGAATAGGGCTATTATATGTATAATGTAAATGCATTGCGAATGATTTTATTATAGGAATGCATTGAAAATCAGGAAGAAAGGTATTGTCAGTGGTCAGGAATGAATGCAAGCATTACTGATAGAATAGGGCTATAATATGTATAATGTAAATGCATTGCTAATGATTTTACTATAGGAATGCATTTAAAATCAGCAAGAAAGTGATTGTCAGTGGTCAGGAATGAATGCAAGCATTACTGATAGAATAGGGCTATAATATGTATAATGTAAATGCATTGCTAATGATTTTACTATAGGAATGCATTGAAAATCAGGAAGAAAGGGATTGTCAGTGGTCAGGAATTAATACAAGCATTACTGATAGAATAGGGCTATTATATGTATAATGTAAATGCATTGCTAATGATTTTACTATAGGAATGCATTGAAAATCAGGAAGAAAAGGATTGTCAGTGGTCAGGAATTAATACAAGCATTACTGATAGAATAGGGCTATTATATGTATAATGTAAATGTATTGCTAATGATTTTACTATAGGAATGCATTGAAAATCAGGAAGAAAGGGATTGTCAGTGGTCAGGAATTAATACAAGCATTACTGATAGAATAGGGCTATTATATGTATAATGTAAATGCATTGCTAATGATTTTACTATAGGAATGCATTGAAAATCAGGAAGAAAGGGATTGTCAGTGGTCATGAATGAATGCAAGCATTACTGATAGAATAGGGCTATAATATGTATAATGTAAATGCATTGCTAATGATTTTACTATAGGAATTCATTTAAAATCAGCAAGAAAGGGATTGTCAGTGGTCAGGAATGAATGCAAGCATTACTGATAGAATAGGGCTATAATATGTATAATGTAAATGCATTGCTAATGATTTTACTATAGGAATGCATTGAAAATCAGGAAGAAAGGGATTGTCAGTGGTCAAGAATTAATACAAGCATTACTGATAGAATAGGGCTATTATATGTATAATGTAAATGCATTGCTAATGATTTTACTATAGGAATTCATTGAAAATCAGGAAGAAAGGGATTGTCAGTGGTCAGGAATGAATGCAAGCATTACTGATAGAATAGGGCTATAATATGTATAATGTAAATGCATTGCGAATGATTTTACTATAGGAATTCATTTAAAATCAGCAAGAAAGGGATTGTCAGTGGTCAGGAATGAATACAAGCATTACTGATAGAATAGGGCTATAATATGTATAATGTAAATGCATTGCTAATGATTTTACTATAGGAATGCATTGAAAATCAGGAAGAAAGGAATTGTCAGTGGTCAGGAATGAATGCAAGCATTACTGATAGAATAGGGCTATAATATGTATAATGTAAATGCATTGCGAATGATTTTACTATAGGAATTCATTTAAAATCAGCAAGAAAGGGATTGTCAGTGGTCAGGAATTAATACAAGCATTACTGATAGAATAGGGCTATTATATGTATAATGTAAATGCATTGCTAATGATTTTACTTTAGGAATTCATTGAAAATCAGGAAGAAAGGGATTGTCAGTGATCAGGAATGAATGCAAGCATTACTGATAGAATAGGGCTATTATATGTATAATGTAAATGCATTGCTAATGATTTTACTATAGGAATTCATTTAAAATCAGCCAGAAAGGGATTGTCAGTGGTCAGGAATGAATGCAAGCATTACTGATAGAATAGGGCTATAATATGTATAATGTAAATGCATTGCGAATGATTTTACTATAGGAATTCATTTAAAATCAGCAAGAAAGGGATTGTCAGTGGTCATGAATGAATGAAAGCATTACTGATAGAATAGGGCTATTATATGTATAATGTAAATGCATTGCTAATGATTTTACTATAGGAATGCATTGAAAATCAGGAAGAAAGGGATTGTCAGTGGTCAGGAATGAATGCAAGCATTACGGATAGAATAGGGCTATTATATGTATAATGTAAATGCATTGCTAATGATTTTACTATAGGAATGCATTGAAAATCAGGAAGAAAGGGATTGTCCGTGGTCAGGAATGAATGCAAGCATTACTGATAGAATAGGGCTATTATATCTATAATGTAAATGCATTGCTAATGATTTTACTATAGGAATGCATTGAAAATCAGGAAGAAAGGGATTGTCAGTGGTCATGAATGAATGCAAGCATTACTGATAGAACAAGACTATTATATGTAAAATGAAAAACTACTCGATTCCTGTTGACTTTTTTCCGGCAAGATGTCCTGGTCGATTCTATATCTGATTGGTTGCTTTTAACGCCCATTATCATGAATCTAATCTAAATCCGCCTTGAATTTTATGTTTTAAGAAAACATGTTTTCGATCTAAAAAAAAAAATTACTTTTTCCTCAAGTTTCAGGTTAATGATATCACAGTATTTTTTGGCGGCCCCAATCTTAACAGTATAAGATGCAGATGACACATTTATGATAGCAGCAGTTACAGAAAGAAAACTAAAAGAAGCTCCAACAGAAGATAGTGAAGAAAAGCGAGAAGAAAGAACTGAACGGCAATTGTAAGAAGTCAGAATTCATAGTTGTTAGCAAAAGGGGCATCCCAACATGAAAATTACAAATTGAAGATGTCAAAATCAAACAAATATAGAAGTTTAAATATCTGGTGAGTGTTTTAACAGAGGATAGAAAATGTGACACCGAATTCCGTATGCGCATTGGGATAGCCAATGATGCCTTCCAAAAACTAAGCAAAGTATTAAGGAAAAGGAAAATTTCCTTAGAAACAGCAAAAAAAAGTATTAAACTATTATGCAGTATTAATCCTCTTGCATGGCATTGAATGCTGAACAGATTTTTACAGGGGAAGAAAAGAGGCAAAAAATATAGTTCTATAGAAGGATACTGAGAATACCACGGACTGTACATGTGAGTGACGAGGAAGTTGTTAGAAAAACTGAAACAAAAGAAGAAGCTAGTAACTGGAATAATAAAGGGACAGTTGAGACTTTTAGGACATATAATGAGGAAAGACGGCTAGGAAAATTTGACTCTCACAATGCATATTGAAGTCAAGAGTCACAGGAGAAATCTAAGGGTAATCTACTTAACAACTTTGTGTAAATTGATGACAGAACAAGGATTGATGGGGGATAATGAAAAGACACGCCTTACTGAGGGCTAAATGTATAGGAAGTTAAGGAGAGCCATTATCGCTTGTGTAAATAGATGGCAGAACATGGGCTGGGAGGGATAATGATAAGTCAAGCCTTACTGAGAGCTGTAAAGGATGTGGAGAGCCATGATTACTTGTGTAAATAGATGATAGAACAAGGATTGTGATAGATAATGAAAAACAAAACTTACTAAAATTTACAAAGTATAGGAAGTTGGGGAGAGCCATGTTTGCTTGTGTAAATGGATGGTAGAACAGGGATTGAGATAGATTATGAAAAACAAACCTTATTAACAGATACAAAGGGTAGGAAGTTGTGGCGTGCTGAAGAAGAAGAAGAAGAAGAAGAAGAAGAAGAAGAAATCGTAAATTTCGATGCAGTTGCTCGAATGTAACAGTCATCGTAAAGGTTGCAGAGCCGTTACAAAACTGCGTTACAAAACGTATCGTAGTAACAGAATGCGAATAAGATAGCAGGAAATCTATTGGCTGGCTGGCTCACGTGACGATGAGCTTCAACTGCGCATGTCTTTCCGTTGAACAATGCAATCACAGCGCATCCAGGCTAGGAACATTCCGATAACACCTCATATCTATGATGTGTCAATGTATTTAATTACTTGAACGTTGACTTCAAACCTATTTACACTTTTTCTTGAAAGCAGAGGTTAATAAGTTCTGAAATCTAGCAGAACAGTTGTTCTTGAATTACAAAATTAATCGTATTGTTAACGTCACAACAGAATTTAGAGAAAGACAACCTTTGTTGAATAATATTAAAACTTTAACATGTCTTTACAGGAAAAAAAACTCTTTCGCAATTTTAAACATGATATAAAAGTTATTTAAAAAGAAGGACAATTTGGAAAATACCATAAACATGGCGTCCTGGGTATGACGATAAACTACATCCACGACCTGGGTATGGCGATAAACTACATCCAAAAATAATGTTGCCATCTATACGTTTTTGGGAAAATAATGGTTCCAGCTATACGTTTTTGAAAAAAATAATGTTTCCAGCTATACGTTTTTCTGGAAAAAATGATGTAGCCAGCTATACCTTTTTGAAAAAAATAATGTTGCTAGCTATGTTTTTGAAAAAAAATAATGGTGCCAGCTATACGTTTTTGAAAAAAATAATGTTTTTTCTATATATACATATTAGAAAAGTATACGTGGCTTCTCATTATGCTATATATATATATATATATATATATATATATATATATATATATATATATATATATATATATATGAAACTAAATTTGATATTAAATGACCTACAGTAGTTGATATGCCATAAAACCCAACCAACCAACCAACCAACCAACCAGCCATAAATATGTTTTAAGTGGAACAGAGACTCTGAAGGTACTGTTACATCGCATAATAAAGGAAGAAGGCTTGAAGAATTTGAAACTCGCAGGGCATAGGAAGAGAAGTAAGAGGCGGGGACGAGTAAATGAGGTGGCTGAATCGTGGCCGGTAATAGAGTCCCAGGAAAAAAAATAATAGATAAACTCACAATCTTGGCTAGGAAAAAAGTCACATACATATATTTTTAGCATTCATAAGCCCCAGGGAGAGTACCTGGGAGGTGGGGGCGAAATGGCCATTAAAAGAGGTCCAACTGAGTTTCATTTTCAGTCTATGCTCTATAATAAATGCATTGAGCTCTTTGTGGATCAGTTTTTATATTAGGATCTACTCGGACTTCTTAACCACGGATTTTTACCTATATATATATATATATATATATATATATATATATATATATATAAGTTATAAGGAACTTGGTAAACCGAATTGGTAAATCCAAAGAGGATGAAATCCTGAGAGCTCAATGTTAGGACAGACTTTTTTCCTCTCAATTCGTTGTTGGAAGTTTTACCTGATGATCCTGAATCCTTAAAAAAGGATTTAGGTGAAATAAATTATCGTAATGGTACCTTAAAGTGGTTTGTTTTTCATTACATATATATATATATATATATATATATATATATATATATGGCAAGAAATTATTGCTAAGGAAACAGGAGTCATTTCGAATTTTTAATTTTGTTTATAAATTCTGTTTTCCAGGTAGATATTTATTCACCTCCAGGGAGATGTAGATTCATGCCTTTCATACGGACGTTTATGCAAAGTAAATGCGTGACAGGATTAGGAGAGATAACAAAAAAAGAACATTTATTAAAAGCTACAATAAAAAGTACATGCCACTTTACACTTCTTTTTAATTCATATGTATATTACAGGGTGATCTGGGTTCATGCCTCCCGCAAGTCCTAAGTTAACAGCTATAGCGTTAGCAGAAAATTTGATTCGATTTTTCCTACTGAAAATCGTAATATGACCTTCGACCATTATTAAGTGAAACTGCAGACTCCAGAGAGATGCGAATTCATGCTTTTCCCAAGAACATTGGTGTTAAGTAGAAAAATGCAAGATTTGAACTGTCAACTTACATAATTTATAATCATCATTTACGCTACCCCCAAAAATAAATTATTATTTATCGTGTAGGTCCTGAAAACCTTGAAAAGCCTTGAGAAATTTACTGGACCATTTCCAGGGATTGAAATGTCCTGGGAAAACACTAATGACCCAAAAGTTCCTTGGACATCGCTGGAATTTTCTAAAGTGGGCTTCCCACACATCCATTTTCTCAATTCAGGCAAGTCAAAATGCCAAATCCCTAAAATATGGCTTTTTTTCAAGCTAAAATTGCCCTTTTTTTTAGTCGTCAGTAATATTTGTCAATTATTGCGAACGGGTGGTTTGATTCGTTGATTAAAACATGTTCTTGACTTCTATATAGAAAGGGAGATAGAATATGAAAGCGAGGTCTTCTAGCTGCTAACTTCACTCTACAAGAGAAAAAGAAAAGCAAAGAATTTGTAGTTGAAAGAATAATAACTTCATTTACGGTAATAAAATACATTTTAGTAGAAAATCTCAAAAAATTTATCAGTGTTTTTTTTTAAATTTGAACAATTGAAGAAATATTGAAGAAATATTAATGACATTTCAATTTCAAAAATAAAAAAATCCTTTTGGTCTCAGTGGCAGGTGAATTCATGCAGAAAAAAGAAATACTTTATGTTAATGTTTATCGATGTATAAACTACGGAATTTAGGAAAATTCGGTAACCTAAAATCCGGTAAAGCAATATTCGGTAACGGAACATTCGGTAACGGAAAATTTGGTAAAGGAAAATTCGGTAACGGAACATTCGGTAACAGAAAATTCGGTAACGGAAAATTCAGTAATTTTAACAAGGTGAGAAAATTCAGTAACTATTTTAATAAAAGTCGATTGAAAATTAATTTTAGGGCTGCGTTCTGGAGTGTGGATTTTTTAGCTAAACCTCCTCCCCTATATTTTTTAAATAACGGAAAATCGTAGGGTTCAGATAAAACCCCTCTACCATAATACCAGGGCCATATTTGCCGAAGAGGGGATTAAAGGCCGAAGCCTCCTTCACCAATATTTTTTTTAAAGGATTATTAAGTAGGTTGGTCTATATAAAACCCTATTACAACAATACCAGGGCCGTAATTTCTGGAGGGGAATACTCCCCCATACGTTTAAATAAGTATTAACTAAAAAAATCATGGTTTCCAGTCCAAATAAACCCCTACGGCATCAATACCATATCATACCAATTATACTTTAAATCAGCTAATATTCCTCAAATAAAGTTTCGGAACAGTATATTTTATTTTTGGAAGATTTTTTAATACAGAGAATTACATTGAGATGAAAGACGACTAAAAAAGGGGGCTAATCAGCTATTTTAGAAAAAGATTGATTCCAATCAATATAATTTCTGTTTGAAATACACCAGAGTATTTTGCTTACTGGAAATCATACTTATTATAAAACCCATGTTGTTTGTTTGTTTGTGTGTGTCTGTACGTTTATATATTGGATCGGATTTCCTACATTTTTCAACCGATTTCAACAAAACTTCACAGGACTACGTAAAATTACCTTGCAGTGGTTCTGACAGCGCCAAAAATTGGAAAAACACAATTGTTTTTGTACGAAATCAATTTGAAAACACAATTAAGAGGCATCGCGAGAATGAAAGGGGGACAACTCAAATCGAGTTATACTTATTATAAAAACCCAGGTTGTTTGTGTGTGTGTTCGTTTATATATGGGATCGGATTTCCTACATTTTTCAACCGATTTCAACAAAACTTCACATTTTTTTGGCAGGTAGTGTTTCTTATTGTCTTGCACACTTTTTTCTTTATTTTTACATTCAGAATACTTTAAAAATTCCATTTACAAGACAATTGTTTATAATAAAATTCTATTCAATCGATAGACTCATAACGATTGAAAACAATGTTTTTGTTTGAGTTTGGGTTTGACCAATTCGTAAAAAAAAAAAAAAAAAAAAAAAACTAATTAAGACATGCGTGTCCGTCAACCTTAAACAATAATCTTTGTCGATTTTATTTTTCAGTCTTTATGATGGTCGATACTTGATCTATCTCTTACTGTTACATCCCCGGGCAACGCTGGGCTCTACTGCTAGTAGTAAATATAATTCTTTAGCTTTCAACTAAAGCTAAAATAAAAGCTTCAATTAAGATTTTCATTTATAAAAATTCATTCTAAATCTCAGGTATTGTGACTTAGTGGAGTTAGCTACTTTTATTGCTTGGTTTTATATTAAAAGTTCAATCTTGCAACCCCGTGCCCTTTTTTACTTTTCTATTTCTGCAATAGTAAATGTATAAACATATGAACAATTCCTCGACATTTAGTAAGGTGTCATTGAATTTGTGATCTTAATTAAAAAAAAAAAAAAAACAGAAAATATCCCCAAATCAATCCTCCTCTGCGGCGCTGTCAAACGTGAATGGCGTTTTATTTGCAGAGTTACTGCAAATTTTTGTGTCTGTTTTGAAAGGCATTGAACCATTTTTGAAAAATATCGGAGCGATAAACTGTCGCTTCCTTGCGAGTGATTTTTTTAAGCATGATCATGATATTATTAAGATTTGCAAAAGAAGGGCAAAAGATAATTATATTTTCCAAAATGAACGAATTTTTAAGAATTTTGTCAAACTCAATCATGCTTAAAGATGCTGCAAAGATTGAGTTTAGATTTCTGGCAAATAGGGCTATGCAAAATTTATCCAAAAAAGGAAATGTGTCAACAAAAATATGTTTGCAGGCAGAATTGCATCAAAGTCAATGTTCATCATCATCAATGAAAAATGACTGGCAAAGTCTCCTCTAAGATACCATCTTGTAAGGCCATTTGCATGACTGAACCCTGGATCCATTTGTGAAAAGCAAATCTGCCACAGAATTCTGTCTAAAAAGATGTTTTTCCCACATGACGGATAGAAAATAAGCCAGAAAGTCTGATAGTGATGACATCATCAGTCAGTGCAAAGAGGTCAAGGAGGAGGCTGCTGAAAATATTGCTTTCAAGAATTTCATCAAGGATGAAGACTATCTGGATACTTTGTCTAGCAACAAAATATATCAAAAACTGTGGAAATTTGTTTGCAGATTACTGGTACTTTCATGGACTGGCCTCAGTCGAGAGAGGTTTCCTAGTCAATAAGGAAATTTCCACTGACAATATGAAACAGCAGACTCTGGTTGCACAGCACATTATCATGGACTATTTGGCCACAGTTGGAGGTGCTGGGAATGTTCCCATGACTAAGGCTCTTCTCTGCAGGGCTTCCAATGCCAGAACAGCATACAATTTTGAGACGGAGAAGAAAAAAAAGGCAGCAAGAAACTGGACAAAAATGGAAATCCATACTTATGGAAATGAAGACAAAAAAAACAAGCTTGAAAGTTGAAAGAAAGAAAGAAAGAAGAAGAAGGGTAACAGAAGTAGAAGAGGAACAGAAGAAGAAGTAGAGGAAGAAAAAAGGGGAGGAAGGAGAAAAAGGGGAAAGGAAGAAGAGGGGCGGAAAGAAGAAGAAGAAAAAGGGGAAAAGAAAAAGAAGAAGGGAGAAAAGAATAGAAGGAGGAAGAAGAAAAAGGAAGAAAAAGAAAAAGAAAAAGAAGAAGAAAAAGGGAAAAGAATGAAGAGGTGGAGGAAGAAGAAGAAAAAGGGGAAAAGAAGAAGAAGTAGAAGGGGAACAGACGAAGAAAAAGAAGAAGTAGGGAGAAAAGAAGAAGAGGAGGAAGAAGAGGAAGAAGAAGAAAAAGGGAAGAAGAAGAAGAAAAGGAGGAAGAAGAAAAGGTGGAAGAAGAAAAAGTGAAGAAGAAGAAGAACGGGAACAGAAAAAGAAGAAGAAGAAAAGAAGAAAAAAAGAAGAAAAAGATGAAGAGGTGGAGGAAGAAGAAGAAAAAGGGGGAAAAGAAGAAGAAGAAGGAGAACAGAAGAAGAAGTAGGGAGAAAAGAAGAAGAGGAGGAAGAAGAGGAAGAAGAAGAAGAAAAGGAGGAAGAAGAAGAAAAGGAGGCAGAAGAAAACGTGAAGAAGAAGAAGAGCGGGAACAGAAGAAGAAAAAGAAGAAGAAAAGAAGAAGAAAAGGATGAAGAGGTGGAGGAAGAAGAAGAAAAAGGGGAAAAGAAGAAGAAGATGAACAGAAGAAGAAGAAGAAGAAGAAGAAGAAGAAGAAGAAGAAAAGGAGGAAGAAGAAAAAGTGAACAAGAAGAAGAACGGGAACAGAAGAAGAAGAAGAAGAAAAGAAGAAGAAGACGAGGAGGTGGAGGAAGAGAAAGAAGAAGAAAAAGAGAAATAGAAGAAGAAGAACAACAACAACAACCGGCATTATTTTGTAATTTTTCCCGACCAACGATCACTTTTTCTTGTCATTCGTGTATTTGTTTCTTGGTCGGGTGAAAAAAAAAAAAAAATTCAAGACCCTCTCGTGGTACAGCTTTGTAAGATGATAGAAAATAAGAATTTTTATTTTCTTTTTTAGTGTAGGAGTAGTTTCAGCTCAAATGTACAAAATTGTCACTAATCTCTACCAATTACCTGATGATTATAAAGATAATTTTCATCGGCTTTTTTTCTTTTCTGTTTTATACTAATTGAGTAAAGGCAAAATTAACGCTATTAATCCCCGTCAACATCTTTTTGGTCCCCACCGGTTCAATGTCACAACGACCTTTACAATGTATCAGGTAAATAAATACAAGTTTGATTTCAGGTGGGGTTAATCAGTTTTTAATTGATTTCACACAAGTAATTAGACAAACCGTGCTTAATTTGATTATGGGTTAGTTTACACGTTTTTATTTCATTTTATTTAGTTTTAGTTTTTCATTTTATTATTTGTTTACACGGCCGATGTAAAATGGTTAGTTGCTATATCTGGTTAGTTTAATAATCCGCAGCCTATTCGATTTTATCTCGGCTTAAACAAACATCAACATTACTTCTGTCAACAAGCTATGTTCATTTCGCAGGTCTGTGGTAATATGGTTTACTTTCTCAAAAAGATGTTACCCTGAAATATACCCACTTGGCTGTATTCAACTTTGTCTCGTCTGAGGTATTTTTCATGGACCTGACAATGTGGTTCCATTGGATTTCTTGAGAAAAACGTTGTAGTAATTTCTTCTTACATTGAGAATACGGGGTAAATA
Source organism: Acanthosepion lycidas (assembly GCA_963932145.1). Lineage (NCBI taxonomy): Eukaryota > Metazoa > Mollusca > Cephalopoda > Sepiida > Sepiidae > Acanthosepion > Acanthosepion lycidas. Next base: position 88,901,265 of record OZ010599.1, on the reverse strand, counting down.
AGGGTGATTTGTCTCCGTGGAAGTGGTATGGTGTGGTGTAAAAATAAAAGTCTTAAGATAAAAAAAAAATTCTAATCGTTTGATGAAATTTTGATGTAAATTCTAATCTGGAATGTTTATGGACCATTTTCAGTTGGATACTTTTTCTATGTCTAAATTGTGATTTTTTTTTTTCGATATTCAGATTGGAAGGGGTATAGAAGAGCAACATCATCTTCTAGACCAAGTTCATGCCTTTACAAATCGCTAGCCGTATCCATCCTCCTCTACGGGTGTGAGTCTCCTGGTTGATGTAGGGAAAAGGATCCAGGCGTTCGAGATCCCATTTTGAGAAAACACCTCCGCATCTCCTACTGGAAGCAAAAAGCCAATAACTATGTAGGGAGCAAGGTTAGAAGTCTCGTGCGCCAACAAGAATCTCTTCTCGCCACCACTAAATGTCGGCTGATGTCGTGGTTTGAACAATTAACACGGCATAACAGCTTCTGCAATACCATTATGCAAGGGAAGGCGGACGCAAGCGGGGATGGCAACTCAAGATTTGGTCAGATATCAAAGACTGGATGGATATGACAATGCTGGAACTCATGAGACCCATCGCCAATAGATCATCCTGGAGGAGGTTGTGTCTTTCTTCAGCCCTTTGGTTCCCACGGAGGATTGAAGAAGTCAAGGGAATGATGATGATAAATTCTACAATTGATAAATTAATTCTTATCTTATTCTTGACAAATGTTTCATATATATATATATATATATATATATATATATATATATATATATATATATATATATATATATATACCGATTTTAACAGCAAAAGTTATGTAACAGCATAATTGGCCAGCCCACAAAATATTTAATATCTAAAAACCACTAAACTAATTGAGTTTCTTTTTTCCTGGATTTCAGATAAAGACGTTTAGCCATCTTGACACCATTTGTCGTAAGAATCACTGAAAAAACTCTTTGAGTTATTCAGCTAGAAAGAGAACAGGTTAAAATCGTTTTGTGTCAGTCCTGCTATGTCTTCCCAACTGAGCAATGGTGAGAGGAAAAAGATCATTCAGTCCTCCGGTAATGGTACCGCCATCATACTTTGGGTTCTAGCTTCAAAGTCCATTCGAGAACCATCAAGATAACGATGAATAAGTTTTAAAAAGAGGGAACAGTAGGGAGGAAAACTGGATCAGGGGGTCACAACAGGAAGAAGGATCATCAGTTCAACTTAGAGCTAAAAACCTCAATTAGAAATGATTCAACTCAATCCATAAGACGTTTGGCACGTGAGAGAGGAGTTTCAGCTATGACAGTCCAAAGAGCAGTGAAAAAAGACTTGAAAATGAAATCGTACGTGAAACGTGTGACGCACCTTGTTACTCCAGGACAGAAAGGTAGAACGTTAGAGAGGGCGAAGATCATCTCCAATAAATTGGAAAATGATTTTGGAATAATATATATATATATATATGTGTGTGTGTGTGTGTGTGTGTGTGTGTGTGTGTGTGTGTGTGTGTGAACCTAATTTCAATCCTTCATGAGCTTCCGATCCTTAGTTATGATGAATTAAAAATGAACATGTCATTTTCCGTGATGATTGATTTCATCATGATTCTTATGTTAAGCTTGGAAAATAAATATACATTCTGATAGCACAAAGGAGGCACGGTGGCGTAATGGATAGCGGATCGGATAGCGAAATCAGAGTGCTGAGTTGGCATTCCAGTCAAATCCATTACATTCACTTACGTGATAATGCACTTAGGAAAGGTATGAATCGTTTTTCTCCCCCACCGAAAGCACTGGGGAAATAGTCTTGGATTGCAACTGGTCTACCGCAGAAAGCAATGGTAACCTACTGAGGGAAAAATCTGCCTCGTCAGTCATCTATCGAAACATATACGACAAGAAAAATTGCATATTATTTAAATTATTGTCCTCATCTTTGTCGCCATATTTATTACAACGTTTCGGCCGTTGTATGCTCCGGCCTTCTTCAGGTGGTTGGTGTGTCGAACTGAACTCTTTATTTCATGTTTAATGGATGTCAGTTATCAGTTATCTCCTGTTAATTCCCCTCTCCAAGTTCTCCACTGCCTTAACCGGGCATTGAACTCTTTGGGTCCTGTCACTGGATCTAACTAACGCCTTTATCCAGTGTGCCATGTGTCCTTGAAGACGTCTGTGTATGAATTTCTGGGTATTATAAACCTAATGTCTTCAACAACCATTTTTATCAGTGCTCATATTGCAATTCTTTTGCTGTTATCATTTCATATTTTTACCAGAGCTCATATTGCAACTTTTGTTGTTATGATCGCTTTTCTCTGGCACTCCTTATTACTGCTTCCCATATTGTATTCATTTCTATGCTTGGTCGGCTCAGGAGATTTTTGTGGCCGAGTATATGTGCTGATTCCTTAAGTTTACGAATTTTCCAATGGTGTTCTTTGTCTATGATCTCAACCTGATCCCACAGAGGGTAGTAATCTCCCTTCTCTTTCCATATGTGGTCAGCCACGCCTGATATTTCCACTTCCCCTCGTGTTACAGCTTTCTGGTGTACATGCAGGAGATAATTGATAACTGACATCCATTAAACATAGCAGTGGAACTAGAACAGTCTACCCCAGTGAGCGAAATAAAGTGTTAAGTTCAACATTCCAACCACCTGAAGAACGCTGGAGCGTACAACGTCCGAAACGTTGTAATAAATATGGCGACGAAGATGAGGACAATATTCCGAATAATGTAAAATTTTAGGGTAGACAAAAAGAAAGTTGGATTTGTGTTCTTGCAGACGTGACAAGTTTTGATAAAGATCTTGTTTTAATGTCCGTTATATTTTATAGTTATCCTACTTTCTTCTTCTTCTAAACACCGTACGATCACCGAAGTTAAGCAACGTTGAGCCTGGTCAGTATCTAGATGGGTGACCACTTGGGAATATCAGGTGCTGTAAGCTTGGATGTGCAGGTGGTGTGATGAATAATGGCACGGAATTGTTTATCGGAGACCTGAGTTCCAATTCCGGTTGGGTTCGTTATATTTACTTACGCGCAAATACTATTGGGAAAAGTGGGAATCTACCCTTTCTCTCCCCAGTTATGGGTTAATTAGTAACACTTGTATCACTAAATCATTATTAACTCCAAACGAAAAAATTCTTACAAAATAAAAATATTTTCGGCTTTCATTCACCTGCAAAGGGTTGAAAAGAATCAGTCTTCTTATTCTTCTACGTGGTCGTCTTCTTTTCTTCTTTTTCGTCGTCGTCGTCTTCTTTTTTTTTCTTCTTCTTCTTCTTCGTTATTGTCTTCATCTTTTCTTCCTTTACTTCTTTTTCTTTTCTTCTTTTTTTTTCTTCTTTGTCATCTTCTTTCTTATTCTTCGTCTTCTTTTTTCTTCTTTTTCTTCGTCGTCGTCTTCTTTTCTTCTTGACTTTTTTCTTCTTTTTCATCGCCTTCTTCTTTTCTTCCTTTTCTTTACTTCTTTTTCTTCATCATCTTTTTCCTACTTAGTCTTCTTTTTCTTCTTCTTCGCCGTCGTCTTCTTTTCTTCTTTACTTTTTTCTTCTTCATCGCCTTCTTCTTTTCTTTCTTTTCTTTACTTCTTTTTCTTTTTCTTCTTCTTCATCATCTTTTTCCTATTTAGTCTTCTTTTTCTTCTTCTTCGCCGTCGTCTTCTTTTCTTTATCTTTACTTTTTTTCTTCTTCTTCATCGCCTTCTTCTTTTCTTCCTTTTCTTTACTTCTTTTTCTTTTTCTCCTTCTTCATCATCTTTTTCCTACTAAGTCTTCCTTTTCTTCTTCTTCGCCGTCGTCTTCTTTTCTTCTTCTTTACTTCTTCTTCGTCGTCTTTTTTTCTTTTTTCTTCTTCGTCGTCTTTTGTTTTTCTTTTTCTTCGCCGTCATCTTCTTTTCTTCTTCTTTATTTTTTTCTTCTTTCTCGACGTCTTCTTCTTCTTCTCGTACTATAATTTTTCTATTTGTCTCCAACGCACGCTCTCTTAATTTCTTCTTCTTCTTCTTCTTCTTCTTCTTCTTCTTCTTCTTCTTCTTCTTCTTCTTCTTCTTCTTCTTTTCTTTCTCCTTTTATATTCTTTTCTTTCTTTTCAGTCTTTCTTCTCTTTTTCTTGCCTTTCTTTTCTTATTTTTCGTCTCCTCACACTTTCTCTCTCTTTCCCTCTCTTCAATTTATTACTCCTCCCTCCTCAAGTTCTTCCTCATCCTCCTCTACCTACCCATCTTTTCACCTTTCTTCTCCATCTTAAATAATAATCAGCTTTTTGCACTGACTTTATAACTATCTCTGATTCTCACAAAACCAAGACGGTACAAATATAGTTTTTCCTCGAATAAGGGAGAATCGAACGAGCTTTCTCTCATTGGGTTGGGAATTCAGCTCGTTAACCATTACACCAAGAGATCCGAATCACTAATATTGTACGCCTGTTTCTTTGATTTTGTTCCCGAGTTATTTTTTATTATTTTTTTTTATTTTATTTTATTTATTTTTTTTACCGGTGGTCAGAAAATCAATAATGGATTTCTTTTATTCCAATCTTGTAAGATAAATGGTTCTGGCATATAAACTGGCAGACTTCGTCCCTTCCTGGAAATGTCATCGACACTTGAGGAATTTCAATTGATCTATAATCAAATAAAATAAAAGACGGGAAAAGAAAGAAACTTGGACGCTTCCAGTGTACTTTGCCTTGTTCAATATTCGCTCATGGGCACTGGTGTTTCAGCGAGTGAAAACGAATAAAGGTCAATTTTTGCTCTTCAACTATTTACAAATAATATTTTTTCTTTTTCCTTTTTAAGTTTTCTTATCTTCACTCTCTAGCAACACCATCGGAGAACGAGAAACCCGACCAGGATTTATTATCAGTAGGCGTAATCTTAACAATATAAGATATGATACTCTATTGATGGATCGGAAAGAAAGTACAGGTGCTAAAAGAAAGCGAGAAAAAGGGACTAACTGCAAGCAAACAAGAAGTATGGTCAACAGCAAGAGAAAAAGTCCAAGATGCCAGTTACAAATTGAAGTTGTCGACATCAAACAGTGGCAGAAGTTTTAATTTATTGCTGGTAAATTTTTTTGTAATGTAAAAAAGAAACATTTACCAGCAATATATTTTTCGGAAAAAAAAATTACGAAAGCTCACAAGAAAATAAAATTTCAGTATTAAATGACCAATAAATAAACACATGCAGCTGGGTGTAGTTTGTTACTAATTTATTCATTTGATGATGCAAAAAAACAATATAGTATATTTATTCTCTAGAGAAAAATAATTATCATTAACGTTTCCTGTTTCTGAAGCGAGAGGTGTTTGCAATTATGATCTTCCTTAGTGAAAATCACCAATGGTTTAAAATGCTGACAACGTTAACTTCAACGAAATGTTACAAAATTCGAGAAGCATTTTACTTAATCAATGTTTATCTATGTGGCTATGAGAGAGTGTGTGAATGAACACGTGAGAAGAAAAGGAAAGACGTAGCGTTTTAATAAACATTATTTTGATTATGAATTGACGTGTGCCATTTAGAAAGGCCGTTCTGATGGTGTATAGCCTTGACTAGCAGTAGAGCCCGACGTTTCCCGGGGATGTAACAGTAAGAGATAGATCAAGTATCGACCATCATAAAGACTGAAAAATAAAATTGACAAAGATTATTGTTTAAGGTTGACGGACACGCATGTCTTAATTAGTTTTTTTTTGTTTTTTTTACGAATTGGTCAAACCCAAACTCACACAAAAACATTGTTTTCAATCGTTATGAGTCTACCGATTGAATAGAATTTTATTATAAACAATTGTCTTGTAAAAGGAATTTTTAAAGCATTCTGAATGTAAAAATAAAGAAAAAAGTGTGCAAGACAATAAGAAACACTACCTGCCAAAAATAAGTGAAGTTTTGTTGAAATCGGTTGAAAAATGTAGGAAATCCGATCCCATATATAAATGAACACACACACACAAACAACCTGGGTTTTATAATAAGTATAACTCGATATGAGTTGTCCCCCTTTCATTCTCGTGATGCCTCTTAATCGTGTTTTCAAATTGATTTGGGGCAAAAACAATTGTGTTTTTCCAATTTGGGGCGCTGTCAGAACCACCGCAAGGTAATTTTACGTAGTCCTGTGAATTTTTGTTGAAATCGGTTGAAAAATGTAGGAAATCCGTACATAAACGTACAGACACACACACACACACACACACACACACACAATCTGCGTTTTATAATAAGTAAGATGTGCTTCAACGGCCCCCAGAGCTACGGGCGCGGGGGCTTTGGCCTTTAGCAGGTTCAACCAAGCTCAACAGGTTTCTGGAGTAGGAGCCAGACGAAAGACACACCCTGGTCCTCCAAGTTGAGGTTTTGCTGTCGGCTAACAACCTACTCACTTAAAAGCTAGCTTGTTACAGAAACCTCAACAATATCTTCACATGGCCGAGGAAGAGTCCTTCAAAGTGGAGCGTGTGACACATACTGATGAATATCCCCAGGAAGGCAGCCGGCACGACATGAGCCGATCTGAAGAGGAAACCGCGTCCGTTGGAGAAGTTTTGTTGCGGCCTTATGTTCACCAAAGAAGTAAGAGGCATAATTTATGAATTCAGAAAGACAATCAGACTGCATTTAGTTCTCGCGGATTGCAGTTTGTCCATCACTAGACTAGAAAAAGAAGAAAATGAAATTGTTCAAAGAATAAAAGACGCTTTCATAGAGGCGGAATCAACAATGGCAGGGGAAAGAGATACACCCGTGCGACAAAGTTTCGGACATTTTAAAGAATATGAGAAATTTTAGATTGCAGATTTGATCACTCTAACTGTGCCAAGTGTAGATTTTTATGGAGCTGGGATATTTTGGCGCGATGCCGAACCCTGTATTCTTTCACAAACGAACCAATTATAGCATTTGCCAAACTATAGTCTTATTTTCTTTTTTTTCTGTCAGAGACGGCTTCTCTTCGATGAACCATTTGCCTTTAATTTGAATAGGGAGAATTGGTATCATGCTTTTTTCGAAGTGTATTAATGAAAAATGTACAGAAGCAACCCCGACCGGAAAAGCTTTGAAGGATGCTTAGTCCCGGAGATTTCAACTGCAGTAGTAACTCCCTCGTTGCACTGGGGCTTGGTCAAATAGCGACGCTAGCGTGACAGTGGTTGAGGGGACTGGACATTTTTTGTCCTGTGACTATGTCTCCGCGTATGGGCACCCCACTTTAAAAACACCATCTGTCATATCTCGCCACCATCAGGGGTTGGGAAATACTGTTAGCGGTAAGGGCTGGGTTGTTTTTTTCTATTTATGGGAAATGGGGACACACAGTTAAAATTTAGCCTTTATCAAATTTATGACAGATTATTATTATTATTATTTGCTTTGATTTCTGGTATGTACTCATTTCTTTCCGGGTCCCAACCGAATACCTAAGATCAGAAATGGCTTCATGACATTTTCTACTAAACATTTTTGTTTAAAAAAAGACCCAAAACGACCCCTAAGATCGCACGCATTTACATCGCTAAAACCCTTCGTAATGCGCAAGTTGTTCTTGTGGGTACAATTTTTTTTGTATTTCTTTAAAGTATTGGCTACCAGGAATTCCAATCAAACCAAGAGCTCCAAATAAGATTGGAATTATTGACGTCATCATGTGCCAGATTTTTTAAATTTCAATTTCAAGAGCCTTGTATTTTGATGTTTTTTTTAACGATTATTATTATTATTATTATTATTATTATTATTATTATTATTATTATTATTATTATTATTTCCTTTGATTCTGTTGCATGCACATTTCCTTGCAACCAGAGACCGAAATGGATTTATGACATTTGACACGAAGCATTTTTCATAAGTAAAACAAAGATCACACACATTTTACATAGATAAAGCTCTTCGTAATGTGTGAGGTATTTGTGAGTACAGTTTTTTTTTGTTTTTTTTACTTAAGGCGTAAGATACCAGGAATCCCTTCAATGAGTCTATCGTAACCTTTTCCAATCAAACCAAGGGCTCCAACTAAGACTGGATTTATTGCCACATTTTTTAAATTTCAATTTCAAGAGCCTTGATAGTTTTTTTTTAAGATTATTATTATTATTATTATTATTATTATTATTATTATTATTATTATTATTATTATTATTCAAGTAATTGCATACGTTTGAGCAATGGTGGCCATCGCTGGAGAGACTGTGTGAGAGCAAAGTTAACCCAAATCTCTTGCACCGTCGTCAGTATCCTTGTAAAACCCTGTAAAAGATGACCAACTCTGTTGGTTCTCATCATCCCTGGGAAAATGTCTGCTAAAAATCCCCCCCCACTTCGAACTTATAGACATTCCGTACAGTTGTAATATTGTGATTTCTTCTTAGTCAATAAAAATGAACAATTCTCGGTCTTAGACATACATTTTTTTCTTTCTTGCTCTGAAGTCAGAAAGTTACATATAACCACTTGACTGTATCCCGTTTGCCTATGGAATTTTCTTATTGTTTTATAATTGTTTACCTTTTCTATCATCTTCTAGTTGCCTTATATTTGTTTTTTTCTTGTATTATTTTGCCCTGTCCTTTTTACTTTTAATATTTGTTGTTATTAAGAATTTGGTTAATTCCACTTTCAAATGAGCGCTTACACATGACCCCGTCTCCGTTATTCCTTGGACTTATTTAAACCTGTGCTTTGGGCAATGTTCCAGTGTCCCAGTTATTATCGGTGCAACCCACTCTTCGTCTTCCATACTCTCCTTTGTTTCGGGTAAAGATCTTGGCATTGTTCCAATGTTTACTTTCTCTTTCGTTTATCGTCGGATTCCATTTGTTCAAAATTATCAAATCCAGTTTGAAGAAATTGGAAGGGAAGTGATTCACTATTTTTCATTCTTTAGGGCTGGGGTTCCCAAAAGGTACGTTTGATTATCCTTTCACCTCAATAACTTTTTCCCAGTTTTCATAATTCTGTAGTCATTAATCCCCAGTAACCCTTTGCACCTTAGGGGCTATATTGCCTTGATTGAGATGAAATCAGAGTAAGACCTAGAGCAATGACTCCCTTTTTTTTTCTCTCTCTCTCTCTCTCTCTCTCTAGGCCGCATTTTCGGAATTAAAATTTGCTAGCGCCTCACCAAATTTCATGTGATAAAAAGTATATTTAAAAATAATTAAAAAACAGGGACGATTGAACGGAGATAACCGCGGATTCACAATCGGGGCATTATCATTGATAACTCTCTCCTCCAATTTGCGGAGCCTAGTTACTATATTCTTAAAACTTCAAATAATACAAAAATATCACAATGATAAAATCGGTCAATAAATATTTATAACTATTTATCCTGGGATATCCTGGGATATCCTGGGATAAGCAATTACCAGTCATCCATAATAATATTTTAAATTTTGAAATCATTTATTTTTGGCATTTGAATTTTTTGCAACTGTTTCTAAATCTTTGATTGTCTTTCAGTCATCCCGCCTCACCTGCTCTCCCCGTCCGCTGCACCTATGAGGCGTGCCGCGCCGTTTGGTAACCACTGCTCCAGACTGAAAAAAAAATTTACTACACTTTTTTACAAGCCAAAGAGAAGTGAAATATTTATTGTATTGACCTGATAAAATAATCACTAATTTAAATTGAAAATAAATATTGTTTTTAATACCTACATAAATTTGAGATCCATGCGTGATACACACTTAGGCGATCATGTATCTTTTCAATATATGACTGACGAGGCAGATTTTTTCTGTAGGCTGCCATTTCTTTCTTGCGGTAGACCATTTGCCATCCAACGCTATAGAACCAGTCTGTCCTGCTATTTACTCAGAGGTTACATACCTTTCCCAAGAGTATTAGCATGTAAGTGAATGTAATGGATTCGACTGGAATTCGAACTCGTCTCTCCAATTCGTCAATCCGAACCGCTATCTATTTATCCACTGTGCCTCCTTTTGATATATTATGGATTCTAAAGAACTTTCAAATTAAGCCGTATGATTAAACCGAGCGGACAGGGAAATCGTCGCATCTTTACTCTTATGGCATCCTTCGCACAAAAATTGACTTTCCCATACACCATAGCTCGGGACTCAGGGTTGGACATTGGGGATCTGGGCACAACAATGCAGGACCGAACAGTGTGGAAAGGGATTGTCAATGGAGTTCCATCCAACCATAGGATGGTCGAAGGATGATGATGATGATGATGATGATGATGATGAAGAGATATAAAGCAATAAAAGAGAGAGAGAGAAAGAAAGAGATATAAAGCAATAAATGAGAGAGAGAGAGAGAGAGAGAGAGAGAAAGAAAGAGAGAGAGAGAAAGTAAGAGATATGAATTTGCCGGCCACTGCCACAGAGCGGACAGGGAAATCATCCCATCCTTATTCCTTTGGCATCCTTCTGGAAGAGTCTTCTCACAAAATTGACTTTCCCATACATCATAGCTCGGGACTCAGAGTTGGACATTGGGGATCTGGGGACAGCAATGCAGGACCGAACAGTGTGGAAAGGGATTGTCAATGGAGTTCCGACCAACCATAGGAAGGTCGAAGGATGATGATGATAAAGAAACCGTTAAAAAAAAAAAAAGACGATTCCCTGAATGATGTTTGAAACATTTACAAAATACCAACCAGGACTGACTTAACTAGTTTAGTACTAGTAATTATTTATTAAAATTCACTAAATTTAACATATCCTAGCTGTAACCAAATTTCGGGAGACCCTGGTGAGGATCACTCGCATTAAAGTATGAATTATAGGTTTATAAGTACATTATTTACATTATTCGGACTGTTATCCTCATCTTCATTGCCATATTCACAAGGACACATGACCCAGTGGATAAAGACATTGGTTAGATCCGATGACTAGCTTCTAGTGATATAATGGCCGTCTATATCCCTGAGATGAGGTATTATTATTATTTACATTATTCGAACTGTTATCCTCATCTTTATTGCCATATTCACAAGAACACATGGCCCAGTGGATAAAGACCTTGGTTAGATCCAGTGACTAGCTTCTAGTGATATAATGTCTGTCTATATCTCTGAGATGAGGTATTATGATTATTTACATTATTCGAACTGTTATCCTCATCTTTATTGCCATATTCACAAGGACACATGGCCCAGTTGATAAAGACGTTGGTTAGATCCAGTGACTAGCTTCTAGTGATATAATGTCTGTCTATATCTCTGAGATGAGGTATTATGATTATTTACATTATTCGAACTGTTATCCTCATCTTTATTGCCATATTCACAAGAACACATGGCCCAGTGGATAAAGACCTTGGTTAGATCCAGTGACTAGCTTCTAGTGATATAATGTCTGTCTATATCTCTGAGATGAGGTATTATGATTATTTACATTATTCGAACTGTTATCCTCATCTTTATTGCCATATTCACAAGGACACATGGCCCAGTTGATAAAGACGTTGGTTAGATCCAGTGACTAGCTTCTAGTGATATAATGTCTGTCTATATCTCTGAGATGAGGTATTATGATTATTTACATTATTCGAACTGTTATCCTCATCTTTATTGCCATATTCACAAGAACACATGGCCCAGTGGATAAAGACCTTGGTTAGATCCAGTGACTAGCTTCTAGTGATATAATGTCTGTCTATATCTCTGAGATGAGGTATTATGATTATTTACATTATTCGAACTGTTATCCTCATCTTTATTGCCATATTCACAAGGACACATGGCCCAGTTGATAAAGACGTTGGTTAGATCCAGTGACTAGCTTCTAGTGATATAATGTCTGTCTATATCTCTGAGATGAGGTATTATGATTATTTACATTATTCGAACTGTTATCCTCATCTTTATTGCCATATTCACAAGAACACATGGCCCAGTGGATAAAGACCTTGGTTAGATCCAGTGACTAGCTTCTAGTGATATAATGTCTGTCTATATCTCTGAGATGAGGTATTATGATTATTTACATTATTCGAACTGTTATCCTCATCTTTATTGCCATATTCACAAGGACACATGGCCCAGTTGATAAAGACGTTGGTTAGATCCAGTGACTAGCTTCTAGTGATATAAAGGCTGTCTATATCCCTGAGATGAGGTATTATGATTATTTACATTATTCGAACTGTTATCCTCATCTTTATTGCCATATTCACAACGTTTCTGCATTTAAACTACAGATGAGATTCGATTTTTCTCCTGATGATGTTCCTGCTCTTAATTTTATTCTTAATAATTACAGGTAATTTGAATATTCGGCTGTAAAAATAAAAATCTAAAACATGAGCAGATGATTTTTTTAATTCATTTCCAATCCGGGCTTTTGTGATACTGATAAATATAAGCTTGCAAATACTCGTAGATATACAAATATTAAAACCATATTCATTTTATGATAAATTTTGAATAAATGTTCTGGATTCCCAACGGACAGACACAAACTTTAAGCTTTATATATTAGATCTAACGTAAAGTTAAATAAGATCAAATTACGGTGAGTTCTTGTGCACTAAGCCCCGTTATATAAGATAAACTAAGTCAGTTATATAATGGACTTAAATGATTGCTTCGGAGTTGTATGAAGGATATCTGTTGTACGCAAAGACGATTAGATTTCATGGAAAGTTATAGACGATGACTTTCTCGTTTGCCCTTTCATTTCACCGCTCCTCTCTATTTGGTGTACCTTCACCACCCCCTTCTTCTTTTATCTCTCTCTCTCATTTCCTTCGTTTCGTTTTCTTCTTTTCTCTGCCCACCGTTTCCGTCCTTTTCTCAATCACAATATATTCAGGTTTATCTCGGTTTGAATATATATATATATATATATATATATATATATATATATATATATATATCACTGTTCATTATCTATCTATCTATCTATCTATCTATCTCAGTCTTTTCATATCTGTCTCTATAAGGCTGTTTATATCTATCTATCTATCTATCTATTACAGGCTGAACATATCTACCTATCTGAGTGTTGACTTCAATGTTTACTTTTATATATATATATATATATATATATTTATATATATATATATATATATATATATATATATATATATATATATATATATATATATATATGATATGAACTCGGAGGAGAAAACCGAGTGGCAACAATTTGTTTCAGGCAAACTTCAGGTGCCTTCAGTGGCCACGTATATATATATATATATATATATATATATATATATATATATATATATATATGCATAAATATTTTTGCATTTGTATATATATATATATATATATATGCATATATGCATAAATATTTTTGCATTTGTAGGTCTGAGTTGGATGGTGATTACCATTCCAATGTAATAAATTATAGCCATGGAATATTAGTGTTTGAGCTTTCTATATATATATATATATATATATATATATATATATATGTGTGTGTGTGTGTGTGTCGTATTATTTTTCATAATTAAATGGCGATATATATTTCCAGTGTCCGGATTTTCACGGATAAACCCTATTTTTGGAATAATAGAAAAACCTTGGAATTAATAGATTATTAAATCCCTGTTTGTGAATTCTGAGGCACCGTGCTGACCTATATATGTATATATATATATATATGTATATATGTATGTGTTTTTCTATAGAAGCTAATTTCACTCATATATTTTAGTGTTTGCTAGATCGCGGGGATTACTTCGTGTAAAAACCTTACAGATCTCGTATACATCTTCTCCTTTCACTAACGACACCCCGGGAAGGGGCAGCCCTTAATTTAGCATACTGCCATATTAGTCAGGCAAATTTGAGTAGAGGCATCTTTGTTACGCTCACCAAATGTCACCTGTACATGCAAGGGTGTGATAAGATTACGCAAGCCTTGATGGGATAAGGATTGGGATTTTTTTATTTTTTTATTTTTTACCGCGTGCCATTAACAGATGGAACGAATTGTTGTCTAGGTTTAAACGTTAGACAGCGTTCAAAAATCAAAATCGGCATGGCGGGAACACTAATCTGGGTTTTATTTCAGTTGTAATCACGTGACTGAAGAAGAGGAGATAGGTCAACGGTTATCAGCACGGTGTGACGAGTTCAAGTATCGTTTATGGCAACTTACGCTCGTTTTATTTTGAGATGTGCATCAACCATCTTCTCCCTCTGTTCAAACTCTTTATTAATCTATTTACCGATCATTTTATAACATCCAGTAGTTTCTCGGTTTTTCGAACATCTTGGGAGAACCTCGATGCGATGTAATGTTAGCAACAATTACTACTGATTCCATGCGTGATACACTGGGTGCTTGCTACTTTCAGCTTTGGGTCACATCTTAACTACACTTGAAAAATCACTATTCGAACACCTTGGGGTAGGAGTTGAAAATTTTTTTTCGTATAATTTAAAGTTCCGGATAATTGAATTATCGAGAAAATATGAAGAAAAAAAAAAATTTATTCCAAATGACATTATCAGATGTTTTGTTCAAGGTTTTGTTAAGTTTATTTTTTATTTATTTTATTTATTTATTTATTTATTTATTTTTTATTTTATATTATTTATTTATTTATTTTTTTTTTTTTTTTGAGAAAAGGCATCAATTTTTGCCGGTTTCCGGATGATTTTGTTTTTTTTCTTATCAGTCAACTTATCACACACAGTACTTACTCGTTTATCCGGACACTTTAAGGAAGAAGTTGTAAAAAAGTTTTCGGATAATTTAAAATTCCGGATAATTGAATTACAGTAAAATCTCTGACAACTGGACTAAGAAGACCTTCCAGATATGAGGAATCGGTTACAAAGTCCGGATATGAGAGGTTATATTTAGATTAAAATAAAAAGAACTGAAATCAGGTTTAACATTTATTTTCAATGTTTTATAGTAAACAAAATAAGCAAATGGCGAATGAAATATAACGGAATTGATTTTAAGGAAAAAGAAATAAATTATGTAATATAAATGAAAATTCATTGAATTAAATATGCCACGTATGCAAAACAAATAATGTAACGAGGATTTTTTTAATCGCTGTTGCATGATGATTCTTTCTCTTCTAATGTCATTCTCAACTTTTTCCGCATTTTGTTTTGCTTTTGTTCTTGAAATTATTTAAACAAAAGACACTTTTTAAACTCTGTGTGCGTTATTGCAATCGCCATAGCTGAATGCTGGCTTTCTTTCCATAAAACTGACAACTTTTTCAGTTTCAGTCCAGGTTTCATCACAATCATGCATCTTGTCGCCATCTTGTTGCAGATGTATCTCGTTGTCATCTTTTCCTCTTATTCCCATCATCTTTTGCACCAATGCAAGCCATTAGGGTGAAATATGCAGAAGCAATTATCCAAAGTAAATTTCCTGAAAAACAGAAATTTCAAATTAGTTACATATCACCCAAATAGTTCAAATATACACATCAAAATCATGTCCGGATATGCGAGATTCCGGATATGAGGCAGTCCCGATATGAGGGATTCCGGATATGAAGCACTCCGGTTTTGAGGGATTCCGGATATGAGGGATTCTACTGTATCTAAATCACCGATAAAGTATGAAAAAAATCGTTATTTGATGAAAGAAATTTAACATTTCTATCACCAATTAAGATTATCAAACGTTTTGTTCATGGTTTTGTCGAGTTCATTTTTTACTAGCGTAAAAGCTGCCCTATCCGGTGGCATTTAATGTAGCACCTGTAGCGAGCTCTTGATTGGGCCTTTCGCTTGTTCAGGAGTTTGAGAGTCCCTAAATCTTTGATATATTCGCAGCGTTGGAAGCTCTCCTGTTTGCCGTTTGATCTGTGTTTTCATTTGCATGGGACTTTATTTTCCTTGCTGACAGCCTTGGCTCTTTTGATTGCAATCTTCTCTGTTGACGGAGAATTCTTTTTGCGTGGCATACTGCTGCTGTATGCGATCGGCAACATAAGCTACAGTTGAACTCAAAATTGATCGCTGCATTTAAGTATTGCATTAATATTTAAGCTTACCTTTTAAAAGTTCAACGATAATTCTTCTGCCGCCACTTAATTTAAAGACGATTTGATGTACTTAGATACTTATTTTCCGTACAAACAATTATTTTATTTCATGGGCGACTTTCGCTGGATTTCGCGATTAATTTCGATTATTTCCAAGTTTTAAAAGCTGTTATCATACAAAAAAAACAACATTGTTTTCTTAATTTCTGTTCTTTTAATAATTTTTTTTCTTTTTCTGGCTTTCTTTCACACTAAGTGCTCCCCCCCCACTTGCATCTTAGTGGCTTTATTACCTCGGATGGGGTGAAATGATTTTTCAAAATGAGTTTGGTCTTACTGAGTGTTCCATACTTGTGTCACTTTCGATTTTAAAATTTTCGGTCTTTTTGCTCAGAGTAATGGTTAACAAGCTAGTATTGTCGGCAATTACTTCTAAAGTAAGTTCGGCTTCACTGGGTGTTCCATATTGTGACCTTTTCGATTTTAAGATTTTTTATTTTATTTCAGCGTATAGTAATGGTTAACGACCTTGTCTCCTCGGTGATTATTTCCAAAGTGAGTTCGGTCTAACTGGGTGATGCATAATTGTGTCCTTTTTCGATTTTAAGACATTTTTCTCTTTCGGCGTAGAGTAATGGTTAACGAGCTGGTCTCATCGATGATTACTTCGAAAGTGAGGTCAGTCTAACTGACGGATCCATAATTGTATCCTTTTCGAATTTAAAACTTTTTTCTTTTACGGCTTATAGTAATAGTTAACAAGCTGGTATTGTCAGCCATTACTTCCGTGTGTCCGGCCTTACTGGACGTTCCATACGTGTGTCCTTTTCGATTTTAAGATATTTTTTTGCTTCGGCGTATAGTAAGGGTTAAAGAGCTAGTCTTGTTGGCGAATACTTCTAAAGTAAGATCTGCCCACGCTGGTTTTCCATACTTGTGTCAGTTTCCATTTTATTTTAAGATTTTCTTGCGTTTCGATATCGTAATGGTTAATGAGCTGGTCTCCTCGGTGATTATTGTTGTAGTGGATTTGTTCTCCCCATTTTTATAACCTTGTGTCAAACTTTATAAATATCAATTCTAATTGTTTTTTGTTTTTTATTTTTTCTTAAAACACTCTTTAATTTTTTTTGTTCGACATTAATCGAAATTTTTTATATTCCTCCGCATGTCTTTCGATTGGAATCGATTAAAATAGAAATGAACATTTCCTTTCGTTTGATTTCAAGAGTTTTAAGTCGAGAAATGGATTAGGGGAATCGATTAAGCTGACTTTTGTTCGATTTATCGATACTTTGAATATTTAAATCGTGTTCTCTTGATGAAGAAAAGGAAATGTGCTTTATTTACTACACTTTTTGATAACGACACAAGACTACACGAACGGGGCACTTAGTGAGAAGTGAAATTCTTTACAGATATTGATCTGTGACCCGAAGTCGCTACAACGTGGCGTCAAAGAAAGTTTTTCTTCATTTTTTTTTTTTTTTTTTTTTTTTTAATTATTCAATAGTTTAAGTTAGGTACTTCCAAAGATTCGCTAAAAATTGAGTATACCATGATGAAAAAAAGCACCAAGCCTAATAAAAACAGTTTTTTCATCAAAATTTTTGTTATTATAAAGAGGAAAGAGGAATCGAATTTTTTATCATTAAATAATATTTTTTAATACTTTTTAGAAACTTTTCATTAATTCTCTTTCTTGCGTCAGCGGGTGAAAATAAATCAAGGAAATTCAAACGTCTTTTTTCAATGGAAATTAAAATGATTTGGAAATTCTTGCAAAGATCAGATAATTGTCTGATTTTAATAAAATTTTCAAAAATGAATTAAAATTATTTTAGAAATGTTTCGTTTTTAGTACATCTTGGTAAAGTATGTTTTATTTTTACATCTGTTACCACACAATAAACTAATTTCATGAAATATTGAGTAATGCTCCGCTCTCTCACAGACGTGCCGTCGCCTCCCTCTGTCTTTTTTACAAATATTTTCATGGTAACTGCTCCGATGAGCTGCTTTCGCTGGTTCCCAGACTTCATGAATTTAAGCGTTCAACTAGGCTGGCATCTCGCTCTCACCCTTTCACTGTCGAAACTGTTAAATGTAGCTGTCTCTTCTACTCCAATAGCTTCATGTATCGCACTTCTCGCCTGTGGAACTCCCTCCCCTTTTTTGTTTCCCTGATAGCTATAATCTCCAACTATTTAAATGTAACGTCAATTAACGTCTCCAGATGCCTTGATCTATCCCCTATCCTTCTCTTCATTCTTTCCTCTATCACTCCTATTTGCTCTCACTCTAACTTTCTGTAACTCCTTGTGTGCTAGTGACTTGCATGGGCTGAAACGCTTAAAAAAATTCATTTTTGTAAGGCTTAATGTTTATATTAGTTATAAGCAGAAGTCCTTGGAGAATTTAAATCTTTTTTTTTTTTTTCGTTACCAAAAATCTCTGTCGTAAAATAAAAAAATGCGATAAAACTACGGCATTTTTACACTAATTTACATTATTCGGACTATTGTCCTCATCTTTGTTGCCATATTTATTACAACGTATCGGCCGATGTAAACCTCGGCTTTTTTCTGATGGTTGAAATGTCGAACTGAACCCTTTATTTTGCTTACTAGGGTTGACTGTTCTAGTTCCACGTGCCATGGAATGTCAGCTATCTCCTGCTTATTCCTCCTTCCAAGTTCTCCACTGCCTTAACCTCACAAATCTTTGGGTCCTTTCACTGGATCTAACCAAGGCCTTTATCCACTGTGCCATGTGTCTTAAGGATACATGGTACAGTGAATAAAATGAAGAAGGCCGGAGTGTGCAACGGCCGAAACGTTGTGATAAATATGGCAACAAATATGAGGACAATAGTCAGAATAATATCAGTAGTGTACATAATACCTCATCTCAGAAATATAGACAGATACTGAAAGGCCGAAACGTTGTAATAAATATGGCGACAAAGATAAGTACAATTGTCCGAATAACGTAAATAGAGTACATAATACCTCATCTCGGAATATATATATATATATATATATATATATATATATATATATATATATATATATATATATATAGATATAGATATAGATATATATATATATATATTTACTTAGAAAAACGTTTAATTGCTTTCATGAATAAGATATATTATGGACATTATCGTCTTACGAATTAATTATTTCTGATGAATAATGAAATTTTCACAAGAATTATTTTAATTTGGAAATTTTTTTAAAATTAGAATAACTTATAAAGTTTTAAAACTTTTAAAATTTTGTATTAATTTGTACCGGTTAAGTGATATTGTTATTAAGTACAAACCATATTTAGTCATCATAAATGGAAAAGCTTACTACAGTTCAGTGACCACCAGTATTTTAAAAATAATTTTGAATTTGTACTTTCGTTTTTTTTCTTTTTTTCTTTTTTTTGAGTGCGTATGATCGTGCTGATTTTTCTAAATATGGATGTCCATACACGACATTATCAAAAAAATAAGAGCGATAACTATAGTAAATTTAAAATCAAAGTAGCTAAAATTCAATAGGTCTGTAGGCCTCCGTCGGTCAGGGTTGACCATAGGTAGCATCCTTGTTTTCTGCTTGGCTGGAGCATCGACGTCTCTGACTGTAGAGGCCAATGTGAGAGTGACAATCTCTGTCGCAGAGGTTGCATGTGTATTCCGTCTCTGGTCTGTTAGAGCTGTCACTTTGCTTTCTACGGTCCCCCGTGGCGTACTTGTGCCAGATTCTCCTCCTCCTGAGGTGTTTGGTCAGGGTTCCTCTCCATTTGGATTGTATGCCTGTCAGGCTCTCCCAAAACTCTGCATTGATATCTACAGTTTTCATGTCGCGTCTCACGACATCGCAGTACCGCAGATATGACCGCCGAGCGCGTCACCTTTCAGCGGCCAGCTCTCCATACAGGATGTCTTTGGAGATGAGGCCGTCTGGCATGTGATGGACGTGCCCCAACCAACAGAGTCTGCCCTGTCTGAGCCGTGTGAACATAATGGGCAAACCTGCTCGAGACAGAACCTCAGTGTTGGGCACCTTGTCCTGCCATGCTATTCCCAGGATGCTTCTGAGGTGTTCAGACGCCTTTCTTGCCTGGCGTACGTGGCCCGACCCTCGCTGACATATACCAGTGTGCTGATAACCCAGGCGTTGTACATTGCCATTCTCGTCTTGAAAAAATTCAATAAAACATTCCATTGCAGAGAAAATTAAATTTCGACAGTAAATGATCCATAAGGAGAGTTGATATACCGTAAAACAAACAAGTGAAGAAGAAATCTGTACCAACAAAAATGTGTTTCTACAGAAGGATGCTGAGAATACCATGGGCTGAACATGTGAACAATGACGACGTTCTGGAGACAATAGCAACAAAAAGGACAGAGGATTAACATCAGGAAGAGACAGCTGAAATTTCGGGGGCACATAATGAGGAAGGAAGGCTTGTAAAATTTAATACTCACGGGACAGATTGATGAAAAAGAGACAGAGGAAAGCAACGCAAAACCTACATGGCGAGCCTGGTGAATGGATGGCGGAACAGGGTTTGGAAGAGATAGCAAAAAGACATGTTATTAAGAGCTACGAAGGACTGGACATTGTGGAGAGCTATGACTGCCAACGTTCTGAAGGGACACGGCATATAGAAGAAGACGGTTAAGCAAGGCAAAAGGAAAATGTGACGAACAATAAAAAGTAACCCGCCATCTTTCAATATTTAACATCTTAATGTATGACTACGACATCTGGAACTTGAAGAAACAGATGTATCTCTATCGAATTCTATCAATAATACCATGGACAGAGCATGTGAGCAAGGAGGAAGACTTAAGGAAAATAAGAAAATAGATAGAAAGATTGATAAATATGAACAGACTGAGATAGATAGATAGATAGATAGATAGATAGATAGATATGAACGGACTGCGATAGATAGATAAGAAGAGATGTAGATAGATAGATAGATAGATAGATAGATAGATAGATAGATAGATAGATAGATATGAACAGACTGTAATAGATAGATAGATAGATATGAACGGACTGCGATAGATAGATAAGAAGAGATGTAGATAGATAGATAGATAGATAGATAGATAGATAGATAGATAGATAGATAGATAGATATGAACAGACTGTAATAGATAGATAGATAGATAGATAGATAGATAGATAGATATGAACGGACTGCGATAGATAGATAAGAAGAGATGTAGATAGATAGATAGATAGATAGATAGATAGATAGATAGATAGATATGAACGGACTGCGATAGATCGATAAGAAGAGATGTAGATAGATAGATAGATAGATAGATAGATAGATAGATAGATAGATAGATACGAGTAAACACAGGCAGACATATAGAGGGTGCGATGGATAAATTGGCGTCTCAATAGCGCAATAATGAAAATAGCACTGACATCTCATTTTAGCAGGTTCACCTGCTTGTGTGTCATGGCGCAGAATCCTGTTGCAGCAGTCACCTACTTGACCCAGGAGCAGCACTACCACCTCAAGGCACTTGATATAGGGTCTCTGCTTTGAGTCTGAGACTGTGGGAATATTAATGGAGATATAACTTCACCATCGCTAGTGATCCCCATCAGGACTAAACCCCCTCTTTTCGAATCCCCGGCACTATCCTTAGACTAACACCAAACTCTCTGATGTGCTGGCATTGGAGCTTCCGGCGCGAATGCCAAGCAGTACAGCATGCCATTTCCAAATTTCTGGCGGTTTTGTTTGATTTGTTTTGTTTTACGGCATATCAACCTCAATAGATTATTTAATGTCGACAAGATCTTTATTGCTGGTATTATTTTTCTCAAATTGTTTTGCTGGTAATATTTTTTTCAAAACGTATTACTAGTATGTTTACAATAAACCTATTTTTACACTTTCATCGCGTTTTAACCCCAGTTTGAGTTTAAACTATTTGCCCACGGTTGGGACCCTAAGACGGTGCTACCCGGGTCAAGGTGGACCAGGGAACAATAGTTATAAAGAAGTGGTTCCACGCTTCTTAAAACATCTGAAACACAGTCTTTGCTGCCAGATGTAGTTTATCATCATACCAAGGACTATATTTCTGGCAGAGTGAATTGAGTCATGGTGCTCTTTTTTTCTCACAGACGGTGCCCAACTGACTCTGCAGTCGACAAAAACAAAAACAAACAACGCGCATGCGTAAAATTAAAAGTATAAAATGGCAACAATTTACAAATCGCACC
The DNA here is from genome assembly GCA_963932145.1 of Acanthosepion lycidas. NCBI lineage: Eukaryota > Metazoa > Mollusca > Cephalopoda > Sepiida > Sepiidae > Acanthosepion > Acanthosepion lycidas. The sequence continues at coordinate 88,879,009 of OZ010599.1, read as the reverse complement.
CTGTAGATAGATAGATAGATAGATAGATATGAACGGACTGAGATAGATAGATAGATAGATAGATAGATAGAAGCAGACACTGAGAGACATATGCAAGGTGCGATGGATAAATTGTCTTATTGACGTAAAAATGAAAATAACACCGACATAGATAGATATAAAATTGTGCAAATGGACTCTGCACAATTTTAACCTCGCTCAAAATGTTGCATATTTGCATCAATTGCGCAATTTGCATTTCCGGTTTGCGTGTTCCATTTCCCCTCCATTTTTCTTCGTTCGAAAGAAGTAGGAAGATGAACATGGAATTTTACCCCAAAACTCAAACCGAGAAATCATTGCGAGATTTCCGGTCGACAAGGCAATGCACCCTCACCTCTAGTGCAGCAGACATATTAGGTAAGGCGCCCGTGCCTCCCCAGATCCCTGTTAGCCATGACATTAAAACTGAAACCACCCGAATAAAATGCAGCAATTACGTCAAACCGAGAAAGGAGGGCCGGGTGGACAATTGCAACGAACAAGAATAACCTTGAGATGAAACGAGGCTTCAAATATGGCGAAAAAAATCTCTCAGTCAGTCTATATGTCTGTTTCTCTCTTTACCGATATTTTTCCTTTTTTTTCTTTATGTTAATAGTTTCTCTTTATCTCTATTTGTCGTTTGCTTCTCCCTCTCTCTCTAAAATTCCTTTTTCTTTTCATTCTTTCTTTCTTTTGCCACTCTTTCGAGTTCTCTTTTCTACTTACCCTCTCTCTCTAAAATTCCTTTTTCTTTCTTTCTTTCTTTCTTTCTTTCTTTCTTTCTTTCTTTCTTTCTTTCTTTCTTTCTTTCTTTTGCGACTCTTTCGAATTCTCTTTCTCTCTTTTCTACTTACACTCTCACTCTAAAATTCCTTTTTCTTTCTTTCTTTCTTTTTTCTTTTTTTCTTTCTTTCTTTCTTTTGCTACTCTTTCGAGTTCTCTTTCTCTCTTTTCTACTTACCCACTCTCTCTAAAATTCCTTTTTCTTTCTTTCTTTCTTTCTTTCTTTCTTTCTTTCTTTCTTTCTTTCTTTCTTTCTTTCTTTCTTTCCCCTTTCTTTCTTTCTTTCCCCTTTCTTTCTTTCTTTCTTTCTTTCTTTTCTTTCTTTCTTTTGCTACTCTCTCGAGTTCTCTTTTTCTCTTTTCTACTTACCCTCTCTCTCTCTAAAATTCCTTTTTCTTTCTTTCTTTCTTTCTTTCTTTCTTTCTTTCTTTCTTTCTTTCTTTCTTTTGCTACTCTTTCGAGTTCTCTTTTTCTCTTTTCTCGTTACCCTCTCTCTCTAAAATTCCTTTTTCTTTTCTTTCTTTATTTTGCTACTCTTTCGAGTTCACCTTTTCTCTTTTCTACTTCCACCCCCTCTCGATATATTCATCAGTTGAGACTACCTTTAAAAATCTCTATTTCTCACCCTCCCCTTTCACACACACACATACATAATCACATATAAACACCATTACTTCTTACCATTGCTTCTTACACTCTTTTCATATTATTTCCTTCAGCTCTACTACTCCCTCATCATTCTCTCTCTTTCTCTCTCCCACTATTTCTCTCCATCTTTCTCTCTCTCCCTCTCTCTACCCCCTTTCTGTCCACTTTTATCTCTCTCTATCTATCTATCTCTTTCTTTTTTATATATATAGATATATGTGTTTTTGGCACACACACACACACACATGTGTGTGTGTGTGTGTGTGTGTGTGTGTATTTAGGCATCAATCCTTCCTTTGTGCACATTTCATTGAATACGACAGACAAGGTGTTTGATTTAGCTTTTTATGCAATTTCTCATGCGATCTAATAATTTTTTTCTGACGTGCTATACCATTTAGCTACAGAGAAAGCGTCCGGTTAGCAATTGTTATAGCATGTCAGGCTTTATGACGGTTCCGTGTAGGATACAGATTCGCTTCCTGTCGGAAGATATATATTTTCTATGAGATTTCTCGGACCTTCAGGCCGGTAAATGTTGTTAATACTGTTTATTATAAACAGTGGATTTACTTATATATATATATATATATATATATATATATAAAGAATCCCACTTGTGCGATGGATTTCAGTGTGAACTGGTTTTCCGTTTTGGCCAGAGCACACTCATTATTCCATCTTAAGGTGTTGGAGACGTTGTACATCAGGTCCAGGCGACCTGTTCTTTGTAAACAAAGAGATTGTTTGCTTGGACTTGCTGTGCTGCGTTTCTAGCATCTTAGTTGGTATAATTTTTATAATTATATTTTTTTCTTCTCCCTGTCCATTTAATTGCCGTCCTCCATGACAGACTTTCTTTTTTTTTTTCTCTTCATAATTTGTGTTCCCCGTTAACAGTTCTGATGAGAGGGGACGAAACCGGTCGACTGGTGTGTGTGTTTTTGTTTTTATTTTAAATCTATCATGGCCTATAATATATATATATATATATATATATATATATATATATATATATATATATATATATATATATATGTAATAAAATGGAGTTTTAATGTATGCCATATTTATGGGTTAAAGTGATCAATATGAGGGATAGAGCGTATGTAAATATAAAAGTGTACACTGAAATCTGCCCCCCTCCCTGAGGCGACTGTCTGTTTCATGCTCAACACAATCGTCAGTCCATCTACTCCTGTTCAAAAGACCGGAGAGGAGTTTAAACCGAACGACAGGCGAACGTATCTATGGGAATAAATCTATTTTAGTAATTTACTGTAATCTTTATTCGTTGTGGATACACATATTTCAGTTGGTATCACTGCTTTTGGGGAGCGGGTGAGGGTCTGACGATTGCATTTAGCATGAAACAGTCTGTCGCCTCTGGGTGTTGACTTCAATTTCCATTTTTATCTGTACATATTTTTCTTTTTTTTTAAATCAGTTCACCCCCGAGCAAGGCGATAATGCCACTAAGACGCCAGAGGGAAGAGAATGAAAAGATTTTATAAGCAACCGGGAACCTAATCCTAAACAGAAAACAAAGGCTAAATCTCTACTCTGTCGATATTTATGGAAGAGGCATTGCACGTTGAACTAGAACAATCTATCCCCAGCGGACGAAATAAACAGTCCGGTTCGAAATTCCAATCACTTGAAGAAGGCCAAAGCGTACAACAGCCGAGAATATAGCAACAAAGATGAGAACAATGTAAATAGTGTAAATAAAACTCCGCTACTGTTCAAAAGACCGGAGAGGAGTGTGAACCGAGCGACTGGCGAACCTATCAACTCCTATTTTATTAATTTACTATAAACATTATTTGTAGTGGGTACAAGTATTAGATTTATTATCACTGTGTTTTTTTGGGTTTTTTTTTCTTAAACAGGGAAACTAAAAAGTTGATCTAAAAGACACACTAAAGAAACAACAATGTCGAGTAAAAAATGAATTAACAATCGGACTAATAAGACCTTCCGCATATGAGAAATTGGTTATAAAGTCCGGATATGAGAGGTTATATTTAGATTAAGATAAAAGAACTGAAATCAGGTTTAACATTTATTTTCAATGTTTTATAGTAAACAAAATAAGCTAATGGTGAATGAAATATAACGGAATTGATTTTAAGGAAAAAGAAATAAATTATGTAATGTTAATGAAAATTCATTAAATTAAATATGCCACGTATGCAAAACAAATAATGTAACGAGGATTTTTTTAATCGCTGTTGCATGATGATTCTTTCTCTTCTAATGTCATTCTCAACTTTTTCCGCATTTCGTTTTGCTTTTTTTCTTGAAATTATTTAAACAAAAGACATGTTTTTAACTCTGTGTGCGTTATTGCAATCGTCATAGCTGAATGCTGGCTTTCTTTCCATAAAACTGACAACCTTTTCAATAGCTTTTTCAATTTCTGTCCAGGTTTCATCACAACGATTTTTTATTTCCTTGTTCATTGTGACAATGTGAACACTGGAGAATAGTTTTTTTTTGGAAGATTTTATCATATAATGTCGACTTTCCTATGTTGTACTCAGCCATTAGTTACAATAAACTTTCACCAGAGTCTAGTCTGTTTAAATTTTCCACTTTTTGCGATAACTCCAAAATTGTTCTTTTCCTCTTTATTCCCATCATCTTTTGCACCAATACAAGCTATTTGGGTGAAATAAGCATCAGCAATTATCAAAAGTAAATTTCCTGAAAAACAGAAATTTCAAATCAGTTACATATCACGCATATAGTTCAAACATACGTATCAAAATCATGTCCGGATATGCGAGATTCCAGATATGAGGCACTCCGGATATGAGTGATCCCGGATATGAGGGATTCTACTGTATATCTTTATGTGTGTGAGAGCGTGTCAAGGGGGGAGAGAGAAAGCGAAAAGGAGAGTTAGAGAGAAAAGAAAGCTAAAGAGAAAACTATACACAGCTAATACAAAAAAATCATGACAAGCTTTTCATTTACACAACAGCTGCTTCTCTTCAAGTTCGATTTTTTTCAAGAGGAAAATTAATTGGATTCGTTTTACCTCGCTAAGATTGTTGCAAAATTTAACGCCATATTGCATAGTGTGATAGTTAATTTGTCACCATTTTATATTTTTAATTTCGCGCATGCGCTTTGTTGGTTTTTGATTTTGTCGTCTACACAATATAGTAGGGTTAATTGAGCATTGTCTGGGAGAAAAAGCGCATCATCACTCCGCCATAAATTTGAACAAGGCATTCTGTACGTCCTGGCATTCGCGCCGGAAGCTCCAATACGAACATTTCAGAATGTTTGGGAGTCAATCTGAGGACAGTGCAGAAGATTCGGAAGGGCTTGGACGATTATGATGGTGATTACGAGGGTAAGGCAGCCCAGAAAAATCACTCTGATCGTTCTGATAAGAACTCACGAATTTCTTGGTGAGGTCCTCAAACTCAATACAGAGGCCTGCATCAAGCGCCTTGAGGAGGTAATGCTGCCCTGGGTCAAGAGGGTGACTGGTTGAAGACCGTATGTCTGACAACAGGATTCTGCACCATGACACACAAGCTGGAGAACCCAGTCATGGCTGTCAGAGTGTGGGTCACAGTTGATCAAGAGACCAACAAAACTCCTTGTAACACCAAAGATGGACTGAAGGCAAGGATTATGGCAGCATTCGCCAACTTAAACAAAGGAGACCGTCCAGAAGAGTTGCAAGAGATTCTGAAGTCATTAGAGGCCGTGGTTGAAGCCAATGGTGATTTTTATTGAATAGATTTACTCTTTAGTATTTTAAGATATTTTTGTGTCATTTTAGTGAATATATCAGTTACAAACTACATCCGGGGTCCTCGCTTAGCTTTTCAACGATTGGACAAATCACCCAATGTTGTGATACGATTCATGTTTGCGTCGGTGATTCTTTTAGCTTACAAAAAAAAATTGTCAGTATTTTTGAAAAAGTGGTAGTTAATGAGCGAGAAATTTGGGGAATATGATGTATGTGACAAAGTCTTGTATCCCAAGTTGATGAGATTCTGTAGTGTCATCCAAAAACCAAAACAGACTTAGTGCAGAAGTGTTGTCGTAGAGGTAAAGGTAGCCGGCACGTTGGTGAGGTGTTTTTGCAGCCCTGTGTTCTCCAAAGAATCAAGAGACATAAACAGACAAAATACCTATACATTTCTGTCATCAAGTTACAAGTTCATTTATGTCTTTGCAATTAAACTCTAAACGTTTAGACACCAAGAAATCTTTGAACGTAGTTTCTACGTTTTCTATGCAACGGAATGTCCTTTCGCCTAAAAATTGCCAAGTTCCTTTGGAAAGTGGTACTTAGTGAGCGAGAAATCAGGAGAATATGGTGGATGTCTCGTATGCCAAGTTGGAGAAATTCTGCAGTGTCATCCTAGCAACACGTGGCCGATCATTATCATGAAGCAGAATTGGACTTCAACGATTAACCAGGTCCGATCGCATATTGCTTAACCTGCATTTCATCCAGTTCTTGATAGTAAACATCAGTAGTGAGGCTTCTGGTTAGATTCCGAGAAGCTGTAATCGATAATGCCAAAGTCAGACCACCAAGCAGTCGCCATTATCTTCTGCTGGTGCAATTTTGGTTTTTGAAAATTTCTTTGGTTACTTCGACAGGATCAAGCCATTGAGCCGACCGACAAATTCTCTGTAAAGACTGTTAATTTGATTTTATTTAATATTTTCAATATTTTTCTTTTACTCAGCCATATTGATTTATATCTATCATAGTTATATAGTTGTGTATTTAGGCAGCAACCCTTCTTTTATGCACATTTCATTAATTACGACAGACAAGGTGATTTGATCTAATTTTTATACAATATCTCATGTGATCCAATATTTTCTTCTTTTCGGATGATAAATTATATATATATGTATATATATATATATATATATATATATATATATATATATATATATATATATATATGTATGTATATGTATATATATATCATTGAATACGACAGACAAGGTGCTTTTATTTATGACTATCTTGACCGTGTTTTGAAAAATGAAAGCATTTTATAAAGCATACACACAACAAACTATTTCTTATTTAACAGTTAAAATATTTAATCCTTGAAAATGTCTAAATGTATAGCCGAAAGCGCTCGGATAAAAAGAACATTCGGACAGTTTTTATATAATTTATCATCCGAAAAGAAAAAAAAAATTATTAGATTGAAATGAGAAATTGTATAAAAAAACTAAATAAAAGTACCTTGTCTGTCGTATTCAATGAAATGTGCATATATATATATATATATATATATATATATATATATATATGTATGTATGTATGTGTGTGTGTGTGTGTGTGCAGATATATGATTATGTTTATGTATTTGTATGTACGCTTCTTTTTACAATAAGGCTCACACTGTACAAGGCCCGGGGGTCACTCAAGGCAGAGGGTTAAATTAAGAAGCAGTTGTAGAGAAGATGACAGTTAACCCTAGACTTAAACAACTTATGATTGTAATGATCCTGAAAACCTACTCTTGGGAGTTGGTTCCACAGATTAGTGGTGCGCGGGAATAAATCGTTCGAGTGGAACTTACTTCTTACCAATGGAATACGGGGGAAATGTGGGTGGTTTGCTACAATGGAAGTGTCATAGCAAATCCTGGCCGTGAAGGTTAGACCTAACGGAACCGAGGAATATAGTTCATCTGAGCACTTTCCATGGAAGTAGCTACAGAGCCGTGAGAGGCTTGTTACATCCCGCCTGTGAGAAAGAGATGTTGGAGAGTGGAAAATAATTTGTCACCCCCAAGGATTCTGTGTCTATTTCTGTATAATTATGTTTGTGACTGCCTGGGCATTTTGTGTGTAGGGCTGTCTGTGGATAGGAATACGTACGAGAAAGAATGTCGAAAATATTTCTAAGTTATTGCAATATTTGAAACATTTTGATACATCTATTTATTTTCATCGTATCATATGTTCTTTCTCTCTTTATTTCTCTGTGATCTTACCTGTAGAAACGGCATCTTAAAGGAACGCCAATCTTCTCTCTCTCTCTCTCTCGTTCACACAGAACATCTGGTCGATTATTTTCATTAAGGTTCTGTAGGCGTGAAAATAATAGAGGTGCGGGGGTGGGGGTCGATTAGAGGCGCGGAGAAAGAAAGGGAAAGAAAAACAACTAAAGAAAATATGAAAGCAGATGTCAAGAACTGGAACGAAATGAATAGATGAATGAAAAAGAGAAGAAAAAAAGAAAAAAAAGACAGAGAAAAGAAAGAAAAGACAAAGAAAGAAATCGAATGAAAGAAATAACGAAAGAAAAACAAAGTGTGAAAGAAATAAACGAATGAAGAAAGAAAGAAAGAAAGAAAGAAAGAAAGAAAAAGAACGAACGAAATGATAGGAAAGACAACGATGGAAAGAAAGAAACAAGAATGAATACACTATGTATAAGAAAGAAAGAAAGAAAGAAAGAAAGAAAGAAAGATGTACATTAAACCAACAAATGAAGAAGGATAAAAAAAGAAAAAAAGATGGAAAATCAGAAAAGGAAGGAAAAATGAAAGCAAGAACGAAAAAACAAGAATCAAAAGAAAGAAAAATGTATGGACGAATGAAAGAACGACTGAAAATAGAAAAGGAATTGAAGAAAGAAGGGAAAAAAGAGACAGTGAAAGAAAAAAGAAAGAAAAAGTGAAAAAAAGACTGAAATGACAAAGAAAGAAGGAAAACCTGCAAAGAAAAAGTTGTGTCGAAGAAATAAAGACAAAAAAAGAAAGAATGAAAAAAAAAATAAGAAAGCACAAAAGACTTAAATATTGAAAGAAAACCCGAAAAGAAAAAAAGAAAGAAAACAATGAAAAAGGCAAAAAAGGAAGAAAGAAAAAAGAAGTGACGAAAAAAGAGAGGAAATAAAAATGGAGAGGATGAAAGACAGAGAAAAAATATACTAAAAAGAAAGAAAAAGTAGAATGAAGGGAAAAGAAAGAAAGAAAGAAAGTAGCAAATAGAAAGAAAGAAGGAAAAGAAGAAGGTTTGGAATTACAAAGAAAAAAAAAGCCAAAGTAAATAATAAAAAAAGAAAAGTCAACGAAAGAAAATATTTCCCTTGACTTTACCCCCGATGATGTCGCTTTGCCAGCGTTCCAAATACCAAATGCAACACGTGACGCAGAGAGCAGCCGAGAATGGTGACGACTTGTGAATGTTTCTCCTAAATCAATGTCTTGTCAAATATCACCGTTTCGTAAGATCTCTCACGCTATAGTCGAATTTTCTCACAATCTCATGACTTTGTTCGTCACGACAAATTTAAAGCAATGTCTGGTTCTGAAAGATGTATTTTTGAAAAGGCTAAAATAAAACTAAATTAATGACGTTTACAGAAAAAATAAAAAAACTGGTTTGTCAATGACAGTGCTATTTTCGATATCACATGAGATGCAAAGGCGTGAAGATACCCCCTTTATTTCAGAAGAGATAATTCAGGAAAGACTATAATCGGTTAAGATGGTTGATATTTACTTGTGTTGAATTTTGAATATGGAACCCAGGGATGATCGAAATTATAACTGAAAGTCAACCAGACACGCTTCGCAAATCCTTAGCCCTCCTCGATGTGGCCAATTATTGTTGACATGAGATGATGTAATAATAATGTTAATCCCCCGGAGAGTGAGCAGTTGTGCCATCTTTCCAGCATTCCTTTAACTCTTCCAGTGGCCTAGTCAGAGTCCTGACCAATTGAAAACCTTTGGGTGATAATGGACGAGCATACTCGTAATAGAAAAGTTAACACAGAAGCTTTTTCGCAAATTAAAGAAATACTGGAAAAAATCTGGCGAAGGACGTTGACTTACTAAAGAATTTAGTCTATAGCATCCCACGGAGAATTAAGGCCGTTATTAAAGCAAAGCGTTACCTAACAAAATACTAAATCATTTTTTTACTTATATAATGTACATATGTACACCTGTATTAATACCTAATACCCTACATTAATAAACGAATTACTATTACTCACTTGTTTTGGTAAAAAAAAAACAAAAATCAACTTTTTATGGGCGCGTTCATTTTTTGCCTCGTACTGGATATATATATATATATATATATATATATATATATATATATATATATATATATTATGAAATGGACAAAGTCCGACAATTATTTTAACACATTTTTTTATGTTTATACATTCTTTTTATAGATAGAAATATTTAAGTAAATGCTCTGCTTATAATAAACAGTAATAACGACATTTACCGCTCTGAATGTCCGAGAAATTTTCATAGAAATTGAACCTGTATCCCGAAATATCATATAGCCTGAAGTGATTTACCGATTGAGCCATAGGGGAGCGTTTCGGTTAGAAAGGTCGATTTTACTGTTTTTAAACTACAATTCTCCATGATTTTCTCTCGCACATTCATATCTGCTCGATGCGTATCCAAATGTAAACAAATGACGTCACACATTATGAAATGGACAAAGTCCGACAATTATTTTAAGCCATTTTATTGTTTATTATAAGCAGAGCATTTACTTGTAGATATTTGTATCTATAAAAAGAATGTATAAACATAAAAGTCTTAATATATATATATATATATATATATATATATATATATATATATATATATATATATATTCAGTCAATTTAAATTCGGTTTGAAATACAAAATAAGTCTTTTGCTTATTGGAAATAGCAATTTTAATCTATTAAATTTAAATTTATTTTTGAAATTTTAAATTTAAATCTATAATTTTTAAATTTTTTGGAAATTAAAGCTAAAATAAAAGCTTCATATATAGATATAGATGTGTGTGTTTATATGTGTGCTTGCATATGTGTGTGTGTACATGTCAAAATCCTATCATTATATGATAGGCCTTCTAGCATTTTATCAAGGAGTGTTCATTTTAATTTTTCTTAGTGAATAAAGACAGCGATTTCATTAGTAGGAAATTATATTTTTCAGAGAATTGACGTGTACATTTGTACTTCTCTGAACATCTACAATAATACAACTTGTTAAGCACCACCCCTACGCCATAATGTACAAGGATGTTTTTATTAAAGATGAACTCTTAGGCGCCCCATAGAGTTTAAGTAGAGGTGCAGTAGTCACTTTCATTTGATTTTATTATGTAAAATATTCTTTCTTTCTTGATTTCTTTCTTTTTTTATTATAAGATTTTCGTCTCGTGACCTTCGCCAAAACACCCTTGCCACCCGGATCTTCGTTACGTCATTGTTTTATACTGGTAGTCGGGGTGGCGGGTGGCGAGGTTGTGGTGAAATTGCACTATTTTTGACATTTTCTTTTTTTCTCTTCGTTTTTCTCTTTTCTTCTCTTCTCCGAGAGTGACGGTCAGCGCAATAGAACTCTTTCGTACCACAAAAGTAGAAAAGAAAGAAAGAAAGTAAATATTAAAAAGAAAGAAAGAAAGAAAAGAAAAGTAGAAAATAAAAATATTATAAAAAAAAAGAAAGAATAGACATAAAATATTAGAAAGAGAAAAAGAAAAAGAAAGAAGGGAAGACAGAAGAAAAAAAAGAAAAGACAGAAAAGTAGAGAAAATATTAGAAAGAAAGAGAGAAGAAAAAAGAAAGAAAGAAAGAAAGAAAGAACGGAAAAAGAGGACAGAAAATATTAGAAAGAAAGAAAAAAAGAAACAAACAAACAAAGAAAAAAGGAAAGAGAAGACAGAAAATATTAGAAAGAAAGAAATAAATAAAGAAAGAAGACAGAAAATATTAGGAAGAAAGAAAGACTGATAGAAAGAAAGAAAGAAAGACAGAAAGAAAGAAAAGACCAAAAATATTAAAACGAAAGAAAAGAAGATTGAAATTATTAGAACAAAACAGTGGAAGAAAGAAAGAAAGAAATAAAAGAAAAGAAAAGAAGAATGAAAAATATTATGAACAAAAAGAAAGAAAAAAAGAGAAAATATTAGAAAGAAAGAAAGAAAGAAAGTCATAAAAATATAATTAGAAAAAAAGAAAAGACAAAAAGTCTTAGAAATATTTGAAGAAAGAAAGAAATACAATTAAAAGAAAAACTGAAAAGTCAGAAAAATATAATTGTAACAGAGAAAGAAAGAGAAGACGGAAAATTATTAGAAAGAAATATATTTAGAAGAAATAAAGAGAAAAAGAGAAATAAATAAAGAAAAAGAAGAAAATATAATGATGAGAAAGAAAAAAATAGGAATCAAAAGAAAGAAATGAACAAAAAATATTAGAAAGAAAGAAAGAAAGAAAAGAAATAAATAATATTTGAAAGAAGGAAAAGAGAAAAATATTAGAAAGAAAAGACATAAAAATATAATTAGAAAGAAAGCAACAAAGAAAGAAAGGAAAGGAGAAAGACGGAAAATAGAAAAAACGAAAAAGAAAAGAAGACAGAAAATATTAGATAGATAGATAGATAGAAAGAAAGAAAAGAAGATAGAAAAATATAAGAAAAAAAGAGAGAAAATATTAGAAAGAAAGAAAGAAAGAAAAATACAATTGGACGAAAGAAAAGATAGAAAACTATTAGAAAGAAAAAGACCTAAAAATATATAATGAAAAAAGGAAAAAGAAATGAAGACAGAAATATTAGAAAGGAAGAAAGATAGAAAAAAAGGAAGAAAGAAGGAACGAATCAAAGAAAGAAAAAAGTCATTTTTTTAAAGGTTCAAGCTACAGCATAGGCGCTCATTTTTTGACATTCCTATGAAGATGTCTCTCAACTGTTTCCTTCGAATCCTGAAACATAAACGCACACTGCTCTGCAAGACGATGCTTTTTTGAATCCCAAATTTAAACATTTAGACATTTGATCCTCCATTTAAATATATGAGAAGTGGTTGAACCTATAACACAAAAGTACACCGAAGTTTGATAGCGATTTGGAATAGAGAAAGATGCCTTCCAAACGCTAAACAAAGTATTAAGAAACAAGGCAGATACTGTACTGTTATATAATATAAATATTCATATGTGTAGATTTGTCTATATTCCATCCAGTCGCCTTTCAAGACGAGCATATAATCTCCAAGTTTCTGATCCATACAGTAGGACTAGTTCAATCAGTGTTCGAAAGGTTTGGACTTTTAAGGAGGATTTGAGCGCTAAATCCTGTGAAGTTTGGGACGCGCATCCTATGCAAGAGTTTTGCGGATGTTGAAGTCTTTTTGGGAAACTATTATGTGAGATCCAAGATATTTGAAGTCCGCAACTCTTTTAATGGATTTATTATTGGGTCACTTCAACTCAGATGGTTCAGGGGAGGTTGTGATATATTCTATCTTACTCACGTTGCAATAGAAATCTACCTGGTTCGCTGCTTGCTCTAGTGACTGTGGCAAGGATTATGCATCCCTAATATATTGAGAAATTAATTCAATATCAGCGGTATAGTTAAAGCCAGTCAGGTATTATGGAACGTAGCGACTACTGTGTCGGGGTTTCAAAAAGGAGTCCTTTTCCTTCCATGCAGTTGAGAGAAATACGCAAACCGCAACCCAATGGCAAAGGAGTAAGTGTGTCGCCTTGTAGAACTCTTGATTTAACTTTAAAGGAATCACTCTTGCCATTAGGTGACACAATGGCGGCAGTGGTGTTCCTCTGCAGAGCTCTAATTGCCTCAACAATTCTAGGTTATACCGTAGAGTTGGAGGATATTGCAAATGAGATCTCTGTTGAAAGAATCAAACGCATTGCAAAAGTCAACAAAACAGATTGTGACCTCACTGTTGAACTTTTTTCATCGCTTCCAATATGCTGCAAATGGGGAGGATTTAAGCAATGGTCGACCCGCCTCTTAATCCATATTCTAGTCGGGTGCTACTAGAACATGTATGTTGCTTTCCAAAACTAAAAAAAAAAAGCTTCAAGAAACATATTTCATTTTTAAAAATGAATTTTAAACCTCGGCTACTGCCAATCTGTGGAGGTATGTGAAGGGATCAGAAAAAAAAATGTTTCTTGCGTCTCCTTCCACATACAGCAATAAATTGGTGCTTTATTACCCAGTTATTAAGTGCATTAATACTACATAGCATTTCAACACTAACGAAAATTTCCCGTTTCTTAATACTGTGCTTAACTTTTGGAAAGCATCTTTCGCTATTCCAATCGGATTTCGTTGCCATGTTGTCTATCATTTATTAAATCCCTTCCCATATATTTAAACTTTAATAGAGATTTGATGTTGAATTATGGGTTTGTTGTGTACAAAGACAAACGACCGTCTTTACACTAATTGTTGAACACGGATTCCGCTATGAGTAGAATGTCAGCTTCTAGGAACGGTCGTCATAAAATGGGTTGAAAAGCGTAGCGTTGAGTCATACGCATTGCCGAACTGAACGATAGTATTCTCTATTACTGTATTATTAATGCATGTCTCTTGTGTGATTAAACATGTTCTTCACTCGACCGTCTCTCTCGGTGTTTCCTTGCAGTATTATTAACCAGAACTATGAGCGTTATACGAACTTTATAACAATTATCTGCACATCATGCTGCCGTGTTGTGCTTTTTTTTCAATGCCATGTCCCTTCAGGATGTAGGTGATCATGGCTCTCCACAGATTCCTTTTTCGTTATTATCTGTGAATTGCAATGACTTCTTGGGAAAGATAGTGGAGTGGTTTCCCTTTGTCTTCTCCATGGTTTTGAATTCAGAGTAGTTATCTATGCCATGTCCCTTCAGGATGTAGGTGATCATGGCTCTCCACAGATTCCTTTTTCTTTATTATCTGTGAATTGCAATGACTTCTTGGGAAAGATAGTGGAGTGGTTTCCCATTGCCATCTCCATGGTTTTGAATTCAGAGTAGTCATCTATGCCATGTCCCTTCAGGATGTAGGTGATCGTGGCTCTCCACAGATTCCTTATTCTTTGTAATCTGTCAATTGCAATGCTAGTTTTTAATCGCTATCACCCCATACAAGGCAATAAAGCCACTAAGACAGGAGTTACAGGGCGTGGAAGAATTAGGAAAAGAAACATTAAAGAGAAGAGGAAAGAGTAATGAGGTGGACTGTAGATACTGATTGACATTGCATTTAATTTTTTTTAAATTTTAAAGTTGACTGAAAAGCATGGAGCTGGAAGGGAGTTCCACAAGCAAGAAGTCCGAGAAAAGAAACTGTTAGAATAGAATTTACGGCTATAGCTTGCCAGCTCAACTGTATCAAATGTAGGATCTAAATATAATATATCTGTAAAAGGATAATACCAAATAAAGTCAAAAAGAAAACTTATCAAGGCAATTGTAAGGATTTTATTTTACAAGTTATAATAAACAACAGTAAAAATGTTGTTAGTTTTTCAGAATTTTGAAATTTAACAGACGCTCATAAATATTCATCAGGTTAACTGAAAAAGGTAAAGTATGGAGGATGCTAAGTGACATAGTCTACATTATTTACATTATTCGGACTATTGTCCTCATCTTTGTCGCCATATTTATTACAACGTTTCGGCCGTTGTACGTTCCGGCCTTCCTCAGTTGGCTGGAATGTAGAACTGAACCCTTTACTTTACTCACTGGGGTAGACTGTTCTAGTTCCACGTGCCATGTTTAATGCATGTCAGTCATCAGTTATCTCCCGTTAATTTCCCTCTGAAAGTTCTCCACTGCCTTAACCGGGTATTGAACTCATACTCTTTG
>OZ010599.1:88811388-88858888 GCA_963932145.1 Acanthosepion lycidas | reverse complement strand
ACAGTCACAAACGTGGAATATATATGAGTGTGTGTTTGTTTATGTGTGTGGCGTGTATGTATATGTGTGTCGTGGTGTATCCGTTTGCGAGAGAAAGTAAGAGTAATAGAATGTGTGTGTGTGTGTGCGTGTGTGTGTGTGTGTGTGTGCGCGCGCCACTGGCCAAACAGGATTTAACCCAAAACATTACAGCATTTACTGGAAATCGTACTGGGTATTACATTCTCCTTTTCTTATCATCTGACGGAGATACTGAGGTCAAATTTTCAAAAAAAAAAAAAAAAAAAAAAAAAATCGGTTACATAGCAGGGGAGTGTACAATAAAAAAAATGTTTTCAGCGGCAACGAGTGTCTTTTCACTCGGTCTCGTGTAGGCGACTAATGGAATGTCCCGATACTCCTTCGATTCTTACTTCGATTGGCACGCCGAAACAAGCCCAGAACTTTTTAAAAAAATACCAATTTCTTAAATATGAATTCATATTCATATTATATTAATAATATAACGTGAACAGTTCGATTTAGTGTAATTGTTAGCAATCATGTCTCGCTAGAGATCAATGATTTTCTACCGCTGTGACGTGGCACCCTCATGGGCTGAGCATTCCACTCAAGTGTGCCGCGAAATCTTGTCACTGCATACATATCTACAGTGGGGGAAACAAATATTCGTACACCTACAAATTTTTAATTTATTGTATTTGCAACTAATGAATAAACATACTTTTCATATAATTAGCTGTACACAGATGCATAATAACTAAATATGCATAGAAAACAGAAAAAAGTTATTTAATAAAAATAAATCCCAGTTATCCATTTTAATGTGTGAAAAAAAATATTCGTACAATACAAATTTTTAGATTTTTAAACTTTTAAATTGCTTTGTGACTCTCGCAATCTTATTAACCTTTGCATTTTTTCTACCTACATTTATAGATGTTACAACTTTAAGCTCAATTGATTTTTAACGGTTGAAAAGTTTCTGAGAATTTTGACAGCATCCGGATTTTTTTTTTTTTTTTTCTTTTTGTCCAAATCCATGAATTTGGTTTTTGCTCATGCTAAGTCCCAAAAACAACACTATAAAATTCACTAGTTTTTCATCCATAATGTTGCATGTGTTGAAAATATATATCAACACTGTTGACTTATTTAAGAAGGAATGATCTATTATGACATGTCTCTAATTTGTATTTAGATACATTTTATTTATTTTCAATTTTTCTAGTCGAATTATTCACCTATATTGCATAGGATCCATTATTGTACTTAATTAAGTTACAACAAATTTTGTATTTAATATGAATACTACTTTACAAAGATTAAGATTTAGTAGAGTGTGGGGGGGGCGTATCATAGATTGGGTGGGCGAGTCCCTTGCATCGGCTCTGCAACATGTGTATATATATATATATGTTACAAATTAAACTAAGCACAACTAAATATTAACAGATGAAACATTTTTGTCTGTTTTGACATAACTCTGGATTTGATTCTTTTTTTTATTTTCGTTCAAATCCATGAATCTATTTGACTCATGTTGAATCTTAAAGAAAAATGCTATTTAAAATTCACTATTTTTTTTACCTATAATGTTGAATATGCTAAAATTATACAACTTTTTAAGAAGAAAAATCTCAAGTCGGTGTTAAAAATTGGTGCAAAACATTGTTGATTTATTTAAGATGAAATGATCTATTATAACATGTCTCTAATTTGTATTTAGATACATTGTATCTATTTTCAATTTTTCTAATCGAATTGTTCACCTATATTGCATATAATCCATTATTGTATATAATTAGGTTACAATGAAATTTATATTTTATATGAATACTATCTTATGAAAATTTAGATATAGTAGAGTTGGAGGGGGTGTATGATAGATTCGTGGTATATCATTAATTGGTGGGTACGAAACCATTGCACCAGTCCCATATATATATATATATATATATATATATATATATATATATATATATATATATATATATATATAGATAGATAGATAGATATACGAGCAGGTGTGTTTGCATGATTTCATTTGAAAAATGCTCTCCGATGAGAAAGGCACATTCTTGACGTTTTCCACATTTTTGGTTCCCACCCCCCGCAATAAAATAAAAATGAAAAACTCGTCCCCACCAGGTACCCCACCCACTCAGACTTGCCCACAATTCCTCCCCGCCTGCATAAGCTCAGTGCAAGCTTGTTTTTTTATGCTTCTATATATAGAAAGATCTTCATTACAACAGTTAACCGAACCTTGATAATTCTCACCTAGACTAGACTATAAACTCTGTTACTAAACTATTTACAATATTCTGGCTAGTGTCCTCATATTTGCCGCCATATTCATCACAACGTTTCGGCCGTAGTACGCTCCGGTCTTCTTCAGGTGGTTCGAATGTCGAAGTCAACTCTTTATTTCACTCGCTAGGGTAGACTGTTCTAGTTCCACGTGCCATGTCTAATGGATGCCAGTTATCAGTAATCTCCTGTTAATTTTCCCTTTCCAAGTTTTCCACCGCCTTAACCAGGTACAGGACACAAAGAGTGTGAGTTCAATACCTGATTTTTTTGAAGAAAAAAAATATTACCAGCAATACATTTTTTGAAAATAATATATTACCAGCAACTCCTTTTTTTAGAAAAAAATATTACCAGCAATATATTTCTGAAGAAAAAATATTACCAGTAATACATTTTCAAAAGAAAAAAATATTACAAGCAATATATTTTTGGCAAAAAATATTACCAACAATAAATAACCATTAAATAACCCATTGAGGTTGATATACTGTAAAACAAGACAAACCAAACTTAACTATGAGAGCATACCCACGAATGGAACTCTTAGTTGTGTTATATAATACTTATGTAATTGGGCTGTGAGAGATTATTTGACATCATGTTCGAAAGCATTGACAAGAATAAAATTCTAGTTTAATTAATTAGTAGTGTCGCCATTATTGCCTCTACAGGAATTTCATTCCCGCCTTTGTAAACGGGCTGATTTTTTTTTTCTTTTTTTGTCTGTTCATTCATTTAATGCCATTCATTTCTTTTCATTAACTGAATGAGACGAGAAAAACCGTTACATTGAAATCTCACAGCATTAAGGAAAAAAAAAAAAAAACTTTTCATACGTACCGGGTGTAACAGCAAAATTGTCCAAATCGTGCAACAGCAAAGATTGTTTAATTGATAGATTAAGATTTGAACCGTTGTATTTTAGAAATGATTAAAGATATTTTACTGGAATTCTCTAAGGTCTTTCTAACACTACTGAACTTTACTTTAAACAAAAAGAATGTATAATTCCTCTCCAAGCTTCACAGAAGTATCGTGATGAAATCGATCATAAACAAAAATGACATGTTCAACATTAATTAAGGGTCGGAAGCTCATAAAGGATTGAAATAAAGTTCATATATATATATATATATATATATATATATATATATATATATATATATATATATATATATATTATTCCAGAATCATTTTCCAACTTATTCCAGATGATCTTCGTAGATACTAAGTAGAGCCTAAATTATAATTTTTTAAAAAAATATGATTCCATCGCTACAAAAAAGTTCTCATGTTTCAAAAACAGAAGCTAAAACCTTCAATTTAATTATAAAAATTAAATTGAGTTATAAGCATTCATGCCTATTTTTTCTATATATTTGCACAAACACACACACACAATATAGTGTATATATATATATATATATATATATAATTAAATATGAGGTTTTAGCTCCATTTTTGAAGCATGAGAACTTTTATGCAGCGATGGAATCATATTTTTTTGAAATAATTATAATATTAAGCTCTACTTATGTATTGAGTACTGTTTTTTAAATAAAAACAAAAAATACTAAAGAACTTCGGATTATTAACCTAACCGGTTCTTTCCTATTTTTCTATATATTTGCACAAACACACACACACAATATATATATATATATATATTATATATATATATATTAAATATATTTAGGTTGGTGCAAAATATGACGGTAAAATAATGTCATTTTTTGACGTATTTTTTAACGTCAAAAAACGACATTATTACGTCATTATTTTTGCACCAACCTAATATATATATATATATATATATATATATATATAATCCTTACATAATTGTTGGTAATAGGTACCCAATTTATCGTACTACGTAATTTCTATATAATTACATTTTTATTTCTTCACATTAGGTTTTTCCAAAGACCCACGACATCTAAAGTTTAAAATGAATGTTTCAAAATGAAAACTCTTTCTTGAAGCTTTTATTTAATATTTCCACTAAGCAAAATACTTTGCTGTGTTTCGGAACCAATTAAAAGTGACTTGATGGAGTTTTCTGTTTCAAAATAACTTAAAATCGCTGATTTTTACGCCATTTTTAGTCATTCGTCATCACAATGTAATTCTCTTTATCAAAAAATATTTCAAAAATAAAATATACTTTTCTGATTATTTGATATTAGCTCGTTTAAAACTTAAGTAAACTGATTTGAAGAAAATATTACTTTTAGGTTAAAATATCACGTAAATACATTTTTAACATGACAGTAGGTATTTATTTAAGATGTTGACAGCTTGACTGACAGACGGAAGTTCATCTATTTTTTTCTATGGAGGATATATCTGTAAATATTGCCTGAGGAATATAACGTGAGTGTGTTTTCTATATAATTTTCAACTACCTAGTAATCTTAAAAATGTTAGAAAACATTCCCGGTAATCTAATACGTTGTTGAATTTTAGGTACTTTAGATTGAAGTGTATTATATTCATTGCTCTTATTTTCTGATAACGCCATGTATAGACGCCATTATTTACAAAAATCGGCACGTTTATACACACAATACACAAACACACACGCATACAAACCTTAAATTCTGTTTAGAAATATTGTGGTACAATGAATCGTAGTAAGCTTTTCCATTTATGATTAGTAAACATAGTTTATACTTAATAGCAATATCACTTGACCAGTATCTGTCTATATTTCTGAGATGAGATATTATGTACACTATTTACATTATTCGGACTATTGTCCTCATCTTTGTCGCCATATTTATTACAACGTTTCGGCCTTTCAGTATCTGTCTATATTTCTGAGATGAGGTATTATGTACATTATTTACATTATTCGGACGTTGTGATAAATATGGCGACAAAGATGAGGACAACAGTCCGAATAATGTAAATAGTGTACATAATACCTCATCTCAGAAATATAGACAGATACTGAAAGGCCGAAACGTTGTAAGAAATATAGCGACAAAGATGAGGACAATAGTCCGAATAATGTAAATAGTGTACATAATATCTCATCTCAGAAATATAGACAGATACTGAAAGGCCGAAACGCTGTAATATTTAACCGCGACAAATTAATAGAGAAATTTAAAAAACTTAAAATTTTATAAATTATTCTAATGAAAATTTTAAAAAATATGAAAAGCAAAGCTTGTAAAAATTTACTATATATCGAAAAAATGTTTTTTCTTAAGACAATAATGTCCATAATATAACTTCTTCATAAAAGCAATTAAATTATCAAATAATGTCTTAGTTTTATGGTGTTTTTAATTTTACGATTCAGAGCAAATTTTCAGTAACTGTTATTCCTACTTTAGAAAAAAAAAAGTAAAAAAAAAATATTATTTAAATTCTCCAAGGACTTCTGCTTATAAGTAATATAAACATTAAGCGGTAAAAAATGAATTTCTCGAATTTTCATAAAATTAAATATGTTCCAGAAACAGATGTAAAAAAAAAAAAAAGTAAATAGTTTTCTAAAAAGGAAAATTTCAAAGATAATTTCATTCATTTGAGAATTAAAATTAAAATCCGACAAATATTTTATTTTTCCAGGAATTTTCAAATCAATTTGTTTTTCACAGAAAAAAAAAAAGGGTAAAATTTCTAAATCTTTGGTCACCCATTGCTGACACAAGAAAAATTTATAACGTTCTGAAAAGGATAAAAAAAATATAATTTAATAATCAAAAAATCCTTTGCTCCTTTCCTTTTAATAATGACACAGATTTTAACAATAAAACTTTGTTGTATTAAGTTTGGGGCAGTTTTTCATCGGGCTATGCTCATTTTATTTTATTTTATTTTATTTATTTATCTATTTATTTGAATCTGTAGAGATGCCTACTTCAAATGTTATTTTTAGTGGATAGCCAAATTTGAAATAGACATTCTGTTTCTATTTTAAACAGTGTGAATTACATCTATCGGTCTGTATACCCGGGATATCTTAAAGAAATGATGCTTTCCGGCACGTTTCGAGCCCGCGTCCGATTTTATAGGCGAAACCACCAATTGATCCGGCGTACCGTATACCGCTCGGCCACAGAGAACGAACAGCCCAGGCTAGGTTCTATTTTCCCCTTTAAGGAAAGCATATCTAAAGAAGTATCGGACAGGTTTAATAATATCAATCAGTCAGTTATGTGCCATACGTAATACACGCTTAGGCGATCATGTATCTTTCAATGCATGACTGACGAAACAGATTTTTTTCCGCAGTAGGTTGCCATTTCTTTCTGCGGTAGACCAGTTGCCATCCAAGGCTATAGAATCCAGTCTGTCCTATCATTATTGTATCGTCCGTGTATTGGCTGATATATTGAAATGTAATTGTCATCTTTGATAATGGCTTATGTAAGCCGAAAGCTTAGATTGGATTTAAAGATGTATCAATATCGTGATTTCCTTTCGTCCTTCAATGATAATGTTATAAAGCTTATCAGACAATATGAAAGGAACTTAAAATAAATCGAAAAAACTTGTATATTACTTAATGAGACATGCATCAATATATATATATATATATATATATATATATATATATATATATATATATATATATATATATATAACTATAAACTCGGATTCATTCATCTATGGATTACGCCATTAGATCCAGTCTTTGCCGCAACTTTTGAACAATACATCAAGATAAAAGTACTAATTCAGAAATACAACATGGCGGCCATACAGTAAGACCAGCAATCACAAAACAACGGAACATTCCATCCACCTGACTATCATCCAGCATTGATTGCAGCCAAATTCCCCTCAACACCACAAGCAAAAATTCATCAGCCATTAGTGTTGACTTTTGCTAAAAGCAAATAGCCACTTCTTACCAGACAGTTAAACAAAATATGTGGACAGCTGTGAAGTATGTGGAAATATGCGTACTAGGTGGACATTAAGACGCCGTGTGGTGCGACCTACCGCAGTTGACAAATGCTTAAACCAATAACGCAGAAAATGTTACAGCTACGAGGCCCCGCCTGTCCGCATTGAGCTGAACCCCATGCTTGTCTGGTGTGCACCAGACAGTATATTTCATTCATCCTGGCTTGAAAACAAATGCGTAGTACGAACGTTAAGTTATTCGAAGCTTTTATGTTATAACCATCGCTATTTTTTACACCTGGTTAGGTTTTTTTTATATATATCTTATTTATCCTACATATTATAAAACCGATCAAATGATTTTAATATTGAATGTCTATTAATTTAGCAGCATGGAACGAAATGTTTCTTCTTCCTTTTCATCGCTTCATCCTCCTCCTCTTCCAACATCACCCCCTCCCTGCTGCTGCTGCTGCTTCTTCTTCTTCTTCTTCCTCTTCTTCTTCTTCTTCTTCTTCTTCTTCTTCTTTTTCTTCTTCACTTCCTCATCCTCCTCATTATTCTTCTACACCTCCTCTCCTTTTCTTCTCTTCCTCATTCACATCCCCCTTCACCTCCTTCTCTTACTTTTCCTCCTTCTTCTCACCACCTACCCCTCTTCTTCACCTCCTCCACTTTCACCTCCTCCACTTTCACCTCCTCCACCTTTTCTTAGGCTCCTCCTACTACTTCGTCTCGTTCTACCCCTCCTCATCCTCCTTTTTCTTCACCTCCTCTCCTTTTCTTTTCGCCTTATTCACATACACCTTCTTCACGTTCTCCTCTTTTTCTTTCTTCTTTTTTCCTCTCCTCCCCCTCAACTACTTCTTCACCTCCTTCTCTTTCTTCACCTCCTACCCCATTTCTTAGTCTCCTTCTTCTTCTCCTCCTACTTCGTCTCATTCTCCTCCTCCTATTTCTTCATCTCCTCTCCTTTTCTTTTTCGTCTCCTTCACATCCTCCATCTTCACGTCCTTCTCTTTTTCTTTCTTCTGCTTTCCCCTCCTTCACCTCAACTCCATCTTCACCCTGTCCTTCTTCAACTCCTCCCCTTTTCTTCATGTCCTCCACCTCCGACTACATCTCTTTCTCTTACTCCATCACTTACTCTCTCTTTTCCATCTTCTTTACCCCCTCTTCTCCTCCTTCTTCCTCACTTCCTCCTCTTTTTCCTTCTTTTCCAACTCCTCTTCTTTTCCTCCTCCTTTTTCCTGACCTACAGTCGGGATCAGAATTAGGCTTATCTACAATTTGGATCAGAATTACACTTATCTACAATTTAGTTCAGAATTACGCTAATCTACAATTTAGGTCAGAATTAGGCTTATCTAAAATTTGGATCAGGATTAGGCTTATCTACAATTTGGTTCAGAATTACGCTAATCTATAATTTAGATCAGAATTAGGCTTATCTACAATTTGGTTCCGAATTAGGCTTATCTACAATGTGGTTCAGAATTACGCTAATCTACAATTTAGATCAGAATTAGGCTTATCTACAATTTGGATCAGGATTAGTCTGATCTACAATTTGGTTCAGAATTACGCTAATCTATAATTTAGATCAGAATTAGGCTTATCTACAATTTGGTTCAGAATTACGCTAATCTACAATTTAGATCAGATTTAGGCTTATCTACAATTTGGATCAGCATTGGGCTGATCTGCAATTTGGTTCAGAATTACGCCAATCTACAATTTACATCAGAATTAGGCTTATCTACAATTTGGATTAGAATTAGGCTAATCTACAATTTGGTTCAGAATTACGCTAATCTACAATTTAGACCAGAATTAGGCTTATCTACAATTCGGATTAGAATTGGGCTTATCTACAATTTTGGTCATAATTACGCTAATCTACAATTTAGATCAGAATTAGGCTTATCTACAATTTGGGTTAGAATTAGGCTTATCTACAATTTAGATCAGAATTAGGCTTATCTACAATTTGGTTCAGAATTACGCTAATCTGCAATTTAGATCAGCTCGTAAGTTATGGAGAAATCGCATCAGTATTTTCGCTTTTTGAGTGACCAACCTGCTCGTTGTGGTGAATGTTGAACTTGTCACAAATATGAACGTTTGTTGAGGGACAACAAGGAGCAGATACCATCAATCTTCTCCGTTATTCTGTTAAACATTGCAATACCATTATCCTGGAGGTGATAGAGGGATCACATGAATGGGTCATCGTTTTCAGGCTCTCTGCCCCAGGCGAACCCATGTTTGGTATATGCCCCAAGACCATAGCCGTGTCGAATTAAAGAGTCTTCTTTTGCGAGTAAGGACGAGAAGCCGGCGATTGCAAAGTCTTAAACGGCAATAAAATGGTTGAGTCTAGTTTTGCACATGATCAGAAGGCCATACGTGACCACTTGAAGATGTAATTCAACCTCGAGATAGATGGATCGTAAACCCTTTATATTAGTAACGGAGATTGTTTTACAGTTATGTTCACTCTGTACAAAGCGCGAGGGTCACTCGAGGTAGAGAGTTACAGAATAAGAAGCACAGCTTATGCGGATATGTG
Organism: Acanthosepion lycidas; assembly: GCA_963932145.1. Classification (NCBI taxonomy): domain Eukaryota; kingdom Metazoa; phylum Mollusca; class Cephalopoda; order Sepiida; family Sepiidae; genus Acanthosepion; species Acanthosepion lycidas. Next base: position 88,849,134 of record OZ010599.1, on the reverse strand, counting down.
TAAAATATAACGTTTGACCCTAGACCTGAACAGGGTAAGAATGTATTAATTGAGGAAGCATCCTCTTGGGAGTCGGTTCCACAAGGCAGTGGCTCGTGTGAAGAAACTGCTTGAGTGGAACTTACATCTCACCAGGTGAATGCGAAGGGAATGAGGGTAGTTCGCTGTAATGAGAATAGTATGATGGGTATTAGCCGTCAAGTTTAGGCCTTGTGGAAGTAAGGAATATAAGAGAATTTGGGTCAACTTTCTGTATTGATGGCCTGGGTTTGATTCTATGGTGTGTTTTATTTTTGTTTTTTGTTGTTTGTTTTTTTTGGTTTGTTTTTTGGTATAGGGAGGGGAAGAGGTAAGTTAAGGAAACAGAATTCACCAAGTTGTACATGCAGAAAAAGCCCCCACCCGGCTTTGTCACCGGAAAGTACAGCCGTGGCTATACACTTACTCATGGAAACGAGAGACCCAACCAGAAACTGTTACAGGCTCCAGTTCCCACTCGCAAAATGGCAATACAGTAAGTTCGATATTATGCGTTTGCTGATAGGATAGCCTCCTTAGGGATTGCTCCTATGTTTGGCTCTCTGGTTCATAATGTTAGCGCAGAGAAGCGTTTACCTCAAACACCGTTAATGAAGAGGCAACCAATCCAGGATTGGGAAAGAAATTACAGGTACACCACAAGAAGTGAAACCATAACGTTTTTCCAGGAATAATGAATCAATGGATCAGAAATATCCTACCTAAGAGATACAGGCACTGAGACATGCTCACTGGAACGTGGAGACTAAAGAACGAACTAGGAGAAGTAGGGGTTGGGGACAGGCTTCTCTGGCTGACATCTACCCGCATTTGATAAATTAAAGTGGTGCTTGAAAAGAGCAAAGAAATATCTTGTTTTTCCTCAGTCTCCAACGCACACATTAAACATTGGTTTATCCATGATATACTAAAACCATAACACTACGGAAGTAAGGACTAAAATATCTACCGTGTACACTCGTGTACATGTCTACTTCTTGTATAGTGCGACCCCTGAATTCTTTTGTGAAAAACCTGATTTCATTTTCATATAGCTCATGTATAAGTCGACCTTAGCTTCTGAGCAATACCAATAGGTCAAATATCACAGTACTGGGCATCATCCTGGACATATTTTGTAGCAAATAAATGGCCGCCATTCTTTTTTTAGATTGCTGTAAACCGTAAATAAAGTTACCCGAATTAAAATTCATTTGGCATTTTACCCTGTAAAATCATCCGTATATTGGGAGGAATCTTACTAAAATATTGAACTCAACTGAGATTCTCTCTGACCATAGGACTGAGCCTCCTGGAGCCACGACTACTCTCACCAAGCCGCTCCAACTGGAGCATTAGAAGCTGGTTCAAGCGATGATAAACACACATAGTAATGAGGAGGATTTGATAAATTATATTAATTGATTCATCGAGTCTGATAGAAACCTCAGGAAGCACTGGACGGCCGTTTCGTCCTATATTTGGGACTCATCGAAACCCCGACAGTTAAGTTGGCAAGCGAACACTATACCAACTGCTCCGCCGGGCCTCGGTGACGAGGAGATTGCAAATCAGACTCTAAGAAGCGCCGCTCACTCTCACATTCCGACGTGGAACTAAACTGAGATTCTCTCTGACCATAGGACTGAGCCTCCTGGAGCCACGACTACTCTCACCGAGCCGCTCCAACTGGAGCATTAGAAGCTGGTTCAAGCGATGATAAACACACATAGTAATGAGGAGGATTTGATAATCAAATCCTCCTCATTACTATATATATATATATATATATATATATATATATATATATATATATATATATATATATATATGAAGAAAAATATACGGAAAAAACAAACAAAAATCCTTATATGCAATTATGCTGTTTTAATGTTAATATAATGTCAACGTCGGACGTTTCGGTCCAATAAACCATCTTCAGGAAATATTCATAAAATATAATTAACATTATCAATTCAACATGACAAAGACGATGGACATAAGAACAAGACTTATCCAAACAGATAACTGAAAGTTTAAACGGAACGCTGATCTTATATAACTTTCAGTTATCTGTTTGGATAAGTCTTGTTCTTATGTCCATCGTCTTTGTCATGTTGAATTGATAATGTTAATTATATTTTATGAATATTTCCTGAAGATGGTTTATTGGACCGAAACGTCCGACGTTGACATTATATTAACATTAAAACAGCATAATTGCATATAAGGATTTTTGTTTGTTTTTTCCGTATATTTTTCTTCATACTGTCGGATCTATATCCATATATTTGCTTACATATATATATATATACATGTGTGTGTGTGTGTGTGTGTGTTAAAGAAAAACAGACCACTTTAAGGTACCATTATAATAATTTATTTCACCAGAGCCCTTTTAAAGGACGCTGGATCATCAGATAGCACTTCCAAAAAAACTTTTTTTTTGAAGTGCTATCTGATGATATAGACAGATACTGAAAGGCCGAAACGTTGTAATAAATATGGCGACAAAGATGAGGACAATAGTCCGAATAATGTAAATAGTCTATCTATTCTCATTTGAAAAAGTGCCGTGGGTGACACACCCACGGGCGAATAGACCGACATCAGAGAGCTCCCTAACAGCGCACCGTGCCCCAGACATTTTTGATCGAACCATTGTACTAAACCGGAGTAGTCCATTATTTTCTGTCTCGGATCGAAGTTGGGCACAGGCAGTTACTTTCTTCGAAACGACATGCGATATAGACATGTTTTAGAAGTTACCTTCTAGTCGTTGCCTAAAAAGGCAGGACCGACAAAGTGGTTAAATTGATAAGTGTCAGAGCGAGTCCACACATCGGTGGGCCTGATACACTGTATCTATGGGGTTCCAACCTACTCCGAGATTTATCACAGGGCGACCTGGGGTCGCAAGGTACCCAGTTTCATTGGTGTGCAAAGAGGCACTGTGAGAGTCTTGAACCTGTAGTGCCGTAAAACCATCAGGGAAGGACTTAAACCCTTGTTACTCCTTTCAACTCCTGAGAGCATAATTGTGGCTGTATTTGAAAGCAAGAAATACAAGTAGACTGCACCACACTATGCCACAACAGTACATACGACAAGCCTCTGTGCTGAGAGAACACTATATTAATTTATTACTCGGTCTTAATGCAGCGAGAGTAGGCTTTTTAAGTGCAAAGTCGTTTGTCCTAGATAATTCAATAAAGGAATGCTATGGCGTCACAGTGACAAGGCAATATTTTAAAAACCAGTTCAGCATATTCATTTTTTTTTTTAATTTATTAATCTACTATTCATACTCATATCTAACAATTATTGTTTCTTAAGATGTCGTTGATGTCATAACGACTGAGATATATGACAGGGAAGTTTTTAATGGCGATTATCGATGATTTGTTTATTTTGAATTACTCTCTACTTTATGCATGGCCGCCTCTTTCAATGAGTTTGTCGAAAAAAAGAGGGAGATTCTTAATTTAACATCATGCTTTCTACCCTACTCGCACACGAGATTTTATATATATATATATATATATATATATATATATATATATATATATATATATATATATTAAGTTGGTGCAAAAATAATGACGTAATAATGTCGTTTTTGACGTATTTTTTAACGTCAAAAAACGACATTATTACGTCATTATTTTTGCACCAACCTAATATATATATATATATATATATATATATATATATATATATATATATATATTGTTTGCGAGTGGGGTAGAGAGCAAAGATGTGTGTGTGCATGTATATATGTGTATATGTGTGCATGTGTATGTATTTATGTATATGTATGTGGAAAATGTGTGTATATGGTATAGGTGGATATATGTGTATATATGTGTGTGTATGTATATATATGTATATGTATGTGTATGTGTGTGTATATATACATATGTATGTGTGTGTGTATATGTATATATACATATATATATATATATATGTATATATGTATATATATATATATATATGTATGTATGTGTGTGTGTGGGTATATACATGTATGTATGTGTGTAGATGTGTGTGTGTATATATATATGTGTGTGTGTATGTATATATATATATGTATATACACATATATATATAGAGAGAGAGAGGTGTGTGTGTGTATATGTGTATGTGTATATGTATATATGTATGTGTAATTATTTGTATATCATATGCGCGGTACTTATTAGAAAGCGCTTAGTATCAGAGATAGAGCTAAGATATTGAATCAGATATATGTATATGTGTATATGTGTGTGTGCATGTATATGTATGTGTGTATTTGTGTGAATATGCGGATATATGTGTATGTGTACATGTGTATGTGTATGTGTGTATGTAGGTACACGGCGATGTGTATGTATATACGTGTATAAGTTATTGTGTATGTGCGTATTTGCATGCGTTTTGAACATAAAAATATAGGTCCTCGCTAGATTAGATAATCGTCATATTTATTGTTTATATGTTTATATTTGATTTGTAACCTGCAGTCGATATTATTTTTGTCAAATTTTCTCAATTACACAGCGTCCCTTTCAATTTTAATTTCACCCGCCCCATCTTTCTTCCCCATCACTTCTTTCCTTACCTCTCCCTCCTTCTTTAAGATTTGATCGGCCATGGTGTGTGTATGTCACCACGAAATGTATCTTTATTTTATTAGACATCCGACAACAATCATTTTCCCCCTTCCACTCACACGTAGTTTTATAAAAAAAAAACCCTCTCTGTTAAATTCACTAGTATATTACCCCTCTCTTTAGAACTAACATTCGTCCCACACTCTCATACTTACACTCTCTCTAAATTCTATTTTTATTTCCGGAGTAGGTTTTTTTCTGTTTTCTTTTTGAATTTGTAGGTCTGATGAATTGGATCGTATTTACGATTCCAATGGAATAAATTATGACCACGGAATATTAGTGTTTAAGCCTTTTTTATTATATCCTTACTCTGTCCTGGACATTGAGTTCTACCTGGATTCTATCTTTTCGGAATTTTTTATTCAAAAAAAATATACATGTGTGTATATGCACCTGTGGATTTTGCATATTTACCACTAATATTATATATATATATATATATATATATATATATATATATATATACACTCTTTGCAAATGGGGTAGAGAGCAAGATTATATATATATATATATATATATATATATATATATAGGTAACTACATTCGTCTCGGAAAAACTTCGGTTTCTTCTTTTGCTAATGGTCAAATCAATCTCGAAGGAAAAATGGTTTTAAAAAAAGAAATGAACGTCTGTCGAAAATAATCGTACAGCATACAGGTCCTAAGCCCAAAGAAAAAAAAAACCGATACGAGTAATCAACTAACTTAAAAGTGCTCAATACAAAAGTAGAGCAGACCTAGTCAAAACTAGAGAGCCAGACAAAACTACCAAGGCTTCAACTAAGCGGATCGTCCTTTCCCTGACGATCCGCTTAGGTGAAACTTTGGTAGGTTTGTCTGGCTCCCTAGGTTTGACTATATATATGTATATATGTATATATATATATATATTGTTTGCGAGTGGAGTAGAAAGCGAGATTATATATATATATATATATCATGAGAAATATATAGATATATATATATATATATAGAGAGAGAGAGAGAGAGAGCGAAAGTCAGTGTAGGATGTATAAAGAATGAATTTAAATCAAGATACAACCAACACCAAAGTTCCTTTAATAATACTAAATACCGCAACCAGACATTGCTAGCTAGTAGCAGAGAACGACAGAAATGAATGTCTTGATGGAAAAAATAAACTTTTGTCTGTAGTTTTCATTTGTTTTCTTATTTTTTTAATATGAATTTTGGTCAGTCTTTGTGTTGGTCAAACAGTCTCTTTTAAGTTGTTTAAGATAAGAGCTGGATGGATTCATGCTGCTCTGAATTCCCTTGGTCATTTTGACAGTTTTATTGGTTCCTGGTTATATATATATATATATATATATATACAATTTATTCGAAAATTATAACATAAATATGTTATAAAATCACTACAAAAATAGCCGTGTTGTTTCAACACTTCTGGTGTCTCATCAAGTGATGGTGTTGAACGCCAATAACAGGATGTCTGGTTGCGGTATTTAGTATTACTAAAGGAACTTTGGTGTTGGTTGTATCTTGATTTAAATTCATTCTTTATACATCCTACACTGACTTTCGCTCTCTCTCTCTCTCTCTCTCTCTCTCTCTCTATATATATATATATATATATATATATATATATATATATATATATATATATATATATTTCTCATGAAGCGATTTATTTTTAATCCGCCATTTTTATTACTTTAACCATTATTATAGTGAACACACGTATTTGAAATAGACGCCCTACTTTTATTTATTAAACAATGAAGACTGTTGGTCTGTGCATTCGAGAAATCTTAATAAACAAAATTCTTTCCCGGAGAGAGATAGAACCTGTGTCCTATATGTGTTTTATCGCTCGGCCACGGAGAACTTTACAGCAACCAGCGTTCTATTTTCCATTTTTAAAGCACATCCGCTTCACTCTAAATGGGGCGTCTATTTCAAATACGAAGTGTCCATAATAATAATGCTTGATGTAATAAAAATGTGTCGGATAAAAAATAAAATACATTAATTCTTTAGAAATTACTTTGTTTAGGTTTTGGAGACGAAACTTTGCAGATATTAAACTTTCGAGGAAATAATCTATGTGAAGGGGATGTTCTTTTCTTAAAAAAGGGGAAAACAGAACCTTGCTTACGTGACCGAGAGGTTTGTGCTCTGGATCAAACGGTGCTATTCCCTATAAATATATAATTTTCATTTAGCGTTTAATTTAGCCTCCCTCCCATGAGACCCCATTATTTTTTAAAATCAAAAGTAATAATTTGTGCCTGATGAGTTGGCTGAACAACGAAACTTTAAGTTGGACGTTGAACGTAGGTATATGTATATTTATTAATATATACTTATTGACTCTGTCTAACGGCATTGATCACTTGTTTACACCTTATATTAAATTGAACAAATATTTATTCGCTTACCTGTATATACATGCTAACGCACGTATATAAGGTTGCTAATATCTAGGTATTTCATTTTTCCACATTAATACATATATATATATATTAACAAGAGCTTTCTTTTCTGGACAAAGAGTGTGTAAAAACTGTCCAAATGTTTAAGAGTTCCGAGCGATATATATATATATATATATATATATATATATATATATATATATATATATAAGTTATGAAGAACTTGGTAATCTGTATGGGTAATCCCAATGAGGATATATATATATATAGTTGTAGGGTATTAGCACGTAAGTGAATGTAATGGATTCGATTGGAATTAACCGTAGTACCTTGTCTGTCGTTTTTAATGAAACATGCATAAACGAAGGATTACTCCCTAAATGTGCAACAATATATATATATATATATATATATATATATATATATATATATATATATATATATATATACCTTGTCTGTCGTTTTTTAATGAAACATGTATAAACGAAGGATTACTCCCTAAATATACAACTACATATATATATATATATATATATATATATATATATATATATATATATATATATATAGTTGTATATTTAGGCAGTAATCCTAGTATACCTTGTCTGTCGTTTTTAATGAAACATGCAGTAATTCAGACAGTAATTCTTCGTTTATGCATGTTTCATTAAAAACGACACACAAAGTACTACGGTTAAGCTTTTTATTTAATTTTTTCTGTTCGAACAAGAGCTTTCTTTTCTGGACAAAGAGTGACATAAATTATTACATCGGTTACACAACTACATGCCTATCCAGACGTCTTACATTACACCTATCTGATCACAGCTCCATTAGAACGCATTTAAACACACACACAAATTTACCAGACTCCATTAGAAACATACTAGTAGAAAATACAAATATATTAACTGCATCGACCTGCAAAAAAAAGACTAAAAATAATGGAAGCTTTAATAATAAAAAAGAAAAGGCCAACTCTTAACAATATTAACTATGAACAAGGCCACAAGGTGCTAACCGTATTCGGAAATTAAAAACATCTCTATAACACACTAAAATATACACATAATGCACACACTCAATTAAGCTAAAAAATTCAATCATTCTTGATAATGGCTAAAGGTATAGCCGAAAGCGCTCGGAACTATTAGGTTGGCGCAAAAAGAATGTCGTTTTCTCACATATGTTACTATGTGAGAAAACGACATTATTTTTGCACCAACCTAATATAAAACATTTGGACAGTTTTTACACATGGGTTCTAATGGAGCTGTGATCAAATAGGTGTAACGTAAGACGTCTGGATAAGGATGGAGTTGTGTAACCGATGTAATTATTTATGACACTCTTTGTCGAGAAAAGAAAGTTCTTGTTCGAACAGAAGAGAAATTAAATAAAAAGCTTAACCGTAGTACCTTGTCTGTCGTTTTTAATGAAACACACACACACACACACACACACACACATATATATATATATATATATATATATATGAAGAGAGAGCCTCCTTGGAATTATCCCTACCAATTCTCCTTCTTTTATGTGCCATGCATAATACACGCTTAGACGATCATATATCTTTCGATACACGACTGACGAGGCAGATTTTTCCCACAGTAGGTTGCCATTTCTTTCTTCGGTAGACCAGTTGCCATAGAACCCAGTCTGTCCTGCTATATATCTATGGCTGGGGGGAGAAGAAGAGGATTCACACCTTTCCCAAGGGTATTAGCATGTAAATGAATGTAATGGATTCAACTTGAATTCGAACTCAGCTCTCCGATTCCTCAATCCGAGCCGCTAATTAGCAATTGGTATTATATATATATATATATATATATATATATATATATATATATATATATATATATATATAATTTATTTGTTTAACCATTATTTTTAAATGGATACTCGTATTACAGTAGATGCTCTGTTTTTATTTATTTACTAAGCAGTATATATATATATATATATATATATATATATATATATATATATAACCGGCCTGAATATATTGTTAGAAAATATGCGTCCTCCGGCAGAATTCGAACCTGCGTGCCCTACTGGAAACCGTCATTAGATCTGACTTGTGTTAAACCAACAAAGGTAACTGTTTATAAGATCATTTTATAACCAGTTACCAGTTACCTACCAACGCCTGAGGAAGTACAATCATAGAATTGAAACATGAAAGCTTTTGTATAGCGATTTAAAAATGTTTTTATTATAATCTCTTGTAATAAATATATGCTTTTTGTATTTCTGGTTTTGCTATTATCATTAACCGTCATATACTAATAAAAAAATAATAATAATAATAATTTCTGTCCACTTCACTGTCGTTGTCTCCAATTGTTGTTCATTCTGTCCTAGAAATAAAAACGATTTAAGCGACAATGTCTATTTAGCTGAGCTACGAGGTTTTCCCACTCTTATATAAATAGTATTTTATTTGGCATTGTTTTATTTTGTTTTCTATTTTATAATACTTCGAGTGTGTCTACTGACGTCAAAAACCACGTGACCGCAGTGTGACAATGCAAATAAATATACTTCGTATTATTTTTATTTTTACGCGGGTGTCCTGGAAAGTTCTCGGCCCGACTAGTTCAGGTCAGTGGAAATCGTGAGACGGTAAAAATGCAATGACCTGCTAATATTGGAGGTTAGCATCAGCCATGCTGATTGAGGGCAAAAAAATGATTGTGAACCCTTTTGCCAGGTTGAAGTATATTGAATCGGACTTACTATTGTCACATGAGTAAATACTTGGGTCCTCGACAGAGATACTGAGTTGAAAAAGAATGACATCAGGAAGGTCGTTGATGAAGATAAACAAGTAGATTTAAGGATAGAGCCCTGGGGGTGGGGGTCAACCCCGCATTAATGCGAAATGATATAGAAGAGTGGGCGTTCAAGGCGATATTGTTTGCAAGTGGGGTAGAGAGCGAGATTATATATAAATATATATATACATATATATATTGTTTGCGAGTGGGGTAGAGAGCGATATTACATACACACACACACACACACACACACACACACATATATATATATATATATATATATATATATATATATATATATATATATATATATGTATGTATGTATATTGTTTGCTAACCCTAACCCTTACATGGTTTGTTGGCAAAGATGTGATAAAATCAAAATTCCGGCCGGAGACACAATAGCCGTTTAGATTGTGATGATTACCAGCATACCAACATGCTTTGAAATACCTTCGCCGTATCTAAAGCCACAGCCCGAGCCTCGCCATCCGATAGACTTTTCAGTAATAACCATCGGCAGTTTGACCTAGAGAAAAAAAAAGTCATATTAATTCTCTAAAAGAAGACCATGCGAGGGGAGATGCTTAACTAATCCGGAGTTGATTAGAGCGTCTATTACTTTAGAGATAGAAGGTTAATAGGTCGATAATTCAAAGGATCAGGTGGTTCACCAAAGTTCTTAAAAACAGGAACTACAGAAGAGGATTTCTAACAGACCGGAAAGCAAGTAGCGTCAATGCATTTTTTTTGTATATTTAAAGGAGAACTGGAGCCACATCAGGAGCACATACCTTTGGGACAATTGCAGAGATACCATCGATTTCGCATATATTGTGGACTTAGAGATTTGATTTAATAGTGGAAAGCATGGTCGGAATTATCTATATAATAAACGGAAATGTCAGTGTGTCACTGTGTCACAGTATTTCAATTTAAGGGACAAAACTCTATCTTTCAATAATTCTTCTTCTGTATAATAAATGCGAATGTCAGTGTGTCACTGTCTCACACTTTTTCAATTAAAGGGACAAAACTCTATCTTTCAATAACTCTTCTTTTTCTTCTTCTTTATAATAAATGCGAATGTCAATGTGTCACTGTGTCACACTATTTCAATTAAAGGGACACAACTCTAACTTTCAATAGCTCATCTTCTTTTTCATCTATATAATAAATGCGAATGCCAGTGTGTCACTGTGTCACATTTTTCAACTTTACTCTTAGAAGCCGTAGCTCAACATACCATACCATTTTGGAATCAGGCCGATTCCGTGAGAAAATTAAAAAAAACATTCCGGACCGGATCCGGAATCACAATCCTGAAATTTTAGATTCTCAAATTTTAATTACTGCGATTGTTTTCGGCGGGTTTTACGTGATTTTTTGCGACGAATTTTTTTGTACGATAAAAATGTTTATAACTTGGAAATAAATTTGGGAATAATTGAAATTAATTGCGAAATTCAGCGAAGGTACCCCGTGAAATAAAAATAATTGGTTGTACGGGAAGTAAGGACTCTGCGCCATGTTACAAAGACAGGAGAACCCAGTCATGGCTATCAGACAATTTCTCTGATCACATCACCCGTTACATCTGGCCACCTAACTCCCCATACTACAACCCCCTTGATTATTATGTGTTGAGCGAGAGACCAACAAAACTCCTTGTAATACCAAAGATGAACTGAAGGCAAGGTTTATAGCAGTTTTCACCAAATTGAACAAGGAGACCGTTCAGAAGATTTGCGGGAGATTCTGAAGTCGTCTAAAGGCTGTGGTTGAAGCCAATGGCGATTTTATTGAATAGATTTACTCTTTAGTATATTAAGATATTTTTGTGTAATTTTGGTAAATATAACTGCTAAAATGAGATGTCAGTGTTCTTTTCATTTTTGCGGCATTTAGACGACAATTTATCCATCGCAGCCCGTCGACGTCTGGTTGGAGGGAGGAGGAATTGAGGACTTACTTCTGAGAGACTATCCAGTGTTTCACTCTATCAGCAAACAGCAACTTAGTCTCATTGGGGACACCCTTATAATTATTACGAGCCGGCGGAAAATGTAGCCGGAAAAGGTGATTCCTGTGGGCTAAAGCGTCTGAAAAGGCAGCGGTGAACCAAAGAGAAGGCTGCGGTTCCATTTGGTATTTCCAAATGGTTAGAACGTTTAATTTCCGATCATGAGACTCGGGTTCGAATCTCACCAGGGTCGCTTTATCAAGATGACTACTCTTTGATGATATCCGTCTTGGGATGCAATCCCAGGTGCTTGAAAACCACACCATGGGTTGATCCAAGTCTTGTGAATTAAATTCGTTAGACGGAGCTATTTAGAAGCCGCTAATGGTTAAGCTGGCACGAAGTCCCAAGTCATCGTGACCGCGGGTTTGACCGTACTGAACTTGTTCAAACTGCCAAAAATGAGCACTCGACCATAAACTGCTTTTTTAGTTGATTTGTTTTTTTTTCGGATTATCAACCTTTTGCAAGTTATTTAAAGCCAGAATGTATTTTTAGATCGTAAGATTTTTTTTTTTTTTTGGAATAATAATTGTTTGTTGATATATGTCCTGCTATTATATGCCATAACTGGAGTGGGGAAGCAGTGAATTCATAGCTTTTCAAAGCGTATTTGCGCGTAAGGGAATATAATAAACCCAACTGGAATTGGAACTCGGTTCTCTAATTTCAAATTCCGAGCCGTTATCCTTCACACCAACCGTACATCCAAGCTTGCAGCACCTTGTCCAGCACCTAAGCATTGTTGTAGTATAAACCAAAGGTGGGCTCAGTGGGTGTTGAACGAACGCAAATATGCCTGAGCTGGCACCTGGAACGGGGATTGCACAGTCACCCTTGTAGAATAATTACCTGCCGGGTAGGATTAAAAAATATTAAGCCCAAGCCCTAGTGGCGTTTTCCCAATGCTGTACCACCCATTCGGAATGGGGCTGGGTTTATTGTCCGGTGCGTGAGGTGTCCGCAAAAGGAAAAATTACTGAATTGGGGGTGAGCAATTTTTCTACGGTATTGTCGGTAAATCCATTTTAAACCTTGACTTTCTGTCACATTCGGTAGCGCCGTGGGCGCGTTGAAAAAAATATTCCCTGAAAAATATTCTCTAGAATATTGGCCATTCTATATAGCAGTTTCTTTTAGCCCCCTACAGTTAACTGCCTGACATTTTTTTTTATTTTTATTTTTTTTATTTTTCATTTTTTATTTTTTTGCCCTTGTGCATTTAGCGGTATCACAGAACGAAAACCACTTGTGTATAGACCTGCTTACTTACCACAGCAATTTTGTCACGACATGAAGCTCTTATCTCTTCTCCTTGTGTTACTTACAACGTGTTTAGCCTATAAAAGTACTAAAAGCGATATTTTTACCTTCCCACTACGAACCCCCACTTCAACCCCGTCCTTGTGTGAGACTCTTCACTAAACCCTCAAGTCGACACGCAAAGTACAAAATATATAACGACTACACCGAACCCTAATGCGGGTACCTCTCAGTTGATCGGGTGCGTGAGCGAGAACAAGAATGAGACCCGGTAAATGTCATGAAAGCATTTTCTTTATTGTCGTAAATCTTTAAGTACACAATCGGAGAGTTTAAAAACACGACCAACACTAAAATAAAGTAATATAAAACTACAGATTAAAAAATACTTGAAAAATTAAAGTTTGAAAGTAAAATCAAATATTAAAATTGAAAATTTAATATAAAATTACATCTGAAATAAAAAACCAGAAAAATAATTCTCTCAAAAAGTTTATATATATATATATATATATATATATATATATATATATATATATATATATATATATATATATATATATATATATATATATATAAATAATTCAAATAAAAGCTTATAAATATTAGGCTGGTGCAAAAATAACGTCGATTTTTGACGTATTTTTTAACGTCAAAAACCGACATTATTTTTGCATCAACCTAATACTATTGGTTTAAGCCCGTAGCATATATATATATATATATATATATATATATATATATATATATATATATATATATAATTTGTATAGATGAGGGCGCGAAACCCAGTGTTGCAAAAAACGTTCGCAGTTTCTCTCTTCTTTATAATATATATATATATATATATATATATATATATATTTTTTTGTCTGTATTTCTGGGATGAAGTATTATGTACACTATTTACATTATTCGTCCGCATCTTTGTCGCCATATTTATCACAACGTTTCAGCCGTTGTACGCTCCGGCCTTCTTCAGGTGGTTGGAATGTCGAACTAAACACTTTATTTCGCTCGCTGGGGTAGATTGTTCTAGTTCCACGTTCCATTGCTATCAGTTAATTCCCCTCTCCAAGTTCTGCCCTGCCTTAACCGGGTATTGAACTCCCAACTCTTTGGATCCTGTCACTGGATCTAACCAACGCCTTTATTCACTGTGTCATGTGTCCTTAAGGACAGGAGATAACTGATAACTGACTTCCATTAGATATGGCACGTGAAACTAGAACATTCTGGTTGTAACACTGGGTTTCACGCCCTTATATATAAAAATTATATATATATATATATATATATATATATATATATATATATATATATATATATATATATATATATATATATATATATATATATATATATATATAAACTTTTTTAATTAAATAATGTCTTAGTTTTATGGCATTATATTTTACAATTCAGAACATATTTTCGCTGTCCTGGGTATGACGATAAACTACATCCGCGTCCTGGGTAAGACGATAAACTAATCCAACAGCAAGACCTCTGATCAGGGGATTTTGAAGAGCGTGGAACCACCTCTTAATTGCTGGTGTTCCCAGGTCTACTCTGACCCGGGGTGGTAGCAACTGTCCCCGCTATGGGTAAATTGTTAACCCCCAATCTGGGGTCAAAACACTATGAAAGTGTAAAAATAGATTTTAAGACCAGAAATACTTTGTAAAAAATTATGTCTAGCAATCAATTTTTGAAGAAAAATTATTACCAGCAATGCATTTTTGAAAGATAAAATATTACCTGTCATAAAAAATCTTTTTAGCATTAAATAGCGCATTGAGATTGATATGCCGTAAAACAAACAAAATCAAACATTTTTTCGATAAAATGAGGATCCTGTTTTACAGAAAGAAATTGATGATTTAAATCCCCCAAGGACTTCTGCTTTTAATGAATATAAATATAAAGCATAAAATTTAATTTTTCAAAATTTAATAAAACTAAATAAGTGTGGGGGGGGTAACAGATTATATTTTTCTAAAGAAAAAAAGAATTCTAGAATAATTTCATTCATTTGTGAATAAGTCCTGAAAATTTCATTAAAATCCGACAATTATTTGATTTTTGCAAGAATTTCCAAATTAATGTTTTTTCCATAAAAAAAAGACGCTAAAATTTTGTATACAAATCTTTGACCACCGCACTGACGAAAAAATTTATTTTTTTTCAAAAAACTTTCGAACGTTCTAAAAGTATTAAGATGGTTTTGTCCTCTTAATAATATCATAAAGATTTTGACGATAAAACTTTGCTTTCATTAAGTCTGGGTCATTTATTTCATCATGGTATGTTAATTTTTCAACGAATCAGTAGTGGTACCAGTGCTATTTCCTATCAACTTCATAACATCTACATTTCAAGATAATATATCCAATCTTAATATTAAATTAATTACAGTTATATCCAAACTGTTATGATCAGAACCGAAAATATCCATATCAACAATAATTGTGTGTGTGTGTATACTTATATATTTAAAAGGTTGTACCGAAAGTATATGTTTATTTTTACTTATATGTTTTATTACTATTTTAATGATCTTAATGTTCACGGTGTGTCTCATATGCCGTCCTCTGCCAGACGAAGTGCATCTTACTACTACAAATGAAGTCTGTCATCGTACAGTAGTCTTGTCGAACTATTGTTCATTTTAATTGTTTGATCTTCAATGGACGCCAAGTAAAATAAGAAAACGGTTGAGTTGAAATTTCGACAACTAATCTTATGGGTATCAGGTTTATACACCGAAAGATGAACACCGTGAGAAAACATTTTATATCTTAAACTTTTCAGCCTTTTTGTTGCCTCTAGAGAGAAAAAATGAATTCTAAGAATTTAAAAAAGAACAAACTAAAAATAACAGAAAGCAGAAAAGGAAGGTTAGTAGATAGTCTATAAGATAAATCACCATAAAAATTGTTTGTGTAGTTTTATTTTCTCTTTTTATTTTTAATTCTGCGTATTTACAAGTTTATTTAAACCAATCAAAAGTACCGAGTTGAATTGCTTATCAATCCCCGGTCAAAATGAAGGACAGCAGACGATAAACGATTGAGACGCAAATTGAGGTGTATCTAAAATGAATCCAGCGGGTGATCTTAGGTATCAACCTCTTTGTACATTAGGGAATTTTGAAAATATACTTCCTGGAAAAAAATCTGTAATACAAAGCTTACATAATACTTCAGGGGAGTTATTTAGAAAAACTCCGTGATGTGAACGCTATTTGAAAGAAGTACTTTCATTTCAATCCCGGATTAAGAGAAATAATTCAACTATAAGTTGGTCGAGGCCTACAGTAGGACAAGGATTAGTTAGCTCGTCTTACAGACCATTATTAATAATGCTAATCTTCGTGAAATGTTCTATATATTGGGTATTGTGCCATCCTAAGGTAAGCTTAATAACAAATTCATCGGTTTTATTACGGCATCTATAATCCATAAATAAATATCCGATTGTAAGTTATTCCTTGGGAAACTACTTCGATTCTGAATTAGTGCTTGAGGCCGAAAGCCTTGTGGCAGACTAGTCTTAGCGCAGTAAATATAAGCATTGCATATTTCAGAGCAAGAATGAGAAAATTGGATCGTCAATTATTCAACGGGATTTCTTTGTGATTGTTTCTAAGCGTAGTTAGAGCTGGCACAAGGTCACAAATTCGGAGCGCTCAATAAGGATCAGGAGAACACAACAGAAATTACAAGAGTAATGAACTAACTTTAGAAACGTATATATCACATTCTGCTATATAGATAAGGCTTGCGACCATATCACGTTGAAACACCGGTTCTCGTGTAATTCACGGAAGTAAAGCAACATCTAATCTAGTCAGTAGCGAATATGGATGACCACTTGAGAAATACCAGGTACTCTAAGCTTGAGTGTCAGGGTGGGGTAATGGTGTGTATCAATCGACCGAAATCGCCTGAAGATACCGAAAGGTAACTGATCTCCTAATTTTTTATACTTATATGTGTGTGTGTGTGAAATTTCAGTTATAACTAAAAATATATATTTGTGAAAAGACAATATAAATAAAGAAAACTTATCTTAGCCGACTCGTTTCGTCCCCCGATGGACTTTATCAAGGCAAATGTAAGGATTTTATTTTGCAACAAGTAAATATAAACAAAAGTAAAACTGTTAGTTTTTCATTTTTTTTTTTTTTTAATTTAAAAAACACTCATAAATATTCATCAAGTTAGCGGAAAAGTCTTGGTAAATTATAGAGGATGGTAAGTGACGTAATTCAATGTCTAATAACCGAAAGTGACTTAATGGCGTTTTTAATGTTTTATTTCTTTCTTTTTTTTTGTGAGGAAAGTAATTATAAATTGTATATATATATATATATATATATATATATATATATATATATATATATATATATATATATATATATATAGGCAGAATATCTTCATTCAGTTATGTTTGGTTGAATAATCTAGACACATGTCTATTTATATTTATTTTAATCCTCTCAAATTCTCAGATTAGTTCCTTCGTGCTGTTATATAACTGATTAAGAAAGACGCCATAGTTTTCATTATTTCTTTTAATTTCTCAAGTGCTTTCAATTTCATTCAAGGGGGTGAATTTCTAAGACAAAAATTAGTGTAATTGATAGGTGTGGATTTTTTAAAAAAATAGTTTGTTTTTTGTTTTTTTACAAAGATAGTTGTGGATTTTTTTTACAAGTAATCTTTTTATATAATATTAACGCCCTAATTTTAATAATATTTTATTATTTTTAATATTGAGCACTACAGACAAACCTCTCATCTACGGACCCCTCCATCAATGGTTTTCGAATGCAACGGACAAAATCTGCAGGCAAAATAAAAAAAGTCTGCTGAAAAATAAAATAAAAAAGACTTCCAAATGGTCAGCGATGTATTTCAAAATTTGTGGGCTTAGCGGGACAAGTCATATTAGTTCTCAAAGTGACCGCTTGGCGGCGGTGGCTAACCATTCGATTGTAAACAAAGACGGGTGTACAGTATATAAAGTACGATACATTACTGCGTGCATGATAAAGTAGCTGTGAGAAATCTATTATTTTTGTTATTTTGATTAATATATCTATATTAAGTATATATTTATTTATGCCATATATATACATGTTTATAGTATTTACATTATGATCATAACTAGTGGTAGTTAGTGTAGTGGTTTTATAACTTAAAAATATTCCCTTCCCATCTACAGACAATCGGCATCCCCCACTATTAGTCTGTTGATGTGAAGTTTGTCTTTATTTATAAAAATATCTGCTGTTTCTTAAATCTTATGTATATCTACATGTGTGTCTGTGTGTGTGTCTGTGTGTGATATATTAGGTTGGTGCAAAAATAATGTTTTTGACGTTAAAAATACGTGAAAAACTGACATTATTTTTGCACCAACCTAATAAATATATATGATACAAATATAGTTTTAAGGTATGCTATATTTATGAGTAAAAGTGCTCAGTATTAGGGAAAAATCAAGTAAAGTGCCTGATATCAAATAAAGTGATATCAAAGGAAAACCGTGTGGAGATATAAATATGAACACTAATTTTAACACCGAGTGGCAACAGTCTGTTTCATGCTTGAACACAATTTTCATGGCCTGAAGAAACTTTGAAACAATTAATATTGTACAAATATCATACAAAAGATTAAAAACGATTTCTATAGAAAAAGCGTAAGGCTACTTTTAACGAACAATCTGCACTAAGTAAAAAAATTTACACACATGTGGCGCCATTTTAAATTGAGGGAAAACATTTTAATTTGCTTATATAATAATAATAATAATAATAATAATAATGTATAGCTGGCCACTCGTATTTGACGATACCCGTCTACTAGGGTGGCTAGCCAATCCCTATTGCAGATGCCTGCTCAGGCGCCTTCGTTTTTACTGCAACTATGTAATGAGCAGACCTTAGCTACAGTTTCTAGGAAAGAGCGTGTTATCTAGCGTGATCAACAATTTGAAGACGGGCAGCATGCTGAAGCCCTCGGCTACGTTGACTTGTGACTACGTCTTAGCACAGCTATTGACGGTCCGCAAGTGTTTCGTCTACCTAATTTCACTCACAAGGCTTGGGTCAATCTCTGGTATGGTTTTCGGGAACTTTTCCAGTCCGATAACATCAGGAAGTCTCCTTCCTGACAAATCGACCATGTTGAGATTCGAACCTGGGTCTCATGGTCAGAATACGAACGTTCTAACCACTCGGCCATATTATTATTATTATTATTATTTTTATTTTCTTTGCTTTCTGGCGTTTACACATTTCTTTCCAGGTCCCACCCAGGGACCTAAGGTTAGAAATGGCATCATGACACTTTTCACTGACAAAAAAAAAAAAAAAAAAAAAAAATTACATAGATAGAGCCCTTCGTAAAGTGTGGGCTGTACTTGTCAGAACAATTTTTTGTATCTCCTTGAGGCATGGGCTTCCAGGAATCCCTGCAATTAGTCTACTGCAATCTTTTCCAACCAGTCCTAGGGCTCCAACTACAACAGGGATTGTTGATGTTCCCATATGCCACATTTTCGAGACCTCTATTTCAAGGTCCTTGTATTTTGACAGCTTTTTGAATATCTTCAAAGATACATTGCAGTCAGCAGGGACTGCCATATCAATAAGGATGCACCGTTTTTGTTTGTGGTCTTTAATAACAATATCTGGTCGGTTGGCCTTGATTGTTCTGTCAGTGTGGATTGTGTAGTCCCATAGAATTGTAACAGGTCCTATCTCCGTAACTGGGTCTGGGTGGTGTTGGTACCAGTTTCTTTCAGTTTCCTTCCCGTAGAAGTTGCAGATTTTCCAGTGCAGATATTGGCCCACTCTGTCATGTCGGGTTTTATATTCAGTGGGTGCCAACATCGTGCACCCTGATACAAGATGATCAATCGTTTCTGGATATTTATCACAGAATCTGCATTTTGGGCTGACACAATATTTTAGTATATGTGCTTGATAATTCCTAGTTAGCAAGCATTGGTCCTGCGCAGCAAGGATAAAACCTTCGGTTTCCGCTTTCAACCCTGCACTGCGTAGCCACTGATGGGTACGGGTTTTGTCTACATCAGCTTGGTTGATACGGGCAGAGTATTGGCCATGAAGCGGTTTATCTTGCCATCGCTTCTGTATCTGGTCGGTTGCATTCGTCTTTGCTGTCTTTTTCAAGTATTTTGCAGTTTCAGCCGGTGTATTGTGCTGTAGTTGCATCTCTACGCCCATTTGAAGCTCCAGTTTGAATTTGTTGGCTTCTTTCATTACGGAGTAAAGACGCTTACTACTTTCATGTTCCTTGACGCATACCATCATCCAGTCTTCTGTAGTTTCCAAGTATTTTTGGAGGCCAATTGTTGTAGTTTTGTAGGACAGTTCTAGTTGAACTAATCCTCTGCCTCCTTCGGATCTGGGCACATACAGACGATCAACATCAGCTTTGGGATGATGCATGCGATAGCAAGTGAGAAGCTTTCTCGTTTTGGCGTCCATTCGCTTAATTTCAGCTATGGTCCAGTTAAGGACATTAAAGCTGTATTGCACCACTGGGACAGCCAATGTGTTTATAGCTGATATTCTATTTTTTGAGTTTAGTTCAGTATTTAGTATCAGACGTACACGCCTGTAGTACTCTTTTCTTATTTTTCTTTCATTTGGGTGTGTTGTATGCCATCTCCTTCGCTAATTCCTAGGTACTTATAAGCTTCTTCATGCTCCAATTCCCTAATCTTTGTGACAAAATCTAAATCTATTGAGGGTGTTTCTGTAATTCTACCTTTCTTGAATGTTACTTTTGCACATTTATCTAATCCGAAGTCCATACCTATGTCGTCACTAAAGTATTTAACAATATTGAGGAGGCCTTTCAACTCATTGTCGTCTTTGGCAAAGAGTTTGAGATCATCCATGTATAGTAGGTGATTGAAAATTTTCTTATTTATTTTGTAACCATAGCTACTGTTGTTCAGTTCATGTGTAAGAGGGGTTAAGGATAAACAAAACAGAAGAGGTGACAGAGAGTCTCCTTGAAAAATTCCACGTCGGATATTCAGACGGTTGGATATAGCAGTGCCCCCGGTGTGCCTAATGTATAGTTTTGTGTTCCACATCCCCATGCTGTGCTTAAGAAAGTTTAATACCACAGGGGAGACTTTGTACATTTCCAAAGCCTTAAGGATCCAAGAATGTGGAACACTATCAAAGGCTTTACGATAATCAATCCACGCTGCACTGAGATTTCTGCGTCGTCTCCTGCAATTTTCCAGGATCATTTTATTTATCAGAAGTTGATCTTTGCAGCCATATGAACCTCTACTGCATCCCTTCTGTTCCAGCGGGAGAATGCTGTTTGTTTCGAAGAAGGAGTAAGTACGGTTCGTCAGTACAGACGTGATCAACTTATACGTTGTGGAAAGACATGTTATCGGTCTATAATTTTTCGGGTCGTCTGTTTCAGTTGTTTTTGGTATGAGGTATGTAATACCTTCAGTAACCCATTCCGGGATTTTATTGGGATTATTTACAAGCGTTGATAATGTTTTTGCAAGTATGCCATGGGTAGATGAGAGATGATACAGCCAGAAATTGGGCACCTTGTCATTTCCTGGGGATTTCCATTTTTGGGATTTCGTTAGTGCTTGCCTAACATCATCTGTGGATATATTTACCCATTCTTGCAGA
This sequence comes from Acanthosepion lycidas, assembly GCA_963932145.1. NCBI lineage: Eukaryota > Metazoa > Mollusca > Cephalopoda > Sepiida > Sepiidae > Acanthosepion > Acanthosepion lycidas. The sequence continues at coordinate 88,827,268 of OZ010599.1, read as the reverse complement.
GGTGTATCCAGCAGTCGTTCTTCTTCACGCCGTATCCATTCTGCATTTGGGTTACATTCCTTTGGTTTGCTCCAGATATTTTCCCAAAATGTCTGTACATTATCAATCGATGGTGGCGTTTCGACATGTATAGGCGTTTTTCCAATTTCCCTGTAAAATTTCTTAAGATCTGTTCGGAATGTTTTATTTTGGCGATAGAATCTACAACGTTTCTCGTATCGTCTTGTTCTCTGTGCTTTTAGCTGAAGTTTCTGTTTCAGCATTTCCTTGATCGATGGAATATCAATTAGGGATTTAATGCTATATTTCCGTTTGATCTTTTTGGATTTACGTGTGGAAATATTAGGGTTTCTGGTGAGCTCATCTAATATAGACAGCTCACATCTGATTTGTTCTATTTCTCGTATCAGTTTGGTTTTCCAAGCTGGTTCTCTGTGTCTGTTAATTCTATTTATTGTCTTGACACCAAGCTTCCGAGTCGCTGCTAGAGCTGTTGCGTATATGACGTTGTTAACTTCTGTTATGTTTCCCGGTGGTTTATCTGTTAACAGTGTTTCCAGTGCAGCATTGTATATTTTCACGATGTGCTTGTTGGGATTTGTCATATGGATTTTCGGGAGCTGGTCTCTGTCTGACAATTGTATGAAAGTTACTCTGCTGAGTACTTGGATGACGTCATTTTTCGCTTCGGTGATTTCAGCTTCGTGGTTTTCAAGGAATTCTAAATTAATGTACCTGGAGTCATCTTCAGTGACAATTTCTGGAGAACTAGAGGTTGTGTCTAAGGCAGAATCTTCGGTTTCATTTCCTGGGAGATGATTTCGTATTTCATTCGCTTTAGCGTCCACCTCATCCTCTGTCGCATTCTTTATTTCAACATTCATCTCAACAGAGTTTGAGTGATGGGTCATAGTATTTTGCCTTATATCTAATTTTATCTTATCTATTTCTGCCTTTGAGAGTCTGTTGTTTCGCATGATATCTCTGCGGACATTGGCAAGCATGTTTGGATTGAGGTTAGGTCTTATATCATTTCCCACCATATTTCTCCATATTTGGTATGTTTGATTGGTGGTGTTCTTTGCTGGGTTTTCGAGTGCAGTGAAGAAGGATGTCATAACTTGTCGATACTCTTCGCGGCTCCATTTCGTTCGTTTCATTTTTACTAGTCGATTTGGCATTGAGACACTTGGTCCAAGGTTGGCGATAATCCGGGTTTGGTGACCTAGTGTCTCTTCGTGTGTGGAAGAGTTTGTTCCAGTGACAGACTTTTCGACCTCAGACTGGTTCCTCTCTGAGGGACGTGGCCCTTGTTGTCCCGGTTGACGGCCGATCCGGTATGAGATATTTTTCGTATTCATTGAAATTGGTAGAGATGCGTTTTAACCTTGACCGCCAAGGGGTAATTTTGTTCAGATTACCAGCTGTAGGACGAGACTTGAAGAAGGTCCAAGAGCAAGACCAGATTTGAGATAGTGGGTTTATTAATATATCGAAGTTAAAAGTTCATAACAGTGTATGGTATTCAGTTGGGTAGATAATACTAAGTTTTAACTTATTATAAGTCCGAGAGACACCTCCAAGTGGGATAATTAATGTCCGCTTAAGGTCTGGGGTGTAGATTAAAACTTGAAATACAAGTTAAAAAAAAAAAAAAAAAAATTATTAGAGGAGAGAAAAGGGGACTGAAAAGCAAGGAATTAACTTGAGACATTAGGATTTACAATCATATCAAACTAAAGGAAAAGTATCATTCAAAGATGCTACATTTACCATTTCTTACAACTTCGCAGCATGGCACAAGTGACTATCCACAAATGTTCAATTTTCCGTCGCCAACGACAGATACTTATCAAATTTTATGGGGTAGGCTGGACTTATACTACAGATTGGTAGGGGGAATATCGAAGAATTCATTAAACAGAGGGGTAGGAGCAAGGGAATAAAAGTTATACTTTTCCGGTCATCTCTCAACCTACTTGCCGTTGAAAGATATGTTTTAGAATATTCACTCAAAGAGATGATAGACAAAGGGCAGAGCATTGTAGGAAAATTACACCTGTAGCCATGAAAAAAAAAAAAAAAAAAAAACAGAAAACACAGATATAATACAGTATGATCCCTGTCAGTGTGGACACATCTACATGTACATTCAATGTATATATATATATATATATATATATATATATATATATATATATATATATATATATATATATATATATAGAGAGAGAGAGAGAGAGAGAGAGAGAGAGATTAGCAAACATGTACATATACACGCACCGACAGAGATATGGGATGACTAGGGTAAAAAAAAAAAAAAAAAAAAAAAAAATGGACACGGGTGTCCGCTTAAGGTCTGGGGTGTGGATTAAAACTTGAAATACAAGTTAAAAAAAAAAAATTATTAGAGGAGAGAAAAGGGGACTGAAAAGCAAGGAATTAACTTGAGACATTATTATTATTATTATTATTATTATTATTATTATTATTATTATTATTATAATAATAATAATAATAATGTTAAAAAAATACAAAAAATTGTTCTCACAAGTACAGCCCACATCTTACGAAGGGCTTTATCTAGGTAAAATATATTTGTGTGTTTTTTGTTTTTTTTGTTTTTTTTTAATTGGTCAGTGGAAAATGCCATGATGCCATTTCTAACCTTGGGTCTCTAAATTATTTTGTTTTTGGTAAAATTCAGGTGGCATTCAAGACGAAAAAATATAATGCGAATCATTTTTTCGTCTCGGATGCTACCTGAATTTTATCAAAATACAAAATAATTTCCATGGCTGAAGATGACTGAATGTACAGTCGAAAGTACTCGCGTATTTAAGAAAGACCTTATACAGCTTATAAATTTAAGAAACAATTATCATAACATTCATTTAGTGATTAATGCAGCTTTAAGATTTTGTTAGCGAAGGGATTTCGCCATTTTATTTCATTAACTTTACAAATTTGCTTTTTGTATGAATAATTCCTTGTAATACATATATATATATATATATATATATATATATATATATATAAAGAAATATAGTTTTAAGGTGTGCTATATTTATGGGATAAAGAGCTCAATATCAGAGACAGAGCGTATGTAAATATAAATATAAAAATGAACATTGAAGTCACCACTCAGACGCGACAAGCTGTTTCATGCTAGACGCAATCGTCAGGCGGCCTGACGATTGCGTCAAGCATTAAACAGCCTGTCGCCACAGAGTGTTGACATCAATGTTCACTTTTATATATATATATATATATATATATAAGAGATTATAATAAAAACATTTTAAAATGTTCTTATTATAATCTCTTATAATAAAAATAATAATATTTTGCTCTACTTTTTATTGAGCTCATTTTTAAAAGTAAATGCTACGAACTGCGGATTTTTTACTCAATTATCTATCTATCTATCTATCTATCTATCTATCTATCTATATATATATATATATATATATATATATATATATATATTAGGTTGGTGCAAAAATAATGACGTTTTTTAACGTTAAAAAATACGTCAAAAACCGTCATTATTTTTGCACCAACCTAATATATGACTGATTGAACGATTAATTTATTTTTTACAGCTTATCAACCATTTGCATATTATTTAAAACCAGAAAATATTTTTTATTTATAAAAATTATATATTATATGATAGTGTAGAGACGACAATTTCGTTATAAATTAAAAGAAATGTCTTGGAGTATTCGAAATGTCTTTCTACAAAAGTATCATGTAAATATAAGCAACTGTTGCCAACAATACCAAAGAGTCAGGTAAAATTTAGAGAAATATTAATGAAGAAAAAGACTTGGAGAATTCTTCACTCAGATCGAAGGTCAATGAAGCTGTGAAAATCTATCAATACCCGACATAACAAGTTTGAATAAAATGGAAGAATAAAATGTAAAAATTTACTTCGACTAACAAAAGACAGGAAGTTATGGAGAGCTATGATCACTCACATCTTGGAAGAAATTGACACATAAAAGAAGTCAAAGAAAGCAGAAATAACAAACTTATAATTGCAAGTAGACGTAATGCGTAGTGGTAACCAAAAGGGCCAGCCCAAAATTTGATTTACACAAAGGGGACGTCAAAATTAAACAAGTACGTAAATTCGACCCTGTAAGTAGTGTAAAAACAGGCGACGAAAAGAGTGACAGAGAATGTGGTTTTATATAAGAACTCAAAATTCTTTGGGTCCTGTCACTGAATCTAACTAACGCCCTTATCCACTGTGCCATGTGTCCCTAAGGACATCCATTAAACACGGCACGATGAACTAGAACAGTCTACCCCAGTAAGCGAAATAAAGGGTTCAGTTCGACATTCCAACCACCTGAAGAAGGCCGGAGCGTACAACGGCCGAAACGTTGTAATAAATATGGCGACAAAGATGAGGACAATAGTCCGAATAATGTAAATAATGGTTCAAATATGTATGTATACATACACAACTTTTTTACCAAAACTATCGCTATAAATCTATTTCAAAAATTTTGTTGGCATTAAATGACCCACTGAGGTTTTGATACGCCATAAGATAAAACAACCAACCATCTATTGCCATAGATAGAGATGACAGAGAAGTAGTTTCTTTTCGCAGTTTTGACTTCTCTTTCTCCTAGACTGGTTGCCAGCCAAGGCTTGAGAGACAGTTTACCCTAGAGCGAAAAGAGAAGGCTTCACGCTTTTCCAAAGATAATTAATGAAAAGTGAATATAAAATGTCGCCAGTTAGCATTATCTCCATACAGTGAGATCTACATTTTTTTTTTTTTTTTGTAATCTCCTCACGAATGAATTACAGACCCCGATATGGTAACCTGTTTAAACTTGTTGAAAAAAAGAAAATACAACTGCGCATTCTTTGGATGACGGCCTTTCATTACACCCCAATAAAACAAGCATAATGAAAGTAGTCCGGTTTTGTTATCAATTTCCAAGAAATGCTTTCTTTTTAAGTGGGTGTTCGGGTATATTTGGAATTAAACAGGTCATTACATATAACGAAAGTTCAAAATTTATTTATCGTGGGATTTTTTTTTATTTTAAAAAGAATTAAGAATTCATTAGAGCCTCTTTTTGATATAATCTTTATTCTTATGTCTCTCGGTGCAAAAATATTCATCGATGTTTGTGTAATAATAAAAGCTTATCTTTCTACAGTGTGGTCCGAAAGTCGTTTTTCGATTTCAGATGGCTAACACGAACTTCTTCAGTTAGGAAGAGTGGCTGCTTGAAAGTGTATGGACGATACCCAAATACCCAGCAGTTGAAGGACGCCGCATCTTTTTCTGACACGAAAATGATGGTGTTTATCCAGAGTTTCTCGATGTCTGACAGCGTCAATGAAAATGAATAAACTGAATCCAGTACATTTGCTTTTTATTACTTGTTCTTCTATTGTCTTCATTATTTTTTGATAGTAGGTGACAAGACTTTCGGATCACCGTTCAAAATCAGGAAACTTTAAAACGTAATATTTGATTTAACACATGCACTTTTAACACCTAATTTAGCAACCCCAACGAATTTTTATTTTATGGCACCGTTCCAGGCATGTGTATGTATTTGTCCAGACCTCACGTCTTGTCACAACATTCTGTGGAGTATTATCAAACATGAACGATACCAGAATACCCATCAGTTGAAGGACGTCGTTCGGAGAGCCTTTACAACAATCAACAAAGAACAGCTTCGTAAAATATCACACAGGACATGGCGCCGCATCATTTTGTACCACGAAAACGATGTTTTTAAAGACCTCGATGTCTGACAGAGTCAATGAAAATGAATAAACTGAACCCAGGACATTTGCTTTGTATTACTGTGTTACTTGCTCTGCTATTGTTTTCATTACTTTTTGGTAGGAGGTGACAAGATTTTCAGAGCATCCTGTACATTGAAAGTGCTTTAGATAAGTGTAGGTTCGTTAACTTTACGACATGCTAACATGCTTTATTTAATGAATTCTGTATAGGTCCCCAAATGAGGATAAAAACATTGTTCACTCCTAAAGGTCAACCAAAAGAGCCTCAAACTATTAACCGATGACAAAGAACCTCTGAAGGCCTAAGCAACAGTTCCGACTAAATAACAAATTATAATTATATATCTCATCAAAATTCATTTTAAAAATGAAAACAACCTTTTTGAAGATTTTCTTTTAGTTTTAATACCAAGGGAGTAGGTTAAATTTAATACTTCCAATAAGCAAAATACTTTAAAACCTTTCAAACCAAATTTAAATTGATTATGAGCAAAATCACTAAAAATCGTCCATCCTGACAAATCTGTCAACACAATATGATGCTCTTTATTAAAAAATCTTTCAAAAATAAAATATACTTTTTTGAAAGGTTATTTGAGAAACGACAGCTGATTTAAAGGTTAATTAATCTGAATTGAAACAAATATTACCATCAGTTTCAAAGGTTATGATGCTCAAATCGACTCGGTGTTCAGGTTTTAATATTCCAAAGGAAAACACTGGATTCACAAGATTAATGAAAAGAACTCTTTAATCCCGTGGATTAATATTACAATACTAGCGAATATCGTAGTTAGTACTACTCAATTTGAGACTCCTGTGCTAGCCGCTTGCGACACCTTTCACAGTCAATGGAAAAGCACTTCAGTGTAGTAATGGTCGACCGTCTTTCTAAACTACATTTAATAAAGAAAGTTATGTTGTGTTGACAAATTTGTCAATATGGCCTATTTTAGAAATTTTGTGATTTCAATATATATATATATATATATATATATATATATATATATATATTAAAAAGAAGAGAAGAGATGTGCCGTAAACGTTTTTGGTTGTAATGTGGATTTATTTAGAAAAAAATATTATGCTTTGTTTTACATAATTTTACTACACGTGTTTCCGGTCTCGTAACCGTCTTCAGGTAAAAGCGGAGATTTCCACATATTATTAAAAATAATTAATTTTTTCTTTTGTTTTTCAATGTTAAATATTCTCGATATGAGACATTTTCTGTGTTAGTAATCCGAATTTCTTTCTTGAATTGGCAATGAAGAGTTCTGCGCGAAGGGACATAAAACAAAACAAAATGATGAATTACTTACCGATATTACTCACCACGTTTGATTCGTCAGGAAGGAGTCTTCCTGATGTTATCGGAATGGAGGGATCGATCCCAGCGAGCGGCATGCCTGATAACTATCCCACAAGGTGACCCAAGTCTTGCGAGTGAAAATGGATAGACGCAACCCAAGGGTTTGAGCGTGCTGCCTTGTCCAAATTGTTGATCACGCTAGATAACACGTTCTTTCCCAGAAACTCTAACTAAGCATAGTTGCAGTATAAACCACAGGTTGCAAGCGTCTTCAATAGGGATTGGCTAGCCGCCCTATTAGACGAGTATCTTCGTATACTAGTGGCCAGCTATACTATATATATATATATATATATATATATATATATATATATATATATATATATATATATTGATTCATCGAGTCTGATAGAAACCTCAGGAAGCACTATATTTGGGACTCATCAGCAGTGCGCATCCACTACCGAGGGAATCGAAACCCCGACAGTTAGGTTGGCAAGCGAACACTATACCAACTGCTCCTCCGGGCCTCGGTGACGAAGAGATTGCAAATCAGACTCTAAGAAGCGCTGCTCACTCCCACATTCCGTGGTGGAACTCAACTGAAATTCTCTCTGACCATAGGACTGAGCCTCCTGGAGCCACGACTACTCTCACCAAGCCGCTCCAACTGGAGCATTAGAAGCTGGTTCAAGCGAAGATAAACACACATAGTAATGAGGAGGATTTGATAATTATATTAATTGATTCATCGAGTCTGATAGAAACCTCAGGAAGCACTGGACGGCCGTTTCGTCCTATATTTGGGACTCATCAGCAGTGCGCATCTACTACCGAGGGAATCGAAACCCCGACAGTATATATATATATATTTATATATATATATATATCGTAATTAATTACTTCATCGAGACTAGAAGAAATCTCAACAAAATACAGATAGTACTGGACGTCCGTTTCGTCCTATATTTGGGACACATCAGCAGTGCGCATCCACTACCGAGAATTGAAACCCGAACATTTATGATAGGAGGCAAAGGCCACACCAACGGGCTTCGGTAACGAAGAGGTAACGAATTAGTCTCGATATATCTGTATAACCTTGCTTGAACCAGCTTCTAATGCTCTGGACTGAGCAGCTTGGGGATAGTAGTTGGGCAGAGTCCTATGGGTAAAGAGAAACTCGGATGAGTTCCACCATGGAATATGTGATCGAGCGGTGCTATATCGAGTCTAATTCGTCAGCTCTTCTTCACCGAAGCCCGTTGTTACAGTTGGTATGGCAAAATCCCAATGTGGAAATCCCAGCCACTAAGTTTAAACATGAATCAAATCCAAGTGGGTGAAATCCCATCCTCATATCAAAAGTAAACAAAATCCCAATTTGAGAAATCCCAGCCTCTGAACTCAAAAGTGGACAAAATCCCAATGGGTGAAATCCCATTTTCTTAGCTTAAATGTGGAAAAAATCCCAGTGGGAGAAATCCCAGCCTCTAATCTGAAGAGGACAATATCCCAGTGGGTGAAATCCCAGTGGATAAAACCCCAGTGGGTGAAATCCCAGCTTTTTATCTCAAAAGTGGTCAAAATCCCAGTGGTTGAAATCCCAGCCTCTTAGCTCAAATGTGGTGAAAATCCCAGTGTGTGAAATCCCAGCCTCTTCTCTCGAAAGTGGACAAAATCCCAGTCGGTGAAATCCCAGCCTCTCAGCTGAAAAGTGGACAAAATCCTAGTGCGTGAAATCACATCTTCTTATCTAAAATGTGGGGAAAATCCCAGTGGGTGATATCCCAGCCTCTAATCTGAAGAAAACAAAATCCTAGTGGGTGAAATACTGTGGAGAAAATCCCATTGGTCGTAATCCCTGCCTCTTATCGCAAATGTGAACAAAATCCCAGAGTAGAAATCCCAGCCTCTTAGCTTAAATGAGAACAAAATCCCAGTGGGTGAAATCCTAGCCTTTTACCTCAAATATGTAGAAAATCCCAGTGGGATAAATCCCATCCCCTTTTCTGAAAAATGGGCAAAATCCCAGTGGGTGAAATCCCCCCCTCTTAGCTTAAAAGTGGACAATATTCCAATGGGTGAATTCCCAGCGTGTTTGCTCAAAAGTGGACAAAACCCCAGTGGGTGAAATCCCAGCCTCTTAGCTCAATGAATCCCTTTAATAAGTCTGTTGGAATTTTTTCCAGTCAGTCTGAGATCTCGAACTACAATTGGAATTATTGATGTTCTCATGCTCCACATTTTGGAGATTTCGATTTAAAGGTCCTTGTTCTTTGATAATTTTTTGAAGATCTTCTAAGATACATTGAAGTTTGCAGGAACTGCCATGTCATTAAGAAGGCACATTTTCTTTTTGCTGTCCCTAATCACGATGTCTGGACGACTAGCTTTGATTGCTCTCTTTCTCTCTCTCTCGCTCTGTGTGTGTGTGTGTGTGTTTGTGTGTGTGTGTGTGCGTGTGTGTGTATTGTAAAGTCCCATAAAATTATTACAGGTCCTATCACCGTAACCGGGTCTTGGTGATGTTTATACCAATTTTTTGCAACTTCCTTTCCGTAAAAGTTGCACATTTTATTTTGGTAATTTCTAGTTAGCAAGCATTGGTCCCGTCCCTCAAGGATAAAACCTTCGGTTTCAGCTTTTAACCTTGCACTACGTAGGCACTGATGGCTACGGGATTTGTCTGCATAAGCTTGTTTGCAACGGGTAGATTATTGACCATGAAGAGGTTCATCTTGCCATCATTTCTGCATTTGGTACATTTGCTTTCTTTTTTTACGTTCTTTGTCGCTGCAGTCGGTGTATTATGGTTTATTTGAAATTCTTCACCCGCTTGTAATTCCATTTTAAATTTGCTGGATTCCTTTATTACTAAATAAAGTTTCTTATTTCTTTCACGTTCTTTGACAAAGATTATCATCCAGTCTTCTGTAGTTTCCAGGTATCTTTGAAGATCGATTGCTGTGGTTTTTGTAAGACATTTCTAGTTGAAGTAATTATTATTATTATTATTATTATTATTATTGTTGTTATTATTTCTCCCTTTGATTTCTGTTGTATACAAATTTCCTTCCAGGTCCCAACCAGAGACCTAAGCTCAGAAACTCAGACTTCATGACATTTTCCACTGATTATTCTTGTTAAAAAATAAACTAAAATCACCCACATTTTACATAGATAAAGTTCTTCGTAATGTTTTGAGCTGTACTTGTGAGTAACTCAGTACTTGTGTGCAAAGGTTTTATGGATTGATGACAGATGACAGAGCTAAAAATTAGGTACCTTGTCATTTTCTAGGGATCTCCTTTTTTTTTATTTATTTCATTAGAGCTTGCCTAACATTAGTTTTGGTTATATTTTCCCATTCATTGTACAGGTTTTATCCATCATTCGTTCTCTTTCTGCATTGGGGGTTATATTCCTTCAGGCTGCTCCAAATATTCTCCCAAAATAATAATAATAATAATAATAATAATAATTATTATTATTATTATTATTATTATTACTAATACTACTACAGTTACTACCACTACTATTACTATTACTACTATTACTAATACTACTACTGTTGCTACTATTACTACTACAACTACTACTACAACTACTACTACTATTATTATTATTATTCCTCTTCTTTCTCCTTTTCTTTCTGTCTTTATCCTCGTCCTTCTTTTCGGTCTTATTTGTCTTATAATTCCCTTTCTCGTTATTTTTCTCTTTTTGTTGATTTTAAAGTCTCTCCTGTGAAGAAATCTCTCTCTCTCACACACGCACACACACACACAGAGACAGAGAAACACTCGAGTAAACACAGCGACACACACACGAATATAGACATGAAATTGATAATCTACTGACATATTCCACTTTTGTCATTGTATCTCTTCTCCTGAGAGTCCTTAAAAAAATGAAACCCACTTCAAGATGGCGTCCAGTAACATCCTGTTGCAGATTCAACGTCAAACTAAGAGTCATTCAGGAATTTCCATCAATTGTTTATAAAGAATTTCAATTTCAATTTATTTTTATCTATCTTATTTTTATTACAAGTGAACAGAATCGAACTGAGCAACGTGATCTGCCATCACGACACGTATAAGATTTACCGTGAGCCGGTCATATGAGTTACCAGGACAAGAGTCAAACAACAAGGGACGTGTTGAGTTCGAGCCTAACTGAATGCCCAATGACAATAAAATGTTTATATAAAAATAAAATATTAAAAATAACGACGTTCGAAGAAATTGCTTGAGAGCTCCAAAACATGATGGTTGTATTTTGTAACACTGAGGATTTTGTAGTTAGAATTCAAAACTAAAAACAAGGAAGGGACTAGAGTTATGCTGATGGTGGCAGGATTGAAATTTACTTCAGACATTGGTTGCCATATTAGAAAATTCAAAATTTGATGCTCAACGATGACGAAATGTATATAAAGATGATGATTAGAGAAGAAGAAGAAGAAGAAGAAGAAGAAGAAGAAGAAGAGGAGGAAAGAAGAAGAAGACGAGAAGAAAGAAGAAGACGAGAAGAAAGAAGAAGAAGAAGTCAATAACTTGGAAATGAGAATTAAACCCAATAGGTATATACTCAAAAAGAAAACTAGATTTTACAAGCATGTGAGAAGTGTTACAAACGCCCTCCCTCATTCAAACAGTTATTATGATTATTATTATTGCAAATGTTACATTTAGTGGGTACACGTGTTTAAACAATGTAATGAATGCCTCCCGGCCTGAAAATCGAAAGTCTTAATAAAGACTGTGTACTTCTTGACAGGTATCAAATCCCTATTACATTTTTAATCTTGGAAACTGCTTTCAAGCCATTAAGCTGCGAGATGTTATTACAGCAAAGCCGGGTTTAGTTACACCCTTTAAAAAACACATCTCTCGTTGGAACCTTTCGAAGTCCATAACAACGAACTTCAATTTTTTTATCCGCCATCATTTCTCATTGATATAAATGTTATATTTTAATGGGTACAAATGTTTAAAAGGAGACAAAGGTGTTTTTGTTTTTTGTTTTTCAAAAATAGAGGTTATGCAATACGCGTATATATGGGACAAAGAAAAAAATTACCCAGTTCCCGTGGCACTGTCACATTGGAGTTCTTATTCCACCGACCTTCCCTGTGGAAAGGAAAGTGCTGACGCAGACTTGGAATCCACTCCACATTTTTCAACTTTACTCCTAAAGACTGTAGCCCCACATATCATAACATTTTGGGATCAGGCTGAATCCGTGATCAAATTAAAAAAAACATTTTGGATTTTCAAGTTTTTTTTTATTACTGCGATTGTATTCGGTGATTTTTTACGTGATTTTTTTTTTTTTTTGCGATGAATTTTTTGTACGATAAAAATTTTTTATAACTTGTAAATAAATTTGGGAATAATCGAAATTAATTGCGAAATCCAGCGAAAGTCACCCATGAAATAAAAAGAATTGTTTGTACGGAAAGTAAGGAAACTACGTACATCAAATTGTCTATACATTAAGTGGCGACACAAGAATTATCGCTGAACTTTTAAAAGGTAAGCTTAAATATTAATGCAATACTTAAATGCAGCGATCAATTCTGAGTTCTTCTGTAGTTTATTGTTGCCTATCGCATCTACCGCTCCCTAGCTATTGCGATGAAGCTCCTGTCACTGGATCTAAGCCTTTATTCACTGTGCCATGTGTCCACAGGTCTCAAAGAGTGTGAGTTCAATACCCGGTTAAGGCAGTGGAGAAATTTCAGAGGGAAATTAACAGAAGATAACGGGTAACTGACACCCATTAAACATGGCAACTGGAACTAGAACAGTCTACCCCAGTGAGTGAAATAAAGGGTTAAGTTCGACATTCCAACCACCTGAAGAAGGCCGAAGCGTACAACGGCCGAAACGATGTAATAAATATGGCGGCAAAGATGAGGACAATAGTCCGAGTAATGCAAATAATGTACATAATACCTCATCTCAGATATATATATATATATATATATATATATATATATATATATATATCGCCTTTGAGTGTTGACTTCAATGTTCACTTTTATATCTATATTTACATATCTATCTCTGATATTCAGCACTTTGTCCCATAAATATAGCACACTTTAAAACTATATTTCTTCATATATATATATATATATATATATATATATATATGTATGTATGTATGTATGTGTGTGTGTGTGTGGATGAATATATATGTGTGTGTGTATGTGCGTGCGTGTGTGTGTGTGTCTTAGTAACACAATATTTCTATAAATATAAAATTGTAAACTTAAATCATAATACTTTTGCATACATACATTCTCAAGTTCTTAAAGAAAATTAAATTAATGGTCTTTTAGGCTTCCTTCAGGAGTTCACTTTTGGAATAATACGAATTATACGTCACGGGGTGAGGGTATCAGGATTTTAGAGATGCTTATCTGGGTCATGGCCAAAAAAAATGTTGGGAATCGCTGGTAACGAATAAATCAAGTTTTTTTTTGTGGGGGGCGGGGTTCTAGATTTTTCTGTTGTTTGAAGCTAATCGATGCGAATGCGTTTCATCTATTTACGCTATTTACATGGCGACTATTGTCCTCATCTTTGTTGTTGCTATCACAACGTTTCGGCCATTGTGCCCTCCGGCCTTCATCAGGTGTATCTGGGTAACCTACAGGGAATTCTGAATGAAACCATTATTTAATCTGAGGGTCTAGACTGTTACCGTTCCACTGTTCATGTCCAGGGAGAATCTCGGTCTAGTTCTACTTTGGTACTGTTCAGTTACAGCTCGACCCGTTTCCCCTGATTTCAAGTACACACTTGCCCGAGCTAGGGATTGAACTCACAACCATACCATCAAATTCACAAACCAACTCTTCTATAAACTAGGCCATTGTTCGTACACTGATTTGTTGCGCCAACAAAAAACAAAAACAGATGCCCGGATTAAGTGGTGACCTAATTAAGAGAAATCCGTCGTTTTAAGAATGGGGATAATTATCCCGCTGTGTGTTTTCGATTCGAACATTTGCGAGCGCTCAGGTGACAACAGATTCGATCATGCGCGAAATGTTCACTAATTTAAAGGTCCTCTGAGAGAATCTGTCAGTGTATACTGATTGATGAGGGGATGGCCTGTCGAGATTCGCACTGTTGGAAAGAGAACGAAAAAAGGAAGTCAGAGTGATAGAGAGAGGAGAATGAGAGAGAGTGAGTGAGAGAGGGAGAGACACATTGAGAGAGAGTGAGAGACAGAGACATTGAGAGAGAGTGGGACTAAGTGAGTGAGAGAGAGAGTGAGGGAGAGAGAGTGAATGAGAGAGGGAGAGAGTGACATTAAGAGAAAGTGAGAGAGTGAGACTGAGCGAGTGAGGGAGAGAGAGTGAGGGAGAGAGAAAGTGAGAGGCAGTGAGAGTGGGAGACAGTGTGAGCGAGAGAGAGAGAGGGTGAATGTTTCGAAGTCGTCTGATATTCTTCCCCTTGCAAATTGAGTTAAAATTAGAAATACTCGCAGACACACGTTGCAGAGAGAGGATATCTTGAAAGAATTTACAGGATGTCTTGTGAATTCCCAAACGGTTCTAACAGTAAACATAGTCGCTCCAAATCGAAGTTCAAGTCGAGTGAATAAAGTAAGAACGCGACAAACAGGACCGCTTCTTATCATCTATATACACCATTGTGCAAATTGAAGCAGAACGAATAATTCCGTTATTATTTACTTTTTATTCGAGTTTTCCAATGAAACATGGCCCATTGCACATGTTAGTACTTCATATGTCCATTCCATAAGGTCGTTCCTTAAAGATTGACAACAGATTCTCGATTGGATTTAAACCAAGAAAGTTTCCGGGCCAATCTATAGTATTTTGATTTGCTCACTGGTAAGGCTTGTCATTGTGTTCGTGCAGCGTTACAATTTTCGTACGCTTCCTTGGAGTAACGTCCATCGCAGATAATGGGCATAGGACAACGAATCGACAATCGAGACAATAGTGTCTGGGCGTAGTGAAAATCTGATGCAATCACGGATAACGCGATATTTTTCAAGGTCAAACAAATTTCATCATACACCCCGAAAATAGATTCATATTATTGCACACCACTGCAAATGACCTAATCTGAGGAAAAAATAAAAATCGATTACACCCTGTCACACCAGTGGGTTTAAAGCTGATTGTATGGTGAAAGAAAGGAAACTAAAGTGGTGATTTGCACAAGGGTGTATCTGGAGATTCTTGATAAACTTCAAAAAAAAATCTGCAATGTTACTGTTTTGTCCTGGCATCCCGGCTTCAATCACTTTCACACCGCAGCTTCCCTGGATAATTTCTATGAGGAATTTCCTGGTAACTGTTGAATGTGGCTCTTTTGTAGATCGAATTTACGAATTAAAGTACAATACTAGATTGGCAGTTAGGTCTCATCATTTTACAGTTGAAATTGCTCGATGTAACCGTAAGTTCTATACTAACAGTTTCTTCTCTTGTACTTCTCACTTATCTTCTGACTTTTTGCTTTCTAGTCAATTTTGTTCTTAAAAAAATTAAATGCAATGTCAATCTTTATCTTCTGTCTTACTAATTCTTGTATTTTTATTGTTATCTATACTTAATAGTATATTCCTAATAGTCTCTAACACTCAGTAACCTCATTGCGTCTTAGTGGCTTTATTGCCTTACTTGCTGTGAAACTATTTAATAAATTGAAACAATTAAAATTAACTATATATATATATATATATATATATATATATATATATATATATATATAT
>OZ010599.1:88723888-88806388 GCA_963932145.1 Acanthosepion lycidas | reverse complement strand
CCCAGTTCCTAGACAGATAGATAGAGAGAGACAGACAAAGAGAGGGATAAATAGATAGATATGAACACACTGAGAGTAAAAATGTTGTAAGGTGAGAGACAGGATGAGAGAGAATGTGAGGGAGTAGAGGGGAGAGAGGAGAGGAGAGGATGAGAGAGACAGGGAGAGGGAGAAATAGAGAGGGAGTGAAAGAAGATGAAATTGTTCATGTAACAAGTATCGTTTTTTTATGTGCTGTGTCCCTTCAGGGCGTAGGCGATCATGGCTCTCCACTCCCTCCCCCCAACCCTTGTAGCTCTCAATAAATTTTGTCTCTTTGGTACTTCCTCCAGGCCACATTCCCTCATCCACTTGCTTAAGTCCGTCGGGTATATTATGCATCGTTTTCCTTTGCCTCTCTTTCCCCCTGTGAGTATCAGATTCTCCAAGCCCTCCTTTCTCATTACGTGTCCCAGAAATTTCAGCTACCTATTTCTGATGATAAGTATAAGGCTTCCTTCTTGTTTGCATTCTCTCCAAAACCTCATCTTTGCTCACTCGCTAGGTCCATGGTATCCTTAGCATCCTTCTGTAGAACCATACCTCCATTGCCTCAAGTCTCTTCTTCATCTTTGAGGAGACCGTTCAACATTCGCTGCCGTAATGGAGGACAGATAATCACGTAGTTCCCTTTTCTTTGTTACCAAAGAAATCCTCCTGTTTCGTAATGCTCTGCCAGCTTTTGGAATGCGCCTTTGGCCATCCCAATACGTCTTCGGATCTCAGTGTCGCACCGTCCTCTGTCAAAACACTTCCCAAATACTTCCGCACATGTTTGGTTTTAGTGACCCCAACCTGCAAATCGCATTTTGGGCTCATCCAATGACCATGCATTCTGTCTTCTTGTACTTTATGCTTAGTCCTTTCTTCTCGCCCCCCTCCGTCGCTACCTTCTGTAGGAGATTTTCTAATTTCTCTTCCGTGTCTGCTATCAGTACTGTGTCATCTGCGTATCTTATGTTAAGATTGTAGCCACCAATAATGAATCCGGGTAGGGTTTCCAATCCTCTTAGAATTCCTTCGCTCTTAAAAAAGTTGTTAAGATTGTGCTCACCTGTAATAAATCCTAGTAGCGTATCGAGTTCCGTTAAAATAGGCTGGCTGTAGAGGTTGTATAGTTCCGGCGAGAAGACACATTCGTGTCTTACGCCTCTTTTTATCTTTGAGTACCTACTCAATTTCCTTTCTATAACCCCCTTGAGCTGTGGAGCTCGTGGGCGACGGCGTCAATTCGATAATAAAGTCGCATTATTCTCTTGTTTGTTGTTTTACTTACAGAGATAAAAGAACTTCAACACAGGGAATTATAACTTAACTATTTCTAAGAATTTACATAATAACCGTAATAATTTTAAACTCTAAATTACAAAATGGCCGCCATTGCTTTTGATTAGGATTACCTTTTCTTCACTCTTTCTCTCTTTCTTCTCACTCTCTTTCTTTCTTTTTTCTCTTTAGTCTCTTTTTCTTTTTCCTCTCTTTCTTCTCTTTCTCTCTTTCTTACTCTCTTTCTTCCATTTCCTCTCTTTTCTCTCTCTTTCTTCTCACCTCTTTCCTCTCTTTTTCCCTTTAGTCTCTTTTTCTCTTTCCTCTCTTTCATCTCTTTCGCTCTTTTTTCTCACTCTCTTTTTTCTCTTTCCTCTCCTTTCTCTCTCTCTTTCTTTCTTCTCACCTTTTTTCTCTCTTTTTCTCTTTACTCTCTTTTTCTCTTTCGTCTCTTTCTTCTCAATCGCTTTCCTCTCTTTCCACTCTTTTTTCTCTCTTACTCTGTCTTTCTTCTCACTCTCCTTTCCTCTCTTTCTCCCTCTCTGTCTTTCTTCTCACTCTCTTTCTTTACTTTCCTCTCTTTTCTCTCTCTCTCTTTCTCTTTCTTCTCGCCTCTTTTCTCTCTTTTTCTCTTTAATTTCTTTTTCCCTTTCCTTTCTTTCTTCTCTCTCGCTCTTTCTTTTCACTCTCCTTTCCTCTCTTTCTCTCTCTCTGTCTTTCTTCACGCTCTCTCTCTGTCTTTCCTCTCTTTTCTCTCTCTTTCTTCTTACCTTTTTTCTCTCTTTTCTCTTCACTCTCTTTTTCTCTTTCCTTTGTTTCTTCTCTCTCGCTCTTTCTTCTCACTCTCCTTTCCTCTCTTTCTCTCTCTCTCTCTGTCTTTCTTCTCACTCTCTTTCTTCCCTTTCCTCTCTTTCCTCTCCTTTCTCTCTCTCTTTCTTCTCACCTTTTTCCTCTCTTTTTCTCTTTACTCTCGTTTTCTCTTTCCTCTCTTTCTTCTCTTTCGCTCTTTCTTCTCACTAGCTTTCTTCTCTTTCCACTCTTTTTTCCTCTCTTACTCTGTCATTCTTCTCACTCTCCTTTCCTCTCTTTCTATCTCTCTCTCTGTCTTTCTTTTCATTCGCTTTCTTCTCTTTCCTCTCTCTCTGTCTTTCTTCTCACTCTCTTTTCTTTCCTCTTTTCTTCTCTTTCCTCTCTTTCTTCTCCCACTCTTTCTTCTCCCTCTCTCTTTCTCTCTTTCTTTTATTTAATCTTCTTTTTCGTTTATGTTTCTCTATCCTCTCTCAACTTCGTCATTTTTTATTATTTTATTTTTTTACAATAAGGTTCACATTATACAAAGCCCACTCGAGGTAGAGGGTCACGTTAAGGTCTAATTTCATATAGTTAGGAGGGGAAGATAACTTTTAATCCTAGACTTGGGCAGGTTAATATTGTGGGGATCGGAGAAACACCATCTCGGGAGTCTGTATCTTAGGGCAGTGGTTCGTGAGAAGAAACTGTTCGAGTAGAACTAACTTCTCGCCGATGGAATACGGGGGAAATGTGGGCGGTTTGCTACTATGTAAGTGGTATGACGTGTCCTAGCCGTGAATGTCAGACCTGGTGGAAGCAGGAGGTGCAGTTTGTCCGAGCACTTTCCACGGTAGTAGCTATAGAGCAGTGAGACTCGCCACATCCCGCCTTTGATAGAGAGAGAGAGAGGTTGGAGGGTGGAAGATAATTCTTCCCCAACAAGGACTCAGAGACGCTTTCAAACTCTGTAAATACTGGAAAGTGAGGTCTGGGCAGCTCTTGCCCAAATATGGCAACAGTACTTCATTTTCGGCTTGATCTCGTTCATATAAAGGTAGAGGATAACAAGAGGAGTCAGGTGCTTCCTGGAGCGGTACATTTTATTTAACCTGCATCTTTAGTGATGGATCGTATATAGGAATTCCACTTGAAGTCTAGTACGAGTTTGAGGCCAGATATCCTCTGAGTTCTTCAGGGTACATCCGATCATTGTGACTGGCCGTAGTTCGGGACCCACAACTCCCTCTTCCTCCCAGGCTCTCTCCCGCTACCTCCCCTCTCAAATAATTTTTCAATTTTAATTAACTTATTTTATTGGAACGACAGAAATCCAGATTTGATGACGTTGCACCAATCTTCCACGGGGGACGGCGTGCCTCGAAAATCATCATTCAAACTCTCTGGATTTAGCTGTGCTCGAACACCGTCCTTTTGCAACAAAGGGGAATGCGAAAACACGTGTTCATCTCTTACATTTTCTAATAATACATTTTTAAAATAAGTATAAAAATGGATTTTTATAGTAAAAATGCCAGCAATACAATGACTACTAATAGGTTTCGGATAGAGTCTGGTAAGTTTGTGTGTATGTTTAAATGAGTTCTAATGGAGCTGTGGTCGGATAGGTGTATATATGTATGGATATACATATATATTTTTCTTCTTCCAACAAAGCTTTATTTCTTTCATTTATTTATTCTCGTTTTTCTATCTACGCATGCGCACGCATGAAATTATCTAAAAATGGCGTCGACGGTGTATTTGAAAAAAAAATCTATGACATTTTCACCTTTGTCATTATCAACCAATTTTTTCAGGTGATACAAGTTGGCGCCTTTTACTTAGAGGAGACATGCCCTTCCTTTATCGCAATAGAAACCTGGCGCCTTCTTAACTTTCCTCTCAACGACTAAGGTCGTCCTTTCTTTCGATCAACTTCTGTTCCAAACACCTTTCATTTCACAAGACATCTGCTCTTTCATTTCGTTTTCACGATTAACATTGATAACAGGAGATATCCAGCTCGGATTTTATTCACTTGAATTCACTGCGATAGATTCATTAATTCCACGTAAACGATGTCAAAGTTCCCAGAAATATGTGTTCACAATGTTAAAGAAATCTTAGAAGTGTCTTTCCTGTTAACTCACCTCTTTATTGCTTGTTCATTCAATCAACTGTAAGCTTTAAGAAAACAATTCACTCGTAAGAATATTACGTCATAGAATTTTCTGACCTCTAAATAATATTGTAAAAATATTTTAAAAAATGTAGTCACGGCCTTTTATTTTGTTTCGATTGCAGACAAAATAAATAAAAATGGCAGCAAACGCGATAATTTCAAAAGTTAATCTTTTGGTTTTCATTTACATCATAAATCATAAAATCCCAACATCTAAATATATTTATTCGCTATGGTCACGCTCAACAGAAACTTCATTAGATTTGTTTAACTTAATTACTGCCATAAGGTAGCTCTTCATTGAAATCCTGTAAATTTAACCCTTTTTTTTTTTTTTTTTTACTAATTAACAATTTTTAGGATATATAAGCATTATAGGCATGATGAAAAAGAATTCCCTCACAATAACTGACACAGAGTAACACTCAAGGTAAATATACACTCTATTAATTAATCATAAATTGAATATGAGTAAAAATGTTACATGTTGGATGCCAGTAAAAAAAAGATAGGTAATGTTTGAGACTGTCACATCAAATAATAAAAAAATTCAATATAATATTTCTAATAACACAATAAAAAAGCAAGTGAAATTAAAAATGAATAATGGCTGACAATGCTTCATCTAATAATAATAAAATTCAAGATAATATTACTACTAATACTACTAATGTATTAGGTTGATGCAAAAATAATGAAGTAATAATGTCGTTTTTTGACGTTAAAAAATACGTCAAAAAACGACAGTATTACGTCATTATTTTTGCACCAACCTAATAATAAAAAGCAAATGAAATTAAGATGAAATAAATCCTAGTCCAAAATGAATAATGGCTGACAATACTTCATCTAATAATAATAAAATTCAAGATAATATTACTACTAATACTACTAATGTAATAAAAAGCAAGTGAAATTAAGATGAAAGAAATCCTAGTGAAAAATGAATAATGCCTGACAATGCTTCATCTAATAATAATAAAATTCAAGATAATATTACTACTAATACTACTAATGTAATAAAAAGCAAGTGAAATTAAGATGAAAGAAATCCTAGTGAAAAATGAATAATGCCTGACAATGCTTCATCTAATAATAATAAAATTCAAGATAATATTACTACTAATACTACTTATGTGATAAAAAAGCATGTGAAATAAAGATGAAAGAAATCCTAATTCGAATTTAAAGAAAATATATTTGTTTTCACGTTTTATTTGACAAAATGAACAAGGGTTAACAATTTTCTAAAATCTTCTCGAGAGAAAGAAAAAACGAAGAAAAGCAACTCGTGTTAGATTCATGTCTTTTTAAAAAAAACATTTTCCCACAGTTTAATGCTGGATTAAACAAATAAACACGGAACACATTTTTTTAAAGTCTAATTTTAAAAATAGTGCACTGCTTTTTACTTCCTTGTCTGTCAGATCAACAAGGAAATAAAAATAAAGGAAACACTACATTTGTCCCATTATATTTCATACATTCCGTATGTAAAATAACAATGTAATTGTAGCAACTATTATGGGACAGAGCAAAATTATACTAGCTTTGTCCCATAATAGTTGTTACATATAAGGTATGAAATACGTTTGAAAATGTAATAATTATTATGGGACAGAATCGGTAATGTATAAAAGTAAGAATTACTATATTTTGCGTCTGAAATTTGCAGGAAAACATGTAAACTCTTATGGAACGGAGTTAGCATAACACAATGGCTTCGAGCGAATGAATCCAGTAGGTCTGAGCGCGGGTCATCCTTTTTCAAACTACGTCAACTGGCGCTACAGAATCATAAAGAGCTTTACCAATAAGAGAAAATACATCACTCGAGGACTTTCAACAGCAGCAACAACTAAAATGGATAACACATGGAACTCGAATAGAAAATAATGACATAGTCAAGATGCTGACATTCCACACGACTTCAAACAAAAGGGTAGGAAGGAAACTCCCACCCGTAGTGAAAAGAGTGATAACAGCTACTGGACTGGAAAAACCTATTTTCCCGAAAAATTATTTTAAGAGAAAAATTTTATAAATTTCAACAGAAAGTAAAACAAACTGCTCGATCAGTGAATGCCGAATGTTTCCTTATAAGGAAACGGCTGATATTACCATTGCCATCGAGGATGGGAACAGATACAACGCTTTGATTCCAGTCCCATTGCATTGGAGCGAATAAAAGCGTAACTCGCGTAATGAAGGCCGAATGTTTCCTTATAAGGAAACATCTAATATTACCATTCTGTTACCATCATCATATCTGTCCCCATAAGAGATGTTTATATTAAATGTATGAAATTTGGAATCAAAGGAGGAGGTACGTTAGGGTAATGGATAGCGACTCGGATTGAAGAATCGGAGAGCCGAGTTCGAATTTCAGTCGAATCCATTATTAATTAATGGAAAGGTATGAATCCTCATCTTCTATGGATAAATAGCAGAAAGAAATGGAAACCTACTGCGGGAAAAAAAATCTGCCTCGTCAGTCATGTATCGAAAGATACATGATCGCCTAAGCGTGTATTACACATAACTAATTGATATTCACTTACGCGCTAATACCTTTGGGAAAGGTATGAATCCTCTTCTATGCAAATATGTAAATAATTAGGTTCTATAGCCTTGGATGGCAACTGGTCTACCGCAGAAAGAAATAGCAACCTAAATTTGCCTCATTATAGATACATGATCGCCTCACACAAGGCACATGACTGGACTGAACCAAACGTAACATATAAGTGCACGTTTTCTATTTGTATGGAAAGTCAGCGTTCGACCGATAAACAGTTATAGTGTTTAAAAATCAGTGGCTAGCAGCTCTGTCCTCGGTAGTATAGTGGTGAGTATCCCCGCCTGTCACGCGGGAGACCGGGGTTCGATTCCCCGCCGGGGAGGCTTTAAGTTTTTTTTTGTTTTTTTTTTAAGATTGTAAATTAAACTGAGCAATTAAAAATTGCATAGAATTTTTATTCTGTTTCTTTTTTTTTTTTTTTTTTTTATTTCATCGAAGGAAGGCAACAAAGCCCCTCATACACTAGATATTACTGAGAATCGAAGGAAAAGGAAAAACATTATTAAGGAGCAAAGGACATCTTCAGTGCCATATTCATGACGTTGCCACCGCTGTACGCTCCGGCCTTCTTCAAGTGATTCGAATTTCAAACCGGACCCTTTATTTCGTCCATCGGGGTAGATTGTTCTAGTTCCACGTGCCATGCCTCTCCCGAATGTCTCACTTATTTCCCTTTAACTCAACTTTCCGAGTTATGTTTACCAAAGCCTAGACTTCACCAGTGACTAGACCCAAAGAATTACAACTGAATTTCTCTAAATTCCTACAAATTACCCTTGCAGTCTATCAAACTGGAACATTACCTCACGCAAAAATCTAAAAAGACAAGTTTATTTCATTATTTTAAATAACATTTATAACTATTATTTTGTACATGTGTTATATAAAAATCTATTTATTTGTACAATTTCTTTTGTGTGAATTTTCTTGTTTCTTATTATTATTATGTCGCATTGTGTCTAATTTTAAGACATTTTTTATGTTTATACATTCTTTTCATAGATACAAATATTTAAGTAAATGCTCTGTTTATAATAAACAGTATTAAACAACATTTACCGGCCTGAATGTCCGAGAAATTTTCATAGAAAACATGCGTCCCCCAACAGGAATCGAACCTGTATCCTATACGGAACCGTGCTGACGTGCTTTAACCGATTGAGCCACAGAGGAGCGTTTCGGTTAGCAAGGTTGATTTTACTGTTTTTAAATTATGGAGAAGTGTATCGAGTGAATTAAAATGTTCAGTTCGACATTCCAATCACCTGAAGAAGGCCGGAATGTACAACGGCCGAAACATTGGGATAAATATGGCAACAAGAATGAGGACAATAGTCCGAATAATGTAAATAGTGTACATAATACCTCATCTCAGAAATATAGACAGATACTGGAGTGAAGGTAGCTAAAGCAAGAGAAGTGTCAAGAGCAAAACAGTCCTTCAGTAATACCGTTTTTTTTTTTGTTTTTTTTTTGGGGGGGGTTGCGAGCACAAAAGTTAAACTTTGCAAGAAATTCATTAAAATATTTTTCTGATGCGAGTCGCCTCTGTATTAATTTTATTTTTTTCATATCAGCCCAGTAAATATCGGATGCAAACAAGGAGGAGGCTTATACTTAACATCAGGAAGAGGCATCTGAAGTTTCTGGGACACGTAACGAGAAAGGAGGGCCTAGAGAATCTGATACTCACAGGTCGAATAGAGGGAAAGAGAGACAATGGAAACAAACGTGTAACATACCTGGAGGGCCTGAGCAAGTGGGTGACAGATCGTGGTCTGCTGGACGTGTCAGAGGGACGAAACCTATTGAGAGCTACAAGGGATAGGAAGAAGTGGAGAGCTATGATCGCCTACGTCCTGAAAAGCGACGGCACATAAAAAGAAAAGCAATGTGTATCGTAGCTTGACGTAAGTATTAAAAAGATATATATCAGGAGAATTGAAGTGATTTTTCCCCAAAATTAATATGTTGGTCATTTAATTAAATTAATCTTATTTTTTAAGTTGCCAGAAACAGAAGAATAAGAAGAAAAAAGCTGTTCATTTAGTGTCTTTCATTTTAATGAAAATAAATAATTCTAAAACATTGTAAAATGCTGCATCGTAAAATTAGGTACCTTCGTGAAATTGCTAAAAAAAGATGGGATAGTCTGATGAAAAGGACGCCAAACTTGACGAAAAGAAAATTTTATCGTCTAAATATTTATGTTATTATTAAGAGGAAAGACCAAAGTTTTTTTTCTAATTATTTTAAAAAAATTTTCCTTCTTTTTAGAACATTCTAAAATCTTCTTTCTCATTGTATTACTGGAACTAGTAAAATACAGCGTAACCCGGATATAAGAGACCCTGATATAAGAGAGATTTTCTCAAGTCCCAAATTAGAGCCATACTTACCTAAACAAAATAGACCAAACCCGGATATAAGAGAAACCCTGATATAAGATACTTCTTCTCCGGTCCCGACAACTCTCTTATATCCGGGTTACACTGTAACATACAATTTTTAGCACATTTTTTTTTTTTGTTTTGTTTTTTTTTGTTTTTTTGTATGACACATTAATTTGGAAAATCTTGCAAAAATAAAAATAATTGTCGGATGTTAATGAAACTTTCAGAAACTATTCACAGATGATGGAAATTTTTTTTATTAAAGTCATGGCATATATTTTCATCTCAGCTGAAAATTTTTGTCTGCGTGGGCTGAATAATAATAATGAAATAAACTGACCAGTTTCTACTCCTGTGGATGTAAGTATACTTACCCTGGCCTGAGACGGGATGTAACGCAAGGTCGGGTTTAATGTGAGGCACCTGAGCGCGTACACTTGAGCCAAGAATAAAATTTCACAGAGCCCCAGCATGGCCAGAGAGTTTTTGAGTAACGACCATAACCTATTGTTGTTGAGGAAAGTTAACAAAATCCTGAGAACGTCAAATTTACCCGATTCTAAGACAACTTGTGCGAAAACAATTGTTGCATCTAATTTTCTAATCGTAGTTTAGATGTGGCACAAGGCCGAAAGTATGGGGCACCCAGTAAGGATCGAACTTACTATTTTAAACCGTTTTAGCGAGGCAAGCTTGCTAACCATTACACAACGCCGATGTGCCCAGTTGCATTTAGCATATATGGCTCGGATTGAGGAATCGGAGAGCCGAGTTCGAATTCCAGTCGAATCCATTACATTCACTTACGTGGGAAAAGGTATGAATCCTTTTCTTCTACCCCACCCCCAGCTAACAGCAGGAGAGACCGGGTTCTATAGCTTTGGATGTCAACTGGTATACTGTTTTTTTTTTTTTTTTTTTAAATGTCTGGTAATTTTTTCTTTTTTAAATGTATTACTGATAATTTTTTCCCTCAAAAATGTATAGCTGCCAATATTTTTTTCGAAAATGTATACCTGGTAATACTTTTTTTTTTCAAAAATGTATTGCTGGTAATAATTACTTGCCTCGTCAGTCATATATCGAAAGATACATGGTCGCCTACGCGCGTATCACGCATGGTACTCAACTGACTGATAGAATGTGTAAGTACAAGTCCCAAGAAGAGACGAGAGTAGAACAGGGGATAGCGTTTTGCTGCTAACTGATTAGAGGGCTAACTACAAACTCATCTGTCAGTTCTTTCCTCGGTAGTATAGTGGTAAGTATCCCCGCCTGTCACGCGGGAGACCGGGGTTCGATTCCCCGCCGGGGAGGCATTATTTTTTTATTTTTTTCTTCTTGCAAGTGCAGCGAAAGAATTTGTGGGAAAAGACTTCTTTTTTTTTCCTTTCACCGCAAGATCTTGAAGCAATAAATTTTGGGGGATAATTTTTCAGAAGCTTTAGAAAAAATTGTAACAAAAGGACACATTTGAAAGAGTTGAAATTTCTATACCACATAATGGAGAAAGAGGGCTTGGAAAATTTGACATGCACAGGGCATATTGAAGGCAAGAGTGACAGAAAAAAAGGGGTAAATTACCTCCTTAATGACTTTGTATAAATGGTTGGCAGAACAGGATCAGGGGAGATAACAAAAAGGCAAAATATGTTAAGAGCTACAAAGGACAAGAAGTTGTGGAGAGCCATGCTTACCAACATGGTAGAACAGGGATTAGGAGATTTTCTGTTTGAATTTATGTGATGTAAATAGTGTAAATATAGAATAGGGTAGGAAAAATAACAAAAAACTTTACTTTCTCTATTCTGATGTTAAAAATTAGGTATTACAGAGCAGTTCAGTACTCTTTTCTTTGTTTCAAACGAAGTTTTTCTGTTTCTTAACACTTTGCTTACTTTCTAGAAGGCTCTTTCTATACTCTAATATAAAAAAATAGATATTGCGCATTATTTCAGTACACTTTTCTTTGTTGCGAACGAAATTTTCCTATTCCTTAATACTTTGCTTAGTTTCAGGAAAGCAACTTTCTCTATTCTAATATGAAAAATTAGATATTACGCAGCAGTTCATTATTCTTTTCTTTGCTTCTAACGAAATTTTCCTGTTTCTTAATACTTTGCTTAGTTTCAGGAAGGCGTCTTTCACTATTCTAATATTTTTAAAAATTAGATATTATGCAGCAGTTCATTACTCTTTTCTTTGTTTCTAGCGAAATTTTCTTGTTTCTTATTAATTTGGTTAGTTTCAGGAAGGCGTCTTTCACTATTCTAATATAAAAAAAATTAATTATTACGCAGCAGTTCAGTACTCTTTTCTTTGCTTCTAACGAAATTTTCCTGTTTCTTAATACTTAGTTTAGTTTCAGGAAGGCATGTTTCTCTATTTTAA
The DNA here is from genome assembly GCA_963932145.1 of Acanthosepion lycidas. NCBI lineage: Eukaryota > Metazoa > Mollusca > Cephalopoda > Sepiida > Sepiidae > Acanthosepion > Acanthosepion lycidas. The sequence continues at coordinate 88,794,744 of OZ010599.1, read as the reverse complement.
TGTAAAAAAAAATTGATATTACGTAGCAGTTCATTACTGTTTTCTTTGTTTCTAACGTAATTTTCCTGTTTCTTAGTATTTTCCTTATCTTTCAGAATGTATCTTACGTAGCAGTAGACTTTTCTTTATTTCAGTTTCACCTACTTTTAAAAACGATGTTTGCAGCTTGTCTGAGTTAATGACACCATATGTGAGGAGCCATATAAGTAGAAATAATCATTGGATTCAATCTGTCTCTCAGTTGTTAAATTAATTGAAAATCCTCGTTTTCTATTTGAAAAAAAAAAAAACGTTTTATTCTTTGTTTTATGATTACAGTTTCAAGAATCTGAATCCTTTTATTTTAGATTTATTTTTGTCTTATCTTCTGCACATATTGCATGTATAGGCGGGAAAACATTTTAATACCTCGTCTGCATAAGGAATTTAAATATCTGGATAATACAACGGATATTGTAATATAGACATCCAAAGGAGCATAAGGAATCTGTTTTTTCGGAAACCAAGAAATATTTAAGAAATTATACCCTCCCCCAAATTGCTGAACTGCTATGGAATAAATAATTTCCTATAGAGCAGCGAATTCTGGACAATCTTCTGAGATGAAAATGAGATTTCAAGCGTTATCTGCTTCCATCGATGGTTACTAAAAAACTATGAATAGACCATGTGAGTAACGAGGTAGGTTTCAGAAGAATATTAATTACGAGGTATCTACTCTTAACAATCAGAGTAAGATATCATTTATTCTATTTCACTTCTCCCCTGTTCACATGCTTCGTCTATGGTATTCTCAGAATTCTTCTGTTGAATCCGATCACAGATTCCTAAAGTTTCCTCAAAGCAATTGTCCACTATTCTCTGCCAGGCTGATTGACCAGTGTTCATTATCCATACCAACGCGATGTTTTACGATATGCTGCATATTGTTTTTTCGTTTTTTAATCAATTCACTCCAAGTAAGGCGATGATGCCACTAAGACGCAACGAGCTACTGGGAATGAAAGCGAATGAAAAAGACTTTAGAAGGAACCAGAAACCCAATCCTAAACAAAAGTTTCAAACATTTTTCCATTTATCTTTTGTTTATTGTCTTCATTTTAATCAATTCACCCCAAGCAAGACGATAATGCCACTAAGACGCAAGGGGCTAGTGGGAGTGAAAGAGAATGAAAAAACTTTAGAAGGAACCAAAAACCCAATCCTATACAGGAGTTTCAAACATTTTTCCTTTTATTTTTTGTCTATTGTATTTTATTTTAATCGATTTAGGTGATAATGCCACTAAGACGCAAGAGGATACTGGGAGTGAATGAGAATGAAAAAGACTTTAGATGGAACTAGACACCCAATCTTAAGCAGGAGTTTCGAACATTTTTCCTTTTATCTTTTGTCTATTGTGTTTTTGTTTTGTTTTTTCTTTATCAATTCACCCCAATTAAGTTCATAATGCCACTAAGATGCAAGGGTCTGCTGGGAGTGAAAGAGAATGAAAAAGACTTTAGAAAGGACCGGAAACTCAATTAGTAACAGGGACCTATACTCCTGTTCAAAAGATCGGGAAGGAGTGTACGAACCGGGCGATAGGCAAAACTATTTACTCCTTTCTTTTAAAGAATACAAAATCATTGTATATGAACATGCTTTCAGTATAAAAAAAAGTAGTTGGCAAATATGACCTCATTGTTGACTGAATAAAGTGATATCTGAGAGTTAGTGTGTGCGCATGCGCGTAACCTTTTGTTTTGAATGTCAGAGATGGAACAAAGGGAATAACTTCAACAAGTCATTTTTCAGCACAGTTCTTCTTCTCATTGACGCATTTCATACAAGATAAGAAGGTTTTTATTTTACTTTTCTTCCCATTAAAATTCAAAGTCACGACAGATGGAAATTCACCCAGACGTAAAGACGACTACATCTTCTGGCCCTTTCAGACCTGTCCGAATCAGTTCGGATAATCATGGAGCAATTATTTAAAATCGTTTTTTTTGTTTTTTTTTGTAATAAAGTTCACCCATTACAAGGCCCAATAGCCACTCGAGGTAGAGGGTTACAGAATAAGAGGCACAGTTTACGCGGATTACCAAGAAACATAGATCTAATAACATTAATTATGAACACGGCCAGAATGTATTGGCCGTATTTGGAAATTAAGAATATGTCTATTTTTAGCAACTTTTATACGATTTACAATAGCACTTGCACAACCATTTATCATCATAGTATCAGAAAAAATCCTTCAAAATGACTAATTTAAAAAAGAAAGATGTTCAACCTGTACAAGACCCAAGAGCCACTCGAGGTAGAGGATTACAGAGTACACTATGTAGATATGTGGGGAAAATAACGGTCAACCATAGACTTGAACAGATCAAAATTGTGGTTATAGGAGAAGCAACTTCTTGAGAGTCAGTTCCAGAAAGCAGCGGTTCGTGACAAGCATTTCTTTGAGTAGAATTTCATATTTTGTTAGTTTTGTTCAAGTACAAAGCCATTAACATAAGACAAATATTAGTAGATAAAACCAAGATCCTCTTCAGCAACTAATGCATGTAAAGACTGAAAACTCTAGAAGCTATTATCATACAAGCCGCCCTGATTAATTAAAATATCATTCAGCTCAGGAGAAGGTATCTTGAAGTGCATCTAATATAATTACTGTACGCACATATTTTATCATTACCACAATAAAATAAAATAAAATAAAATAAAATAATAAAAATAAAATAATAAAAATAAAATAAATTAATAAAATAAATAAAATAATAAAGATAAAATAAAATAATAAAAAAGAAAATAATAAAAATAAAATAAAATAAAATAATAAAATAATAAAAATAAAATAAAAATAAAATAATAAAAATAAAATAATAAAAATAAAAAAATAAAATAATAAAAATAAAATAAAATAGAAATAAAATAGAATAATAAAATAATAAAGACGAAATAAAATAATAAAAATAAAAACATAAAAAATAAAATAAAATAAAAAATGAAAATAAATAAATTGCATTCTTTTTTGTGCAGCCTCGTTCCCAATAACCGTTAGACATGACCTCACTCTAGAACATTTCAAACGACCAGCTTCGCAAAGAATACCAGGAAGCAGACAAAGGAATTCTAAGTATCACAGAGACGCCACATCAGTTCTTGATAATAACTGCAAAAGTCGAAAGTACTTTAACTAAAAATAACCAAATATGAATTTTGGACCGTTTATCCACAACTTCGAACACAATACTCAACACTTTATCCGAAAATTGGAAAAATACAATAAAAAATTAAGCAGACAGAACTTGGTTGTTCTTTTTAATCAAAATTGTTAGAATTGATACTTGCTGCCTAAATATACATTCAAAGAACAGCCGTTTTCTAAAGACAAGCGACGTTTGTGGAAAGACTTATAATTTTTTGTTGATTTTTTTTAATATTTTTACGCTTGTAAATCTTTTTTTAAACATAACTTGAAGAAGGCAGGCATACTGTCGAAATATTGTTGAACATTATCAAAAACTTTATCTTTTCTTTTTTCTTTTCTTAAATCGAACTCTTCTCTAAGTATTATTGTTATTAGTAGTAGTAGTAGTAGTAGTAGTAGTAACAGTAGTAGTAGCAATAATAGTAATAACAATAATACATCGATGTAGTCATAGGTTAACGGCTATCAAGATTTTAGAGACATTGTGGATTCCATGATCTAGTTAATGTCAGCAGAGTATGTACTACCGTAGGGCTATACTGTCTTGTTTCCAATGCAAAGTCGTCCTGCTAGACTGACTGCCAACCTTGGCTAGAGAGCTGAGTCTGCCGCGCTATTTAAACACATTGCTGGTTGGGGTTGAAAGAAAGGATGGAGTCATACCTTTTCCCAAGTGTATTTGCGGGAATTCTCACTTGAAAGATATTTTAATGGGTAAAATTAATTTCATTCTGAATTCCTGGTAGGATGGGTTATTGCTATTTAAATGTTTACAGTCGGACTAATGTCCTCATCTTTGTTGCTTTTTATCACAATGTTTCCGTCGTTGTTTCCTCTCGACTTCTTCAGGTGTCTGTCATCCAAATGAAATGTACCATACATGAAATTTCTTTCGATGATATATGAAATCCAGTTATGTCAATGTAAGTAAAATCACCGACATTAACAGAACCGGTTTTATAAGGCGCTGAAAAAATGGATATTTTTAAACCGATTTTTTTTATATATTATAATTTGGCCTAGAGACATTAATTTCCTATGTTTATACTTTTGTTTTGTTTGTTTTTTAATTTTATATATATGAGCACTTGTTCACCGGTGTTTTTTGAATCATTTCACTCCAGACAAGGTGATAATGCCATTAAAACTCAAGGGGTTACTGGGAGTGAAAGAAAAAAAGAAGACTTTAGTGAGGTGAAAGGACAATAAAAGAACAGGTTTCCGGAAGACAGAAGATGGCGATAATGCCACTAAGATGCAAGTGGTTACTGGGAGTGAAAGAGAATAAGAAGAATTTAGTGAGGAGAAAGGACAATAAAAGAACAGGTTTCAGAAAGGCAAAAGATGGCGATAATGCCACTAAGACGCAAGTGTGATATATTGCAACAAAGCAGACGTTAACATCATCTGCTTTCGTAATAAGCGGAACATTAAGTTTCAATCATTTTGTTTTTTTAAAGAAAAGAATCTTTTATAACTAAATATATTTTTAAAACAAATCTACTATTTAATTTATTTAATATTCATGGATAAAATTTTGCACTAATTTTACTATGAAAAAAATTAAATTGATTTCTAATATATTTTAGTCATTTTAGAGACCCACAATGCAATAGCTTTGGAAATGAAAAGCGTTGAAAATCAGGGGGGTGGCGAGAAACCTGTAATATTTATAAAAAGGCGTAATCATTTTGAAAAAAAATGATTGCTTTTTATATGGTTAGATATCAAAGACACAGATCCAGTAGGTAATATGCCCGAAACCTCTGACAGGGGAGAAGCCAAGCCTGATTAGAGTCCCCGGGCAGTGCGTTGTGACCCTTGATATCTTTTCAACATTTTCTTTTTTCTACTTACATTAAGATACATTACAAATTAAACTGATTACTAAAGAATGGAAATTTTTCAGATTTTGGCGTCATTATGGGATTTTTTTATTTTATTCAAATCCGTAAATTTCTTTTGCTCATGATAAGTTTCGAAAAAAAAAAAAAAAGAAAAAAACACTACTTAAAATTCACTATTTTTATCCATAATGATTAATCTGTTAAAATTCTTCCACTTTTTCACAAGAAAAATCTGAATTGATGTTAAAATTTGTCGCAAAACATTGTTTATTTATATAAGATGGAATGATCTATTATGACATGTCTCTAATTTGTATTTAGATACATTGCATTTATTTTCTACCTACAATTATATAGTTTACAAATTAATCGGAGCATAACTGATTTTTAAGAAGGATGAAAAAATGTCGCTGGTTTTGACGTCATTCTGGGGTCTTTTTTTGTTTTCGTCCAAATCCGTGAATTTGTTTTTTTTTCTTTTCTCATTCTAAGTCTCGGAAAAAAATTTTTTTTTTTTAAATTCACTATTTTTTCCATAATGCTGAATGTGCTAAAATTATTCAACTTTTTAACAAGAAAAATCTCAAATTGATGTCAAAATTTGCCGCCAAACATTATTGATTTATTTAAGATGGACTGATATGACATGTTTTTAATTTGTATTTTAGATACATTGAATTTATTTTCAGTTTTTCTAATAAAACTGTTTTCACCTATATTGCATATGATCCATTATTGTAGATAATTAAGTTAGAATAACATTTGTATTTTATATAAATATTACGTTATGAAAATTGAGATGTAGTGTGGGGGTAATCCGTATCATAGATTCGGGGGACATTATAGATTCAGAGGGGCATTATAGATTCAGAGGGGCATTATAGATTCGGGGGACATTATAGATTCAGAGGAGCATTATAGATTCAGAGGGGCATTATAGATTCGGGGGATATTATAGATTCAGAGGGGTATTATAGATTGAGAGGGGCATTATAGATTCGGGGGACATTATAGATTGAGAGGGGCATTATAGATTGAGAGGGGCATTATAGATTCAGAGGGGCATTATAGATTCGGGGGACATTATAGATTCAGAGGAGCATTATAGATTCAGAGGGGCATTATAGATTCGGGGGACATTATAGATTCAGAGGAGCATTATAGATTCAGAGGGGCATTATTGATTCGGGGGATATTATAGATTCAGAGGGGCATTATAGATTCAGAGGGGCATTATAGATTCGGGGGACATTATAGATTCAGAGGGGCATTATAGATTCGGGGGATATTATAGATTCAGAGGGGCATTATAGATTCAGAGGGGCATTATAGATTCGGGGGACATTATAGATTGAGAGGGGCATTATAGATTCAGAGGGGCATTATAGATTGAGAGGGGCATTATAGATTCGGGGGACATTATAGATTCAGAGGAGCATTATAAATTCGGGGGACATTATAGATTCAGAGGAGCATTATAGATTCAGAGGGGCATTATAGATTCGGGGGACATTATAGATTCAGAGGAGCATTATAGATTCAGAGGGGCATTATAGATTCAGAGGGGCATTATAGATTCGGGGGACATTATAGATTCAGAGGAGCATTATAGATTCGGGGGACATTATAGATTCAGAGGAGCATTATAGATTGAGAGGGGCATTATAGATTCGGGGGGCATTATAGATTCAGAGGAGCATTATAGATTCGGGGGACATTATAGATTCAGAGGAGCATTATAGATTCAGAGGGGCATTATAGATTCGGGGGATATTATAGATTCAGAGGGGCATTATAGATTCAGAGGGGCATTATAGATTCGGGGGACATTATAGATTCAGAGGAGCATTATAGATTCAGAGGGGCATTATAGATTCGGGGGACATTATAGATTCAGAGGAGCATTATAGATTCAGAGGGGCATTATAGATTCGGGGGACATTATAGATTCAGAGGAGCATTATAGATTCAGAGGGGCATTATAGATTCGGGGGACATTATAGATTCAGAGGAGCATTATAGATTCGGGGGACATTATAGATTCAGAGGAGCATTATAGATTCAGAGGGGCATTATAGATTCGGGGGATATTATAGATTCAGAGGGGCATTATAGATTCAGAGGGGCATTATAGATTCGGGGGACATTATAGATTCAGAGGGGCATTATAGATTCGGGGGACATTATAGATTCAGAGGAGCATTATAGATTCAGAGGGGCATTATAGATTCGGGGGACATTATAGATTCAGAGGGGCATTATAGATTGAGAGGGGCATTATAGATTCAGAGGGGCATTATAGATTCGGGGGACATTATAGATTCAGAGGGGCATTATAGATTCGGGGGACATTATAGATTCAGAGGAGCATTATAGATTCAGAGGAGCATTATAGATTCAGAGGGGCATTATAGATTCGGGGGACATTATAGATTCAGAGGAGCATTATAGATTGAGAGGGGCATTATAGATTCGGGGGATATTATAGATTCAGAGGGGCATTATAGATTGAGAGGGGCATTATAGATTCGGGGGACATTATAGATTCAGAGGAGCATTATAGATTGAGAGGGGCATTATAGATTCGGGGGACATTATAGATTCAGAGGAGCATTATAGATTGAGAGGGGCATTATAGATTCGGGGGACATTATAGATTCAGAGGAGCATTATAGATTCGGGGGACATTATAGATTCAGAGGAGCATTATAGATTCAGAGGGGCATTATAGATTCGGGGGATATTATAGATTCAGAGGGGCATTATAGATTCAGAGGGGCATTATAGATTCGGGGGACATTATAGATTCAGAGGAGCATTATAGATTCAGAGGGGCATTATAGAATCGGGGGATATTATAGATTCAGAGGGGCATTATAGATTCAGAGGGGCATTATAGATTCGGGGGACATTATAGATTCAGAGGAGCATTATAGATTCAGAGGGGCATTATAGATTCGGGGGACATTATAGATTCAGAGGAGCATTATAGATTCAGAGGGGCATTATAGATTCGGGGGACATTATAGATTCAGAGGAGCATTATAGATTCAGAGGGGCATTATAGATTCGGGGGACATTATAGATTCAGAGGAGCATTATAGATTCGGGGGACATTATAGATTCAGAGGAGCATTATAGATTGAGAGGGGCATTATAGATTCAGAGGGGCATTATAGATTCGGGGGACATTATAGATTCAGAGGGGCATTATAGATTCAGAGGGGCATTATAGATTCGGGGGACATTATAGATTCAGAGGGGCATTATAGATTCGGGGGACATTATAGATTCAGAGGAGCATTATAGATTCAGAGGGGCATTATAGATTCGGGGGACATTATAGATTCAGAGGGGCATTATAGATTCGGGGGATATTATAGATTCAGAGGAGCATTATAGATTCAGAGGGGCATTATAGATTCGGGGGATATTATAGATTCAGAGGAGCATTATAGATTCAGAGGGGCATTATAGATTCGGGGGATATTATAGACTCAGAGGGGCATTATAGATTCAGAGGGGCATTATAGATTCGGGGGACATTATAGATTCAGAGGAGCATTATAGATTCGGGGGACATTATAGATTCAGAGGAGCATTATAGATTCAGAGGGGCATTATAGATTCGGGGGATATTATAGATTCAGAGGGGCATTATAGATTCAGAGGGGCATTATAGATTCGGGGGACATTATAGATTCAGAGGAGCATTATAGATTCAGAGGGGCATTATAGATTCGGGGGATATTATAGATTCAGAGGGGCATTATAGATTCAGAGGGGCATTATAGATTCGGGGGACATTATAGATTCAGAGGAGCATTATAGATTCAGAGGGGCATTATAGATTCGGGGGACATTATAGATTCAGAGGAGCATTATAGATTCAGAGGGGCATTATAGATTCGGGGGACATTATAGATTCAGAGGAGCATTATAGATTGAGAGGGGCATTATAGATTCGGGGGATATTATAGATTCAGAGGGGCATTATAGATTGAGAGGGGCATTATAGATTCGGGGGACATTATAGATTCAGAGGAGCATTATAGATTGAGAGGGGCATTATAGATTCGGGGGACATTATAGATTCAGAGGAGCATTATAGATTGAGAGGGGCATTATAGATTCGGGGGACATTATAGATTCAGAGGAGCATTATAGATTCGGGGGACATTATAGATTCAGAGGAGCATTATAGATTCAGAGGGGCATTATAGATTCGGGGGATATTATAGATTCAGAGGGGCATTATAGATTCAGAGGGGCATTATAGATTCGGGGGATATTATAGACTCAGAGGGGCATTATAGATTCGGGGGATATTATAGATTCAGAGGGGCATTATAGATTCAGAGGGGCATTATAGATTCGGGGGACATTATAGATTCAGAGGAGCATTATAGATTCAGAGGGGCATTATAGATTCGGGGGACATTATAGATTCAGAGGAGCATTATAGATTCAGAGGGGCATTATAGATTCGGGGGACATTATAGATTCAGAGGAGCATTATAGATTGAGAGGGGCATTATAGATTCGGGGGATATTATAGATTCAGAGGGGCATTATAGATTGAGAGGGGCATTATAGATTCGGGGGACATTATAGATTCAGAGGAGCATTATAGATTGAGAGGGGCATTATAGATTCGGGGGACATTATAGATTCAGAGGAGCATTATAGATTGAGAGGGGCATTATAGATTCGGGGGACATTATAGATTCAGAGGAGCATTATAGATTCGGGGGACATTATAGATTCAGAGGAGCATTATAGATTCAGAGGGGCATTATAGATTCGGGGGATATTATAGATTCAGAGGGGCATTATAGATTCAGAGGGGCATTATAGATTCGGGGGACATTATAGATTCAGAGGAGCATTATAGATTCAGAGGGGCATTATAGATTCGGGGGATATTATAGATTCAGAGGGGCATTATAGATTCAGAGGGGCATTATAGATTCGGGGGACATTATAGATTCAGAGGAGCATTATAGATTCAGAGGGGCATTATAGATTCGGGGGACATTATAGATTCAGAGGAGCATTATAGATTCAGAGGGGCATTATAGATTCGGGGGACATTATAGATTCAGAGGAGCATTATAGATTCAGAGGGGCATTATAGATTCGGGGGATATTATAGATTCAGAGGGGCATTATAGATTCAGAGGGGCATTATAGATTCGGGGGACATTATAGATTCAGAGGAGCATTATAGATTCAGAGGGGCATTATAGATTCGGGGGATATTATAGATTCAGAGGGGCATTATAGATTCAGAGGGGCATTATAGATTCGGGGGACATTATAGATTCAGAGGAGCATTATAGATTCAGAGGGGCATTATAGATTCGGGGGACATTATAGATTCAGAGGAGCATTATAGATTCAGAGGGGCATTATAGATTCGGGGGACATTATAGATTCAGAGGAGCATTATAGATTCAGAGGGGCATTATAGATTCGGGGGACATTATAGATTCAGAGGAGCATTATAGATTCGGGGGACATTATAGATTCAGAGGAGCATTATAGATTGAGAGGGGCATTATAGATTCAGAGGGGCATTATAGATTCGGGGGACATTATAGATTGAGAGGGGCATTATAGATTCAGAGGGGCATTATAGATTCAGAGGGGCATTATAGATTCGGGGGACATTATAGATTGAGAGGGGCATTATAGATTGAGAGGGGCATTATAGATTCAGAGGGGCATTATAGATTCGGGGGACATTATAGATTGAGAGGGGCATTATAGATTGAGAGGGGCATTATAGATTCAGAGGGGCATTATAGATTCAGAGGGGCATTATAGATTCGGGGGACATTATAGATTCAGAGGAGCATTATAGATTCAGAGGAGCATTATAGATTCGGGGGACATTATAGATTGAGAGGGGCATTATAGATTGAGAGGGGCATTATAGATTCAGAGGGGCACTAACCCCTTACACTGGCCTTGAAAAGACCTACAGAAATAAGAAATACTGCCGTTGTTGAAACTATTAGTAGCGAATGGAATGCTAGTCACCTTCGGAATCGGAATTTTGTAATTGAAGAAAATAAATCCGTTGATATAGAGGAGGAGGAGGAGCCGATGAGATGACAACACGTTGCTTTGTCAACCCAGTAAAGCGCGATAATGAATTTTAGATTTGAAATTCGTCCTGATACAGAAGATTCACCTGACGTTGTGATCTCGGATTTTGATTTGTACGAATCAATACAGTATTCCTTCTGTGTTGTATTCGATGATTAGAATTTAGATAGATAGATAGATAGATAGATAGATAGATAGATAGATAGATAGATAGATATGAACAGTCTTAGATAGACAGATTAAGACAGACAGTGAAACAGACAGACAGGTAGAGAGAGAGAGAAACAAAGAGAGATAGAGATAGATAGATAATGAACAGTCTGAAATAGATAGATAGATAGATAGATAGATAGATAGATAGATAATGAACAGTCTTAGATAGATAGATAGATAGATAGATAGATAGATAGATAGATAGATAGATAATGAACAGTCTTAGATAGATAGATAGATAGATAGATAGATAGATAGATAGATAATGAACAGTCTTAGATAGATAGATAGACAGATAGATAAATATAGAGAGGCTAAGATAGATAGATAGATAGATAGATAGATAGATAGATAGATAGATATAGAGAGGCTAAGATAGATAGATAGATAGATAGATAGATAGATAATGAACAGTCTTAGATAGATAGATAGATAGATAGATAGATAGAGACAGACAGACAGACAGACATAGATAGATAGATAGATAGATAGATAGAAAGAAAGAAAGAAAGAAAGAAAGAAACAGTATTTGAAAAAACGATATTTTGTGAGAGATTACCAGAGCGATATGGAAGCTGATTAAAAGATGCCAAATACGAATTCAAATAAAGATGAACTGAAATGAATGAAAGAGAAAAAGGAAAAAGACATGACATTTGCGACAAGAAGTAGGCCTTTGTACGTGTCTTACATTCCAGTGTGCAGTTTACACGGTCGTTCACCACAAATGTTTTTATTTCTGTTCTTAAAAGAAAGAAATATGATGTCAAAATACAGTTACCGCTTATCACTAAAATAATATGAACACCCATATTCGCAGACGCTAGATGACATGCGCAGATGCACTATCTTTTAGGCTCTATTTATTTTACGAATCTAGGTAAGTGTGATCGGGTTACTTTAGTCTTTGTTCATTCATATGGAACCTTATGATGTATAATCACGTGACACACAATGAAATCGTAATAAAGTCATATTTTTAACACACGAGACGGCGACGAAAAAATATAAAAATTATAAAGAAACGCTGATTAAACTAAGATATCATACGAACAAATTTGCGTCCTAGGTATGACGATAAACTACATCCACGTCCTGGGTATGATGATAAACTACATCCGCGTCCTGGGTATGACGATAAACTACGGCCAACAGCAAGGCCAATGATCGAGAGATTTTGAGGAACGTGGAACCACCTCATAATTGCTGGTCTTCCCAAGTTCACCCTGACCCGGAATTGTAGCACCTATTAGGGTCCCAGCTATGGCTAAATAGTTCACCCCCAAACTGGGGTCAAAACCTGTAAAAATAGATTTTATTTCGGCTTTCATGTCTTAATTTTCTCAAGTACGTTTCCCTTTGAGGTGATTTTTCACCAACTTACAAACCGTACTGGGTATGACGATAAACTACATCCGACTGCAATCAGGGACTCTTGAGAAGCATGAAACCACATCTTAATTGCTGGTGTTTTCAGGTTCACTTTGACCCGGGGGCGGTATCACATGTCAAGGCCTCAACTATGGGCAAATAGTTAACCCCAAAAAAGGAGTTAAAGCATTATAAAAGTATAAAATAGGTTTTAATACCAGTAATATTTTTTTGCAAAAAAATTATTACCAGCAATAAAAATCTTGTCGGCATTAAATAACTCATTTTGGTTGATATGTCGTAAAACAAAACAAACCAAAAGAACAGATTTGTTTTTTACAATGATGTTCGCCGGGTACAAGACTGAGAGCCCCTCACGTTTACAAAGTAAGAGGCACGGTTTATGTGAATATATGGGGAAAGATAACTGTTAACCCTAGACTTGAGTAGGTTAAGATTATGGTGATCGAGGAAGAATCTGAAACAGAAACATTAATGATGAGCAGAAAGAGAAGAGGTGGACAGGAGATAGCGATTGACATTGCATTTAAATTTTGCAGATTAAAATTGACAGGAAAACATAGAACCGGAAGGAAGGTCCACAAGGGAGATTTGCGAGAAAAGAGAGTGTTAGTATAGAGTTTACAGCTACATCTCGCTAGCTCAACACTAAATTAATGAGATCTCGACTCAAGTGTATTGCTGCAATTAAATCTAAAAAAAAAAAAACTCTAGGAACCATATCGTTCATTTGAGCAATTACCATAAAAGTATTGATAGAAAAGGAAGAGATGCAATCTTACGGCGGTGGGAAAGTGACGGGAGCTGAGCTACCAGATCGGGATTAATAATATTGCACATACTTCTTAGGATCTTATCAAGGAGCTCAAGGTAAATAGCAGGGGCACCGGGCCATATATGGCAGCAATATTCTAAATATGGACGAATGGTAGACTTACAGATATGTAAGATAGATTCTGGAGAAGAAAAAAAATCAGTAACGAATCGTGTTTTCGGCAAGGTTTCGTTCTAGCGTAAAATGAACAAAGAAATCTCAGTCGAAATTTTAAAACCTGAAATAGAGAGAAATAAATGGGAGGGAAAAATAGAAAAAGAGAAGGTGGCCGAAAGACAGGCAAATACCATCTTTACATAATCTCATTGTTAGCAGGGGGGGCAGCAAATTGCATGTGCCGGCAACAGCTGCTCGGTATTCGAGACTGACACACTGACCTTTTTAAAAGAGGCGCCATTCGCCCGTCGCATTTTCTCTGTCTGCACCTCGACTTGCTTGCAAGAGCCGGTTGCGATAGTTCTGCATATGTGCAGTAGCTTGCACCAGGAGTTGTGCATTTCTTTTGCACTAGTATATCGATTTGTGACACGTGTATCTCTATTCAAGATGCTAAAAATACATTCCTCTTTACGAAAATGCAGACATTCCAGTAATAACATATGACATTCAGAAGTACTTGACAGCTACACTGCTATATAGATAGATATGTGTATGAGTGATATATATATATATATATATATATATATATATATATATATATATATATATGTGAATGAAACAGACTATCGTCTCTAAGTGTTGACTTCTATGTTCACTTTTATATTTATATATATATATATATATATATATATATATATATATATATTAGGTTGGTGCAAAAATAATGACGTAATAATGTCGTTTTTTGACGTATTTTTTAACGTCAAAAAACGACATTATTACGTCATTATTTTTGCACCAAGCTAATATATATATATACATAATATAAAAGCTCAAACACTAGTATTCATTGGTTATAATTTATTACATTGGAATCGTAATCACGAGCCAAATCCTCAGACCTACAAATTAAAAAAAAAAAAGAATGTAATATTAGTGTTTGAGCCTTTTATATCATATTCTTACTTTGTCCTGGACATTGAGTTCTACCTGGATTCTATCCTCTTGGCAATATATATATATATATATAGCTTGTCTCGATAGATTAGTTAAGACTGAATATTGAGTTCGATCCTCACCGGGTGTCACATACTTTCAGCCTTGTGCCAAATCCAAGAAAATCACTTTGGGCACTTCGAGGTGGTGTAATGTTTGGCAAGCTTTTCTTTCTAGATCACTTAAGACTGAATAGTGAGTTCGATCCTCACTGGGTGCCACATACTTCGGTAATATCTATGTTACGCTTAGAAAATCGCCATTCTTCCATGATGGCTGCCAGCTCATAAAATATTGTAAGACCTGGTTCGGCTTTGAACCGATGTGGCTCTGTTAATCGGACAAATTTTAAAACCTACGGCAGAAAGTTTGTACACATAAGAAATATACATTTTTTTTTTTTTGTCATTAGGCCTGTGCATGTTTGACTGCCTTCACAGTGGATGTTATGCTGCTGCAAGGGAGGGGGGGCTTGTGACAAACCCCTAACCCGACCCCGAAATCTATGATATGGGAGCTCTGAGTCTACTGCATCTCAATTTCCATAACGTAATATTTATATATAATGCAAATGTCATTGTAACCCAATTAAGTACATTAATGGATCATATGCAATATAGGTGAACAATTCAGTTCAGTCAGTTATGTACCATACGTGACACACACTTAGGCGATCATGTATCGAAAGATACATGACTGACGAGGCAGATTTTTTTTTCCCGCGGTAGGTTGCCATTTTTCTTGCGGTAGACCAGTTGCTATCAAAGGCTATAGAATCCGGTCTGTCATGCTATTTATCCCATAGCTGAGGGGAGAAGAAGAGGATTCCTACCTTTCCCAAGGGTATTACTACGTAAGTGAATATCAGTCAGTTATGTGCCACGTGTAATACACGATTAGGCGATCATGTATCTTTCGATACATGAATGACGATGCAGATATTTTATCCCGCAGTAGGTTGCCATTTCTTTCTGCGGTAGACCAGTTGCCATTAAAGGCTATAGAATCTGGTCTGTCCTGCTATTTACCAATAGCTAGGGGGTGGGGAGAAGACGAGGATTCATTCTTTTCCCAAAGATATGAAGCCTCGAGAAACATCAATGAAACCTCGTTAAACCTCGGGAAACCTCGGGAACCCTCGGGAAACGTGAAAAAAATGGCTGAATGTGGCCATTTCAGCACCAACCTCATAATTGTGTTGTTGCTTTTTGCTTTTATCAAACATCAGGCCAACGGGAGCTTCAAGGATTTTCAGGGCTGTTTTATCATCTATATCTATATCTATATCACACACATACACACACACACACACAGGGGTAGGCTGGTGCAATAGCCGCGTCCTCCCCGCATCTATAATATGGGGCCCCAAATCTACTGCATTTCAATTTTCATAAGGCAGTATTCACATAAAATACAAATTCTACTTTAACCTAATTATATACAATAATGGATCATATGCGACAGGTGAACAATTCAACTCGAAAAATTGAAAATAAATACAATGTATCTAATTAAAAATTAAAGCCATCTCGTAATAGATCATTCCATTTTAAATAAATCAACAATGTTTTGCGGCAATTTTTAACACCAACTTGTCATTTTCGTTATTGAAAAGTTTTTACATATTCAATTTTATGAATAAAAAATAGTGAATTTATATAGCTTTTTTTTTTTTTTTGTGGGGAAACTTAGCATGAGCGAAACAAATCCCCGGGCAGGGGTGGAAAAAAAAAAGACCCCTAGAATAACGTCAAAATCCACGAAAATTTGTCACTCTGTAATAATCAGTTATGCTTAGCTTTGTAACGTATATAAATGTAAGTGGAGAAAAGCAATTGTTGATAAGATTGCGAGAATCCCAAAACACTGCCACGCTCCCCGGGTCATGGCGTTTGGCTATAATATGCGCCGACCCTACATGTCTATTATCTATAGCAGTGGTTTTCAACCAGGGTTCTGCGAAACCCTAGCATTCCGCCAGTAAAGCCCAGGGGTTCCGCAAGATGTTACGCAAGTACTATGATTGACAGTAATTTTTAATTCTTCTGTGCAGATATGTGTTTAGGTACCTCCACTAAATCAATAACAAAACAGCATAGTATGAATAAAAAAAAAAGGTCCCAAACTTAATAAAACAAACTTTTTCCATCAAAATGTTTATATTTTTATTAAGAGGACAGATCAAAGTAATTTTTAATTATTTTTAAAAAAAATTTAATCCATTCGAACATTTTCGAAATTTTTGTCTTAAGATGAGTATTTTTATTTTATTTTAATAATTGAAAGCTTTTGTTTGCATATGACAATTAATTTATTGCAGGGGTTCCCCGAGCCACTGTAATGTTTCCTTGTGCTTCCGCTCCGGCAAAAAGGTTAAAAACCACTGATCTATAGGGTCTGGAAGTTCTACTTTATGAATTTTTCAGACATTTTTCAAACTTTGTCATCTGAGGACTCATCGCAAACAACCTTTCCATCATGAAACTTTTTCTTTTTTTTTTTTTGCTAGATGGCTGATGCTAGCCTCCAGGTAGCGCGACTCGTTGCACCTCCTCAGACTAACATATTCAGCTGACATGAAACGAAAAGAGTATATTGAATTAATTGTAAGATCTGCTGTTAAGAAAGTTAGACCACTCTGTCTTGGAAGACAATTTTTCGCGCCAGAATCTATCTGACAAATTTATAAGCCTAGCATTTGCCCATGCTCTGAATACCGATACCACATCTGGTCTGGTCTGCTACACCGCCCTGGGTAAAACGATAAGCTACATCCGCGTCCTGGGTAAAACAATAAACAACCTCCGCGTCCTGGGTAAGACGATAAACAACCTCCGTGTCCTGGGTAAGGAAATAAACAACCTCCGCGTCCTGGGTAAGACGATAAACTACATCCGCGTCCTCAGTAAGACGATAAACAACCTCCGAGTCCTGGGTAAGACGATAAACTACATCCGCGTCCTGGGTAAGACGATAACCAACCTCCGAGTCCTGGGTAAGACGATAAACTACATCCGCGTCCTGGGTAAGGAAATAAACAACCTCCGAGTCCTGGGTAAGACGATAAACTACATCCGCGTCCTGGGTAAAGAAATAAACAACCTACACCTCCTGGGTAAGATGATAAACAACCTCCGCGTCCTGGGTAAGACGATAAACTTCATACAACAGCAAGGCTTCTGATCAGGAGGTTTTGAATAGCGTGGAATCACCTCTTAATTGTTGGTGATCCCAGGTCCATCCAGGCCCATGGTGTTAGCACCCGTTAGTGTCCCAGCTATGGGCAAATAGTTAAACCCCCCCACGAAAAAAAAAAATGGGTTAAAACACTATGAAAGTATAAAAATAGGTTTTAACGCCAGCAATACTTTTTTTGGAAAAATTATTACCAGCAATACATTATTACCAGCAATACATTATTACCAGCAATACATTATTACCAGCAATACATTATTACCAGCAGTACATTTTTTTTACAAAAGAAAAATATTACCAGAAATAGATTTTTGGAAAAAATATTGGCACCAATGAAAATCTTGTCGGCATTAAATAACCGATTGCGGTTGATATACCGTCAAAGAAAACAAACCAAGCTTCTGCTATATCATTAGAGGTTCTTGATGAAATCCAAAGAAGAATCTGTAATGTTGTTGGTCCTGATCTGGCATCTCGGTTTCAGTTATTTTCCCGACGCCATGACGTAGTTTCCTGTGTCTTTTCTATAAATACTTTCGTGGTAATTGTTTTTACAAATTTTCCTCTATGGTACCTAGACTTTATGAATTTAAGCGCAGTACTTGATTGGCGGCAAGGTCTCATCATTTTACAGTAGAGATGGCTAGATGTGACCCTAAGTTATGTTATCGGTAAGGACCTGACAACTCGGCTTCAGTCACTTTCCAACCGACATAACATAGTTTCCCTATGCCTTTTTCTATAAATACTTTCATGGTAATTGTTCTGATGACCTTTCCTCTATGGTACCGAGACTTTATGAATTTAAGCACAGTACTTGATTGGCAGCTAGGTCTGATGATTTTAAATTTGAAATGGCTTGATTCAACCGTAAGTTTCTTCTCTCGCTCTTCTCGCATGTGGAACTCTCTTCCTACTTCTTGCTTCGCAGTCAACTTCGATCTTCAAAAATTTTAATGCAAAATAAATCGTTATCTTCTGTCTTAATACTTGTTCTTTTAGTGTTCTCTTTCTTTAACCTTTTTCTTTTTTTGTCATACTCTCTAATATACGGTAACCCTCTTTGGTCTTGGTGACTTTATTGCCTTTCTTGAGGTGAAATGATTTAAAAAAATGGTGGTACAGTCATTTGCGCGTACCTTTCAGTAATAAACATACATATAATGGCTGGCCGCTCGTATCTGAGTACGCCTGACGTGGCCGCATTTACAGTTTCTGGAAGAGCGCGCACCCATCTGGCATGTTTGAACAACGCCATTACGCTGAAACCATCAGTCCCAATTTCATGCTGTAACGCTCATTAACGAACAATTCCATCTACCCAAGGGCTACTCGGGCACTTTCTAAAGATGCCACGCGTTAACATCGCCTACTCACATTGATAACATCAAGAAGTCACCTTCCTGATTGACTATTGTGAGATTTGAACCAGGGCTTCATGGTCTACAGCTTCATGGTCCAGAAGTTCATGGTCCAGAGCTTCAAGGTCGGAAAGTGAACGTTATAACCAGTCGGCCACGTGCCCAAACATATGTACAGGCATACAGGGTGACTGTCACACATTACTCAGATGAGAGCCGCTTATTGACCCGTCGTATCACTTGCGTTTCGGCTAAGATGACTCTTAAAACCAGCGTTCAATTTCAGAGATATGCATGTATAGGGTGCGATGGATAAATTGTCGTCTAAATGACACAAAATTGAAAACGACGCTGGCATCGCATTTTAACAGATGTATAGGGTGCGATGGATAAATTGTCGTCTAGATGACACAACAATGAAAACGACGCTGGCATCGCATTTTAACAGATGTACACGGTGCGATGGATAAATTGTCGTCTAAATGACACGGAAATGAAAATAATACTCATTTTAACAGAGATATGTAACAAAATTACACAAAAGTCTGGGGAGTTAGATGACCAGATTTAAAGGGTGATGAGATCGCAGTAATTATCTGACAACCATGACTGTGTTCTTCTGGCTGCGTTGCATGATGCAGAGTCCTTTTCCAGATATATGGTCTTCCAGCGGCTACACTCTTGACCCAATGGAGCACTATCTCTTCAAAATACTTGATGTAGGCCTACATGTTGAGTCTGAGGCCCTGTGCGAAGATGGATGGAAGCATAACGTCGCCATCATTAGTGATCATTCCAAAGACCTTCGTAAACTCTTCCAGAATCCTCTGCACTGTCCTCAGATTGACACACAAATACTCTGAAGTGTTCGTATTGGGGCTCTCGGTGCGAATGCCAAGCAGTAGAGCATATCGTTTCCTAATTTTTGGCGGAGTGAATTGCGTCATGGTGCACTTTTCCCACAGACGGTGCCCAACTGGCCATACTATACTGTGCAATCGACAAAATGTAAAAAACAGGACGAATGAGAAAGAGAGGTTGCTAGAGCGATAGAACGAAAGAATAAAAAAGTGTGAAACGTCAATGTAGACATTTGTTTGAAGCTTAGAACGGCTTATAATTAAACATAATAGACTTTCGTTGTCTGTTATAATTAACAATATATATATATATATATATATATATATATATATATATATATATATATATATATATATATACTACCACTACTTAAAACGTCATATTGGGGATACCCATATTTGAATAGACGACCTGATTTTTAATTCTGAACAGTGTAAATTATGTCTATTATGTATTAAAGAGATTTTACAAAGGAAATGTGCCCTCTAGCGGTGTTCTAATTTGCATCTCCCTTTATAGGAGGAACTCTCATGTGATTAGTAGTGTTTTAGGCGCAGGTTCGAACCCTAAGCACATTTTCTGCGTGGGTCGACAGATGTAATTCCTATTATATTTTTTCTTTAAACATTTCATCCCAAGCAAGGCGGGATGCCACTAGCATGCAAGGGGTTACAGAGAGTGGAAGCAAGAGGAAAGACGCTTGATAGAGGAAAGGATGAAGAGAAGGATAGGGTAATAGATCAAGGCATCTGGAGATGTCAATTGACATTACATTTGAATAGTTGAAGATTATCGCTATCAGGGAAACAAGTAAGAAGAAGGGAATTCCACAGACGGGAAGCGGAAGACATAAATCTATTTGAATAGAAGAGACGGTCACATTTAACCGTTTAGACAGTGAAAAGGTGGGACCGTGATGCCAACCTAGTAGCACGCTTAAGTTCATGCAGTCTGGGAACTAGAGACAGTAGCTCGTCGAAGCAGTTACCGTAAAAGTATTTGTAGAAAAGTCAGACTGAAATTTTTCAAAATACTGTATTTTAGGAATGCGTTTTCACAACATCATCCACGTGACGCCGACGTTATCATATTGAAACGGAACGCTGATCTTGAAAAATTTCAGTTGTCTGTTTTGATTAGTTTTACTCTTATGTCCATCGTCTTTTCATGTTGAATTAAATATAGTCTAATGTTAATTATGTTTATGAATATGTCCTGAAGATGGTCTACTAGACCAAAACGTCCGACGTTGACATTATATTAACATTAAAACAGCATAATTGCGTATTAGAATTTTGTTTGTTTTTTCCGTATATTTTTCTTCATACTGTCGGATCTATATCCATATATTTGCTTACACACACACACACACACACACACATATATATATATATATATATATATATATATATATATATATATATATATATATATATATATATTATTTAGATTGCTCCGACTGTTGTCCTTTTTTTCATTGTCATATTCACAACGTTTTCGGCCGTTGTTCCCTCCGGCCTTCTTCAGGTGATACACGTCCCCAAGGACATGTGGATAAAAACGTTGGTTGAAGTGACTTGACCCAAAGACTTGTGAGTTGTGAATTTTGGTTAGTCTTTGTGTTGGTCAAACAGTCTTTTTTAAGTTGTTAATTATGATAAGAGCTGGATGGATTCATGCTGCTCTGAATTCCTTTGGTCATTTTGACAGTTTTATTGGTTCCTGGAAAGGGGATGTGTCTCTGTTAAGGGTGTGTGTGTTATTTGGTTCTTAGGGAGGGAGTGAGTATTATCTCAAACAACAACTTAAAAGAGACTGTTTGACCAACACAAGGCTGACCAAAATTCTCGTTAAAAAAATAAAAAAACAAATGAAAACTACAGACAAAAGTTCATTTTCTCCATCAAGACATTCATTTCTGTAGTTCACTGCTACCAGCAAGCAGAAAATTATTTTTCTCCTGATGATGGCCATGTTGTCCGAAACTAGTCGAGGAGTCTAAATGAAATAATAATAAAAACGAAGGAACATTGATATACAACCCAGTGTGTCTAAAGATTTTAATTTTTTATTGTTCAGTATATATATATATATATATATATATATATATATATATATATATATATATATATATATATATATATATATATATATATTATTCATTATTTTTGCACCAACCTAATATATGTGTGTGTGTGTGTCATTGTGTTTCTTTACATGTGTGTGTGTGTGTGTGTGTGTGTGTGCATCGAGAGATAGATAAATAGCGCAGATTTTCTCTCCCCATAATTGACACACATTCGTACAATGACACACACATCGACACACAAAGAACCACCCGCATGTGTCATCTTCTATTTTCCCTCGAACAAAAGACTTTTCCAAATTCAACGAACGACGAATATCTTGCACCTGCTAGACTCTCTACGGCAATCTCATCAAAAGAAGACCCCTCCCCAACTCACAATATTTTAAACACACACTATCTCTCTCTCTCTCTCTTACTCTTTTTTTCATCTTTTCCTCGCCTTCATCCTCCCTCCACCATTATTTTCCATCTCATTTTTCTCTTCTTCCTCCACATCGGCATCTTTTCCATCTCCCGCCAAAAACTCTCACACCAGACTCCAAACATCTACTTTTATTGACCTCAACCATACACGCCCCCTGAATACAGACGCACGGCGGCGGCTCATTCAGTTGTGCGGTAGCCTCTTTTGAAAGAATCGTAGCCTTTAGTGAGACGGGGCATAACAGAAGAAAAAAACCTTTTTTCTGAAGTGTAAACTAATTGCAAATGAATAAACACACACACACACACACATATTTGGTTAAAAAAAAATCTTGTTTTTTTTTTATGCGTCAACGGTGTAACAGAGGCGGACTATGGAAATTTTAGCGCTTTTTTTCCGGTAAAATAACACATACACACGCGCGCACACACATGTGCATACAAACACACACGCACAGGTTTTCGTGTGACGCGTTTCGACTTTTAGGACTTCATCAGACCAACAAAAGGTCGAAACGCGTCAAAAGAAAACCTTTTGCATTTTATCGTAGTTTTTTTCCCCTCATATGCATGCATATAAGGGAACATCGACGTGTTGTAACGGTTAACAAGTCTCTCTCGCTACAATAATTACGAGTGAGATAGCTTTGGCCAAGTTGCGCTTAGAAAATCACTATATATTTTTTCCCGTTTGGTGGGAGTATATATATATATACTAGCAGTAGAGCCCGGCGTTGCCCGGGAATGTAACAGTAAGAGATAGATCAAGTATCGACCATCATAAAGACTGAAAAATAAAATTGACAAAGATTATTGTTTAAGGTTGACAGATACACATGTCTTAATTAGTTTTTTTTTTTTTTTTTTTACTAATTGGTGAAACCCAAACTCAAGTTTAGGGCCTTTTTTTTCATCATGGTATGTTGTTTTTTAGCTAAAAAGTGAAGGTACCTATATGTGCGCGAATTCTGGGTGCCCTTAAGTAGAATTCGATGATTATTCCAGATATTACATATATATATATATATATATATATATATATATATATATATATATATATATACAAGTATATAATTGGTGTAAATGGAATGAATTCCTATAACCAACAATTACTATCCTTAAAAGAGTGCTCAATACAAAGTAGAGCAGATACAATTATTTATTTTAAAAAATTTATAACATAAATATGTTATAAAATCACTACAAAAATATCCATTTTGTTTCAACCCCCCCCCATGTTATAAATTTTTTTAAACAAATAATTATATATATATATATATATATATATATATATATATATATATATATATATATATATATATATATATTCACGGAGGCTGACTTCTTTAATTCTTTTTCTTCCATGCTAAATAAGTCTGACTAGACGTGATCTGTCTCGCGTATATTTTATTTAAGCTTACAAAATTGGATTTTTTTTTTTTTCAACAAAACCATTTTAAGGTCACTATTAATAAAAATACGTCGAATCCTATTAGGAAAGTACAAAGAAATGATCATTTCAAAATATAAATAAGTCAGATATGCCGGTTACTATGACATTTAAGAAGTTTATTCAGCACATCACAAATCTCGTAAGCCGTTACAGTCGTAGGGGTATCTCTTGTACTACAGGCATAGCAGCAGTTGTATATCATAAGTAAAACGATCCCTCTTCAGGGAATTCAGAGTTCTCCTAGACTGGCGACCATCTCAAGGAAATAGCTATGGAGGGAGAAGAGATGGATTCATACCTTTCCCAAAGGTACTTGAACGAAAGTATCAGGCATATCCTCGACATCGTCACTTGTTACTTCCTCCTTTTTTCATATCAAACACCTATTCAGTAACCCTCTACCTTGAGAGGCTCTTCGGCTTTGTATTTGGTGAACGATAGCAAAAAGAAACTAACTCGGCTGTATCTTGATCCGTCGATTCCTATTACACATACACTATGCACCCCGCCAGAAAGAAACCCATCCTTCTCCGAGTAAGGTGTAACAAATCTATACATTGAAATGATGCTGAAGCCCCTGCCGTCTTGAATCAGGCTTCGGTTCCTTGCGACTGAGACAAACTCGTTGACAGTGAGAGCAATAGTAGCCTGAAACGACCCCTCACTCGCTAATCAAGACAAGGGCAGTGAAACTAAGGGACTGGGTAGAGGAATTTGATGTCTGAGGCCGGCTCTTGAGAAGGAGGTGCGACCGCTAGCTCAGAGATTATGCAGTAGGGAACACAGATGTTATTTCGATGAGGCTGGCTTCTTCTACTTGTGTAGAGAGGGAGAAAGACCACGAGAGAAAGGGTTCTTGTCAAAACGCACACACACACACACACACACACACACACACACTATCTCTCTCTCTCTCTCTATATATATATATACAGATATTTACATACATATATATATATACACACTCATTTATATACATATACACAAATATATATATATATATATATATATATATATATATATATATATATATATATATATATATATATATATATATATATATATATATATATATATATATATATATATATATATATATATATATATATATATATATATATATATATATATATATATATATATATATATATATATATATATATATATATATATATATATATATATATATATATATATATATATATATATATATATATATATATATATATATATATATATATATATGAATGAACACCTCGAGGTGGGGTAAAGGTTAGCAAGCTTGTCTCGCTAGAACAATTACGACTGTGTAATGAGTTCGATCCTCACTGGATACCCCCTAATTTCGGCCTTGTGCCACATCTAAGCTACCCTTGGAAAATCACTATATATATATATATATATATATATATATATGTGCATATAAATTTGTGTATATATATATATATATATATATACTTGTGCGTGTGTAAAGACAGAGGGATGAAAAGACATAGTTACGAACATACTGTGATAGATAAAAATAAAGAGAGAGATAGATAGATAGAAAGAAACAGAGTGAAGTAAATAGATAGATAGATAGATAGAAATAAACAGGGTGAAGAGTGACAGTTCTTCTAAAAGACGTACTTGTTCTCTTTCTTTTCCTTTGGAAAAAAAAGTCTTTCGTTTGGTAAGTCTGTGCTCTGCAGTCTAACTGAACGTCGCGGATCAGATTTCAGTGGCGCGTGCGACTTTCCCGCGAAAACTGGGACTCGGGCTTTGTGGCGGGAGGGCCCCAACAAAACCAGGGTGGTCGGCTATAGAGCTCAGTTAGGAATGAGGGGCACACAGACAGTAACGGGGTTAGTAGTTCAGAAATATTTGTACTGAGGCAGAGAAATAGGACGCACTGATTGAAGACGCATTTCCCCAAATCTGAATTTCGGAAAGGAATTGAAATACTGATTTGAGAAAGTAGGTCGCGCCAACTACTTCTCAATAGTATATAATGCGTGTGTGCAAAGCAGGTGCGTATTACCCCCGAACCCCACGACTGAGGGGGGTGAGTCCAATAGGTGTTCCCGGGCAGTACTTTGTGACCCTTACTATCTTATCAACATTTGCTTTTTATTCTACCTACATTTATACGTTACAAATTAAACTAAGCACAATTGATTGACAATTAAATTAGAAATTTAAGGGTGAAAGATTTTTGCTGATTTTGACGTCATTCCGGGGACGTTTTTTCGTTCAAATCCGTGAAACTGTTTTTGCTGATTCTAATTCACAAAAAATAAGAACACTATATGAAAAAATGTCACTATTTTTCATCCATAATGTTGAATGTATTAAAATTATTCAACATTTAACAAAAAACAAACAAAAAAAAACAAACTCAAATTGATGTGAAAAATTTGCGAAAAACGTTGTTGATTTTATTAAGACAGAAAAAAAAAACACTATTTAAAATTCACTATTTTTTCCATAATGCTGAATGTGCTAAAATTATTCAACTTTTTAGCAAGAAAAATCTCAAATTGATGTTAAAATTTGCTGCAAAACATTATTGATTTATTTAAGATGGACTGATATGACATGTTTTTAATTTGTAATTTAGATACATTGAATTTATTTTCAGTTTTTCTAGTTTACCTAAATTTCATAGGATCCATTATTGTACATAATTAGGTTACAATGACATTTGTATTTTATATGAATACTACCTAATAGATGTGGGGTGGGCGCGGCCCTTGCACTGGCCCACCCCTGTGTGTGTGTCTGTGTGTGTGTGTGATATAGATATAGATGATAAAACAGCCGTGAAAATCCTTGAAGCTCACGTTGGCCTGATGTTTGATAAAAGCAAAAAGCAACAACACAATTATGAGGTTGGTGCTGAAATGGCCACATCCACCCAGGAAGAATTAAAATAAAATCAGACGTTTCATTTTGGGTCAGATTATGAAAAATACTGAAGGTGTACATTAGGCTGTGTAACGAGAAAATAATCTTTTTTTTTTATTATTATTATTATTTATTTATTTTTTAAAACGGGGTGCGATGGTTAAATTGTCGTCTAAATAATGCAAAAATGAAAATAACAACAAAAAAAGAGAGATGAAAAGACTGAGATAGTGAGAATGAGATAGGTTCACCGTTTGAGATGGATAGATAGAAATGAACAGGCGGAGATAGATAGATAGATAGATAGATAGATGAAGCATAAAATGAAGCATAAAATATAATATATATATACACTAAAACAAATCAACATTATACACAAAAACGTTTGCTGTTTCCCTCTTTTGTTAAATACATAGATTTTTCCTCTCGTTGGAACAATTATAAACCTTTCTGTACATATATATATATATATATATATATATATATATATATATATATATATATATATATATATATATATACGGAAAGGTTTATATATATATATATATATATGGAAAGGTTTATATATATATATATATATATATATATATATATATATGGAAAGGTTTATATATATATATATATATATATATATAAAGAGAGAGCGAAATCGGATAGATAGATAGATAGATAGATAGATATGAACAGGCTGAGATAGATGGATATGAACAGACTGAGATAGATAGATAGATAGATAGATAGATTTAAACAGGATGAAATGTCTTTCTATCTATCTACAGGGTGCGATGGATAAAGTGTCGTCTAAATGACGTAAAAAATGAAAATAACACTGACATCTCATTTTAACAGATATATTTACCAAAATTACACAAAAATATCTTGAAATACTATTCATTCAGTAAAATCGCCATTGACTTCACCCATGGCCTCCAGGCGACTTCGGAATCTCCTACAACTCTTCTGGACGGTCTCCTTGTTTAAGTTGGTGAATGCTACCATAATCCTTTCCTTCAGTTCATCTTTGGTGTTACAAGGAGTTTTGTTGGTCTCTCACTCAACTATGCACCACACATAATAATGTAGAGGGTGTTGCAGTCTGGGGAGTTAGGTGGCCAGATGTAAGGTGTGATGTGGTCAGAGAAATTGTCTCACAGCCATGACTGGATTCTCTTGCTTTTGTAGCATGGTGCAGAGTCCCGTTGCCAGTCATAAGATCTTCCAACTGCCATCCTCCTGACCCAGAGTAGCACTACCTCCACAAGGCACGATGTAGACCGCCATGTTGATCCTGAGGTCCTGTGGCATGATAAATGAAAGTATAATGTCCCCATCACCAGTGATCACTCCAAACACTATGAGATTGACTGATATATCATCCAACTCTTTCTGATTCCCCTGCAATGTCCCCTGAAATGTTCGTATTGGAGCTTCCGGCGCGAATGGCAAACAGTACAGCACGCCGTTTCCAAATTTCTGGCGGAAATTGAGTTATGCAGTTCATTTTCTCAGTGACGCTACCCAAGTGACTCTATTATACTGTGTAGACGACAAAATCAAAAACAAACAACGCGCATGCGCGAAATTTTAAAAAAATACAATGGCGACAATTTACCCATCGCACTCTCTCTCTCTCTATATATATATATATATATATATATATATATATATAAATAAATTTTATTAAAGTTAGAAGGGGTCCAGTTTGCTATGAAAGTTCATTGTAAATTGATCCCCTCTGCGAAAGTCAAATCAAATATGCTCATACGACCTTAAATGAAAAAGAAATTGAAATTCGAAATCTGGTGTTCTTTTTTCATGTATTATTCTTGATTGCGAACGAGTTAATTAAATTTGGATGTGCGGGTGGTGTAACGGATAACGGCTTCGAACTGGGAATCGGAGAGCCGAGATCTGATTGCAGCCGAGTTTGTTATATTCACTTACGCACAAATACTCCCAGGAAAGGTAGTAGGGCCACCTTTTCTCCCCACGAGCTCTGAGTTAATTAGTAGGACTTCGTTAAATCACTATTATCTCCCCCAAATATCTTACAATCTAAAAATATCTACCCACTATAAATAACCCGCAAAGGGTTGATAAGCCGTAAAAAAACGAATCAATCTCTAGCCTTTTTATTATTATTATTATTATTATTGTATTACTATTGATTTCGCGCCTTCTATGCGCTGTTTCTCTCCAGGATGTTAGCGATTATGGCTCTCCACAACTTCCTGTTCTTTGTTGCCCTTAATAAATTTATCTTTTCTGCCACTTGCCTTCAATCTGTCTTGTGAGTGTCAAATTCTCCATACCTTTTTTCTCATTATGTATCCGAGAAATTTCAACTATCTCTTACTGATAACTTTTGTTCTTGTTTCCATTCTCTCTAAAACTTCGTTGTTGATCACATATTCCGTTCATAGTATCCCCAGTATTTCATTAGGCACCCTAAAAATTTTTAAATTTCATTAGTGATGTGGGTGCCAAAGTTGGGACCACAGAAGTAAAACACGGAACACGGATTAGAAGTAAGAAATATATATTAACAACAGGTTACAGAGATAGTGTAAGCAGAGCTTACTATAGGTTAGTGTCCAACACTGGTAGTCGTACTAGACTCTCACTGTCAGTCTCTGTCAGTCTCTCCCACTCTCTGTAGAGTGCTATGTCGCCTACTTAATATAAGCCTGGAAGAGTCTATTGTGTAGGTAGTTTCCGGTCTCACAATACCCCCTTCCAAAGAGTTTTCTTTTTTGAAAAGGCGAGAAAAAATAAAACTGTTAATACTTTTTCCTCTTGGGATTTATTGTTTCTCAGCTGGTAGTAGAGATCTTGATGCGTGAGCCACAGCTTTTCGCGAACCGTCTGGCAGTTTATGTAATATGCAAGCGCCTATGCCGTACGAGCCTGCATCACTTGCGACTATGATGTCGAGACTAGGGTCAAAATGTGTGAGGGAGAGGTCTGAAGTAAGAGTTTTCTTGATCTTCTCGAATGCGTCTTGGCATTCCGGGGTCCATGACCATGGTTTGTCCTTTTTTTTAAAGTTGGTTTAGAGTCCCTCTCAAATTTTGCATGTTCTTAATGAACCCTTGGTAAAAGTTAGCTAGGCCGAGGAAGCTTTGTAACGCTTGAACGTTATCTGGGGCCGGCATGTTTCTGATCGCGTTGGCTCTTTCTGGATCCGGCCGACGACCATCTTTATTAATGATGTGTCCTAAGTATTTAATCTCTGGTAAGAAAAAGTCACACTTTGCCTCCGTAACCTTAAATCCGTATTCTTGTATCTTTTCGAATACGTTTATTATTAGGTTGGTGCAAAATTAATGACGTAATAAAATCGTTTTTTGACGTATTTTTTAACGTCAAAAAACGACATTATTACGTCATTATTTTTGCACCAACCTAATATATGGTTCCGGTGCTCTGCCGTAGTTTTACTAGTAACTAGTATGTCATCCAAATAGGCTGTTGCGTAGTCTAGGTCGCCCAGCATGGCGTCTATGACCTGCTGGAAAATTGCAGGCGCAACCTTTACTCCAAAAGCTAGCCTGTTGTTTTTAAACAACCCTCTATGGGTGTTTATGCAGAGCAATTTGGAACTTTCTTCTTCCACCTCTATCTGAAGGTATGCGTCCGAGAGGTCAATTTTAGAAAAAAATTTTCCACCATTGAGTTTTTTTTAAAAAAAAAGAAAGAAAAAGGAAAAGAAAAAAAATTAAGCCTTATATTTATTTTTCTTTCTTCCTCTTTTAATATATTTTTTTCTTTTTCTTTTTTCTTTCTTTACTCCCCTCCCTTTTTCTTTTGTCTAGACAAATTGATTCCATTTATTAAGTAAAAACTTCGTTCTGAAGACCTAAATATTTGAATATTTCATGAAATAAATTATAACCGAAATGGATTTTTTAAGGATCATCTGTACTTATTATTATTATTATATTGCTCTGTTACTTACATTGAGCTCTCCATGGAATTATCCCTAATAATTATCAACTGATATTATATATATATATATATATATATATAAGATGAGATGTACTTTATATTTCGTACCGAGAAAAACATCCTGACTTTGAAAAACACGTGGGGGTGTTTCCCCATTGGGACGAACACACGGACACAGAGAGACGAAGATTTTCAAAAAAAATACCAAAAAAAAAAACCCAAATGAACAAAAAAGAAACGTAAAAGAAGAAAGACTAAAAATTCGGCGGCAAAACATATTTTATAATTACGACTCCACTCCTTTATCCAACATTCATATTGACTACTTTTTTCTTAATTTTTTATTGCGATAACATTCGGATTTTTTCTAATGGGCAAATACTGTAATTAAGAGAATATATAGATAGATAGATAGATAGATAGATATGAACAGGCTGTGATAGATAGAAAGATATGAACAGACTGAGATAGATAGATAGATAGATAGATAGATAGATAGATATGAACAGACTGAGATAGATAGATAGATATGAACAGGCTGAGATAGATAGAGAGAGAGAGGAGGAGATATGAACTGAATAAGATAAATATGAACAGTGTGAGATTGATACCTACAGGATAACATAGATATGAACATATATATATATATATATATATATATATATATATATATATATATATATATATATATATATATATATATATATAAAAGTGAACACTGAAGTCAACACTTAGAGACGACAGTCTGTTTCATGCTAGAACCAATCGTCGTGGGCTGACGATTGTGCCTAGCATGAAACAGACTGTCGTCTCTAAGTGTTGACTTCAGTGTTCACTTTTACATACTCTGATATTGAGTACTTTATCCCATAAATATAGCACACCTTGAAATTATATTTCTTCATATATATATATATATATATATATATATATATATATATATATATATATATATATACATGCACATACATATATATATATATATAAATTTCCAAGAGGATAGAATCCAGGTAGAACTCACTGTCTAGGTCAGAGTATATATATATATATATATATATATATATATATATATATATATATGTTTCATTAAAAACGACAGACAAGGTACTACGGTTAAGCTTTTTATTTAATTTTTTCTTGTGTTCTAACAAGAGCTTTTTTGGGGGAACAAAGAGTGTGTAAAATTTGTCCAAATGTTTTATATTTCCGAGCGCTTTCGGCTATACCTTTAACAATTAGCAAGGATGATTCAATTTTTCAGCTTAATTGAGTGTGTGCCTTCTGTGTATGTTTTAGTGTTTTTAATTTCCGAATACGGTTAGCACATTGTGGCCTTGTTCGTAGTAAATATTGTTAAGAGTTGACCTTTTCTTTTTTATTATTAAAGCTTCCATTATTTTTAGTCTTTTTTTGCAGGTGGAAGCACTTAATATATTTGTTTTTTCTACTAGTATGTTTCTCATGGAGTCTGGTAAGTTTGTGTGTGTGTTTAAATGGGTTCCATATACATATATATATATATATATATATATATATATATATATATATATATATATATATGTATGTATTTCAAATTTCGCTTGAAGATGAAACAAAACTAATGCTTTTAATTTAATATAATTGAATTTAAAGATTTTGGTTTCTGTTTTTGAAACATGGTAATTCCTGTGTAGAGATGAAACCATATTTTTAAATCAGTTAATATATATATATATATATATATATATATATATATATATATATATATACTTGATCTTTGGATATTACATCAAAAACACGTCAAAATCGCTAAACAATTGCAGTCGTGTTTCAATGTGCATACGACGCATCGCCTGCTGAGATGCGTTGCATGTGCATCGAAACACAACTGCAATTGTGTAGCGATTTTGACATGTTTTTGACGTAATATACTAAAACAAAGAATATTGCTCTATTTTGTATTGAGATCTCTTTTAAATGAAATGTTACGAACGTTACAATTGTCCTCTATTCGTTTTTACCATACCTGGATGGATATATATATATATATATATATATATATATATATATATATATATATGTATATATATATATATATATTATAGTAAAAAGAAAGAAAAGTAAGATATATAATCCGTTGTTCTTATTGATATTTTGATTTTTTTGATTTTTTCAAAACAGCGCTCAATGTAAATTCACAGAGCACAAATATTATAAACTGTATGTGCGTTTAAAAGTCAGTAAATTTAAAAATAAGTTATTCCAAAATTCGCTTGAAGATGAAACAGATCTAATGCTCTTAATTAAATTATACAGTTGAATTTGAATTTTTTAGCTTCGGTTTTTGAAACATGGTAATTCCTGCGTAGCAAAGAAACCATATTTTAAATCAGTTAATTTATAATATATATATATATATATATATATATATATGTGTGTGTGTGTGTGTATGTGTGTGTGCGTGTGTCTGTATATATATATATATATATATATATATATATATATATATAATAATTTCCTTATTAAAATAATATATATTGGGAATATATAAATATTATTGATACGTATTATATATATATATATATATATATATATATATATATAATAATTTCCTTATTAAAATAATATATATTGGGTATATATAAATATTATTGATACGTATTATATATATATATATATATATATATATATATATATATATATATATATATATATACACACACACAGTTTTTCTATAAATTCCTAACATTTAATACCAGTTACGATTTCCTCTCCTTATCCCTTTGGTCAGTTCGGATGATAATTTGCAGAAATTGAAATGGCCTTATAATAATAGCCACCCTGGTTCATTTCTCCATTTTTTTTTTCTGCCCTCGCATTCCCATAGGGTCAGAAGTTTACATAGACTTAAGTTTATATTTACTAATATGACCTTTACTCTATTCATCTTGGGTCAAATGTTTCGGTTAACCTTCCACAAGCTTCTTGCAATAAGCCACACGAATTTGGGCCCATTCCTCCCTGGTGAAATTTTTACAGCTTTTCTCATCTATTTTTATTTTTATAAAAGGCTCAAGATTTACTCAAGTTAGAGGGCTACAAAATAAATGAAGTGGTATGAATTTTGGAGAAGGGTGTAGTAAGTGGAGATTATGATGAAAAAGAGGATAGTTAACTGCTGATATTTGATTTGTACACGTTAAGATTAAGAAGTGTTTAGGGAAGCATCCACCAAGGAGTCTGTTTTATAATGTACCAGTTCTTGGAGCGAAAGGTTGTTTGAGATGTACTTCTTTCTTACAGTTTGAACAAGGAAATAATGAGAGGGATTCGACTAGTACAGTGGTTCCCAAAGGGTTTAGCGCGCCTCATAGGTGCAGTGTAAAAGGATAGCAAGTGATGCAGAATGATTTAAAGACACTCAAAGATTTAGAAACAGTTTCAAAAAATTAATATGCCAAAAATAAATATGATTTCAAAATTAACTAGCTTAATTATAGTAACTAGCGTCTGCAAATTGGAGGAGAGAGTTATCAATGATAATGTTCTGACTTCATATGCACAGTTATCTCTCTTTAACCTTTTCTATGCTTTTTTTTTAATTTATTTTTCATCACATAAAATTTGGTGAAGTGTGAGCAAATTTTAATTCTGAAAATGCAACCCAGAAAAAAAAAGTTTGGTAATCACTGTTCTAAATGATGTAATAACAAAATGGCAAAAAAACAAAAATCTTCATAATATGGTTACATTGAAAATGGAGAGGATTTCAACAAGGTGATAATTAATATTTTGGTTTTTATATAACTTGTTAGAATTTTTGGGTACTTTGTGTACTAGTGAGCTAGGCAAAATGAGCTGACTCATTTAATAGTCCCCCAAGAGAAGGATTAACCAATCAGAACGCTCAAAATATTCAATCCGACGTGTAAAAAGGCAGCCATTTTGTATTTTCTCCAAAAATATCTTCACTGTCAACCTCTGATTTCGACAACTTTAAAGAATTACTTAACAACTGCTACTTTCTCCGAATCTTCACTGCCAACCTCGGATATTGAACACATTACGGACTTCACTGGATTCTATATTCAGAGACTACGGCAAACATGGTTAACATAACTAAGTAACAAAAGTGAGAAAATGCACTTGTTTACATGTAAAAGACGATATTAAATAAACGTTAGCAATTATTTGAGTGATACACGTCTCTGAGTTCAGGCACTAAGTCAGTGGTTTCCAAAAGGTGCGGACTAAGAGGATAGCAGGTGAGGCGGAATGATTGAAAGAAATCAATGATTTAGAAAGATTTTTCAAAAAATTCATATGCCAAAAATAAATATTTCAAAATTTAAAACATTATGGATGACTTGTAATTGCATACAGGAGTCCCAGGATAAATAGTTATAAATAATTATTGACTGATTTTATTATTGTGATATTTTTGGATTATATCAAGTATTAAGAACATAGTAACTAGGGTCTGCAAATTGGAGGAGAGAGTTATCAATGATACTGTTCTGACCTCAAATCAACGGTTATCTCACTTGAACCCGCTCTCTGCATATTTTAAAAAAAAAATTGGTGAGGTGTGAGCAAATTTTCATTATGAAAATGCGACCCAGAGAAAAAACAGTCTGTAAAGCACTGGACTAGCAGATCTAAACTGGTAGAACTAATGAATTGACTCGAAGTTTTAAGCCACGGGGTCAAAGCCTACTTCAGTATATTAACAATTTTTTCCTGAAGCGATTTTGTCACAGTTTGGAAGCCTGCTAGGAATTATTGCCCATTTGGAAGACAAATTTGCAACCAGACTTTCGAACCAAAGTCTTGAGACATCGCTTCAATATTCCCTTTAATTGTGCTTCCTGCTGAGGCAATTTATTTTATAAATTGCACCAGCCCTCTCCCTTGCAGTAAAGCGCCTCCAGCACAACATAATATTGTCACTCCCAACGTATTTTATGACTGAGATGGAGTTATTCGGTTTAGCAATATCCTCCTTTTACCTTGAAGCCTAATGATAATTACTATAAACAGTTCAATATTTCATCAGGAGTAGATAGGTTCGCCTATCGCCCGGTTCGCATTCTTCCCCAATTTGAACGGGAGTAGAGGTTTAT
This sequence comes from Acanthosepion lycidas, assembly GCA_963932145.1. Classification (NCBI taxonomy): domain Eukaryota; kingdom Metazoa; phylum Mollusca; class Cephalopoda; order Sepiida; family Sepiidae; genus Acanthosepion; species Acanthosepion lycidas. The sequence continues at coordinate 88,758,728 of OZ010599.1, read as the reverse complement.
CACTTGCTTCCTGTTTAGTGTTGGGTTTCCGGTTCCTTCTAAATTCGACTTCTACTCTATATTTTTTACGTTTCCGACTCTGAAAATTTATTTACTATTTTTTTTTTTCTCCTCACTGTAGTCTCTCCATTGTCTTTCCCTACCAACAGCTCTCTTGCGTCTTAGTGACATTATAGCCTTGCTTGGAGTGAACTGATTAAAAAAAATACTAAAGTGTAATTTTTTAATGATAATTACTATAAACTAACAGGCTACTAAAGGGTACTTTTTTTAAGTTTGGCATTTTTTTTTATAGCGGTTTTGGGACTGTAAGTCTTCTTTTTTTTTCTTTTTTCCTTTTTTTTTTTTTTTTTCGCCAAGGAGTCTTTCAGTGTATATTGATGTAATAGACGTTTAAAAACAGATATAGATATCAGGTGGTTCAGAAATGAATGCAAGTTTTTAAACATTAACTTTAAAACAACATATCTCATTTCAAAGTAAACTTTATTGATCGAAATAAAAAAATAAAAAAAAAATGTTCACATTTTTGCAAAAAACAAACACAAAAAAAAAAAAAAAAAAAAAAAAACATATTTATTTTTTCCGATAACACAGAATTCTGAAATTAAGGGGTCGACTAATTCATTGAAAGCATTTTTAGTGGGTTTTATTTTATTTTTTTTTTATTTACATTTTTTTTTTGGGGGGGGGGGATGTTGTTGAAGATTGATCCTTGCAAGATATGGAAATGTTTTAGAAAATGGTAGTCAATAGTGAAAGGTCCCGGTCTACCCTTGTTTTGTTACTCTCCTCTTTGAGAGAGCTATTTCTGTTTACTGCAACTATAAAAAGACACTATAAGCGAACCTTGTATTCTCAGTTGAATAAAGCTTTCTTAAAACCTACACCTGTGTACTTTTGTCATTACAGTAGTTATCCAAGGTGAGACAAATTGATCGATTCGATTTTTACGGATTATCAAGCTTTTTACTGGTTATTTAAAACCAGAAAAACATTTTAAGTCATCAGAACAGTACTAAATAGTACTAAAAATGACGCGCAATAACTGAGATGTACTAAAAAGTACTGAATAATACTAAAGTACTAAACAGAGCAAGCAATAACAATGTCGTACTAAAATACTAAATAGTACTAAAGTACTAAGCAGGGCGATTAATAACTGAGTCATACTAAAAGTACTAAATAGCACAAGAGTGCTAAACAGGTTTAGTAATTACTGAGCCGCACTAAAAAGTACTAAATAACACTAAAGTACTCAACAGGGTGAGTAAAAACTGAATTGTACCAAAAATGTACTAAATAGGGCTAAAGTACTAATCAGAACGAGCAATAACTGAATGGTGCTAAGATGTATATACTAAATAGCACTAAAGTACTAATCAGGACGAACAATAATTAAATCGTACTAAAATGTGCTAAATAGTACTAAAGTACTAATCAGGGTGAGGAATAACTAAATTGTACTAAAATGTGCTAAATAGCACTAAAGTACTAATTAGGGAACAATAACTGAGCAGTACTAAAAAGTACTAATTAATACTAAAGTACTAAACAGAACCGTAGTACTAACTGAGCCGTAGTAACTAAAAACAAGTTCTCCCCAGTCAGGAACTACAGAATGAGAAAAATCTACCGCCGTAAATCAAATAAAGGTCTCAGTTCGAAGTTTCCTGATGTTTACACGGATCGTCAAACTCCTAAAGAAGTCTGGCGTACACGAAACGTAGTAATAATAACAAAAATGAGCATAATGGCCCGAATATAAATAAGGCAAATAATATAAGATCTGTTTTAATTTCGAAACTCTCTAATTCTTTTGTAACTGGTTCCCTTTTAGACTTTTAGAAAGTCTTTAGTTTTTTGGGGTTTCTTTTTATTTTGGAATTTATTTGCCCTTTTTGCAACAAATTACGTTCGTCTCTGGCAGACAAAATGCGGTTCCTCCCTGAGCGGCTGCTTCGTCCCACCATGTTTATACCTGCGAACTGTTGTTTGTACAGGTGATGACTTCAAGCGTTTTAAAAATTGCTTCCAACAAAGAACCAATCTCGTGGGGAGCCACCTTTTCTTTTTCTTTTTTTGAGTTATTTCCCGCCAAACAGACAACGAGTCTGAAGTCAAGCCTTAAAATACATCTCCAGTTCCGTAAGCTGAGGTCAACTAGCCAATCAAAAGCTAACTACGGCAGTGATTGAAAGAGTCTGAAACGGATTGATTGATTCTTTTCTTTATGGCTTATCAACCCCTGGCAGGTTATTTAAAGCCAGAAAATATTTTAGATTTTAACAATTTTTAATAATGGTTTAATGATACGAGGCTTAATAATTAGCCCATAACGTGCGAAGAGGTGGAATTTGATAAACAAGAAATTATAATGTGGATATAAATGGGGGATCAGTTATATATTACAACAAATGTATAAAGTGATCCACCAATTTGTGGTCATAGAAGTTTCTATACATTAATATTCCAGACAAGGTAAATAAATTGAAAGGAAATACTTGCGTAGCTAATTACTATTTCGTTGATTGATTTTTTTCAGCTTATCTAAAGCCAGGAAACAGTTAAAGAAAAACCTATATGAGAAAGTGTGGAAATTTGGGAATGTTTATTAACAAAAGTGATAAACAGCATAAAAAATGAAACTAAATTTAAGTTTAAATTTAAAAATTCAATGTTCCCTCTCCTTCATACGCATATGTAAGGACATCAACATAAACATCCCTCTAGTCCGATGAAGTCCTAAAACATTACAAGGAATTCTTTCACTTATATTTTTTCATTCCTAATTTATATACATAGATACATATATATATATATATATATATATATATATATATATATATATATATATATATATATATATATATACGTATCTATATATATATATCTATATATATCTATATATATATATATATATATATATTTGTGTGTGTCGTGCGATGGCTAAATTGTCGCCATTTTATATTTTTAATTTCGCGTGAGCGCGTTCTTTGTTTTTTGATTTTGTCGACTGCACAGTATAGTAGGGTCAGTTGGGCACCGTCTGTAAGAAATAAAGGTATCAAGACTAAATTCACTCCGCCAGAAATTAGGAAACGTCTATTTGGCATACTCGCCGGAAGCTCTATACGAAGGTGTTTAGGGTGATCACTAGTGATGGCGATGTTATGCCTCCATTCATCTTCCCACAGAGCCTCAGACTCAACACGGAGGCCTACGTCAAGTGCTTTGAAGAGGTAATGCTGCTTTGGGTCAAGTGGATTGCTGCTGAAAGTTCCTATATCTGGCAACAGGACTCTGCACCATACAATAGAAGCAGGTGAACCCAGACAATTTCTGTGACCACATCACCCCTTACATCTGGCCACCTAACTCCCCAGACTGCAACCCACTTGATTATTATGTGTGGGTCACAGTTGAGTAAGAGACCAACAAAACTCCTTGTAACACCAAAGATGAACTGAAGGGAAGGATTATGGCAGCATTCACCAACTTAAACAAGGGACCATCCAGAAGAGTTGCAGGAGATTCCGAAGTTGTCTGGAGGCCATGGTTGAAGCCAATGACAATTTTATTGAATAAATTTACTCTTTAGTACTTCAAGATATTTCTTGTGTAATTTTGGTAAATATATCTGTTAAAATGAGATGTCAGTGTTATTTTCATTTTTGCATAATTTAGGCGACAAATTATCGTCCCCACCCTCTCTCTCTCTCTCTCTCTCTCTCTCTCTCTGCGTTTCTGTATATATATATATATATATATATATATATATATAGGTCCGTCTACGAAACTCTAGAGTCGGAATGTTGAAGGTAATATCAATCAGCTAAGTGACAAACTTTATATTTATTTGTATTAATACTTTCGCTCTCTCTCTCTCTCTCTCTTTCTATATATATATATATATATATATATATATATATATATATATATATATAGATACGCAGAGAGAGAGAACGATGGATAATTTCTCGTCTAAATTATGCAAAAATGAAAATAACACACACACAATCACACACACACACACACACACACACACACACATATATATATATATATATATATATATATATATATATATATATATAGATAGATAGATAGATAGATAGATAGATAGATGGATATAGATATTAGTCTGTTTCAAACTTGATAGTAATCCTAGAGCCACCATGATTGCCTTCATGCATAAAACAGACTGTCGCCGCTCTATATTGATTTCAGTCCCTAGTTTTGCATTTTAATATGGCCTAGCCCTGATATTGAGATCTGTTACACTATACCTTAGGTTAGAACTATATTTTTCTCATATATATATATATATATATATATATATATATGAGAAAAATATAATTTCTCTCCCTTTCCTTCTCTCTCTATCTATATCTATATATATATATATATATATATATATATATTCTCTCTATATCTATCTATCTATCTATCTATCTATCTATATATATATATATATATATATATATATATATATATATATATATATATATATATATATATGTATGTATGTATGTATAAAGAAAGAGAATGAGAGATAAAATGAATATGACAGAAAGACAAATGAACTTTTTATGAATGGAAAAAACCTAACAGCTTTTATCTCTATCGGTTTTCTTCCTTCTCCATTCGCTGTTATTTTCATTTTGCACAAAGCAAACGTGTTGAGACTTCGGCAGGTGTTTTGGATTACATATCTGTCTTACTTATCGAAAGTGACCGCCTACATGAAGTTCTGCTCTCCAACAAGAAAGTGCTGAAAAAAATCTCGATTAAAAATTCCTGTCGACAATGTCATCAGATGTTTGCTCGATTGGTCGGATTTGGGTAAAAGCGCCTGTCCGAAACCTTCTCAGTATTTCCCCGTACATTTTAGAATATAGAAACATTCAAGCGTAAATATAGAAAACATAGACATGGTGTTTCTGCAAATGTCTCTTTAGTTATGACAGTATTCCAAACAAACTCAGAAATATGGCATTAGAATAATAATAATAATAATAATAATAACAACAACAACAACAACAACAACAATAATAATAATACCAACAACAACAATAATAATAATAACAACAACAACAACAACAATAATAATAATAATAATAACAATAATAATAATAATAACAACAATAACAATAATAATAATAACAATAATAATAATAATAATGGGCAGGACGAGCTTTTGATTTCTATAATTAATATCGGATTTTTATCTTATTTTCTGTAATTAATAAGGGATTTTTATTTTAATTTCTATAACTCATATAATCAATATTAGATTTTTATCTCAATTTTCATAATTAATTTGGATTGTAAGGTAAGCATTAATGGGATAATTGTAACTATTTTGCTTTTGCATATAATAATAATAATAATAATAATAATAATAATAATAATAATAATAATAATAATAATCCTTTATCTGGTAGTGGTCATTGTGAGTTATTACTAAGTTAGTATGGTCATTACCATTTCAATAATATCACGTTACTTTCCTGAATGCAGTATTAGATGCTGAACTCTTGAACCCTGGACAACTGAATATAACCCCCACCCATATTTCATTGGCTGGACGAGATCTTTAGGCTTGGTCGACGGTCGTCCTAGAGCTGGTATCGTGAACAAAATTACTCCTTGGCGAGTGAGGATAAAACGCAAAACATTACAAAACTCAATGCTTACACACAAATATTCATGCCGGATCGGCTGTCACTCATGTCAACAAGGGCCGTGTCCCTCAGAGAGGAACAAGTCTGGGCCGAAAAATCTAGAATAAACCCTTCCAACGACAATGAGACATCTGGTCACCAAACTCGGACTATTCCCAACCTTGGACCAAATGACTCAATGCCAAATCAATTAATAAAAAGAAAGCGAACAAAAAGGACTTGTGAAGAGTATCAACAAGGCATGATATCTTTTTTTCACCGCACTCGATAAAAGAATGAAAGAAAATTACGGATCAGGCATACCAAATATGGAGAACTATGGTAGGGACTTGTATCAGACCTTAGCTCAACCAAAACATTCTTTTCAATGTCCACAGGGACATCGTGCGAAATAAAAGACTCACAAATATGGAAATAATAATAATAATAATAATAATAATAATAATAATAATAATAATAATAATAATAATAATCCTTCATCTGGTAATGGCCATTGTGAGTTATTACTAAGTTAGTATGGTCATTACCATTTCAATAATATCACGTTACCTTCTTGAATGCAGTATTAGATGCTGAACTCTTGAACCCTGGACAACTGAATATGGTATGGACTGGAATATGACCCCATCTCAACCCAAATATACTTTCCAATAGCCACAAGGACATAAAAGACTGACTAATGCGGAAATAGATAAAATAAAACTAAATCTAAGACAGAATACAATAACCCATCACTCAAACAATAAAGAGATGAGACCGTAAATAGATGATCTGATCGAGGATGAGGTAAAAACTAAAATAAATGAGATACGAAACAATAATCTCTCAGGAAATAAAACTGAATAATCTACTTGCGACAAAAACAAACATTTGCAGCTATCCAGATTATGTCACTGAAGATGAGTCAAACGATATTACAGCCAAATTTCTTGAAAACAACAAAGGTGAAATCCCCGAAGCGAAAAATCACACCATTCAAATACTCAGCAGAGTAACTCGCACAAAAATATCAGAGAGAGATCTGCTCCCAAAAATTCATCTGACAAAGTCGAATAAACATATTGTGCAAATATAAAACGCTGCACTTCAAACATTGTTAAAAGACAAACCAATGGGAAACATCACAGAAGTAAATAATGTCATATACGAAACAGATTTAGCAGTTACTGGGAAGCTTGGTGTCAAGACAATGAAAAAATCAGACAACAATCACAAAGAACCAACTTGGTAAATCTGAAGCTAGAAATAAATGAATTCAAATGTCAGTTATCGGTAGTAAATGAGATCTCAAGTAACCGATTTATCTCAACACGCAAATGCAGGAAGATCAAGCAGAGATATAAAATTAAATTACTAAATGAAATTCCACCAGTCAAGGAAATACTAAAACAGAAACTGCTGTTAAAGGCACAAAGAAGAAGACGATACGAAAAGCTTATCGACAAAATAAGATATTCCAAAAGAACCTTAAGAAATTTTACAGGGAAATTAGAAAAGCAGTTATAGATGTCAAAAAGCCACCATTTATTGAAAACTGGCAGAAGTTCTGAGAGAATATTTGGAGTTGTCCTAAGGAATTCAACCCCAATGTAAAATAGATCCAACGAGAAAAAGAACGAATGATGGATAAACCTCTACAAGAATGGGAAAATATAACCACGAATAATGTTAGGCAAGATCTAACAAAATCCAATGAATGAAATTCCCCAGGAAATGACAAGGTACCCAATTTTTGTTCCTATCTTCTATCATCAACCCATAAAATCCTTGCACAAACTCTATCAATGCGTATTAGTAATCCCGATGAAATCCTAGAATGGATCACTCAAGGTATTACATATTCCCCTGCCAAAAAAACGGGCGCAAAAGACGATCCGAAAAATTATAGACCAATAACATGTCTGTCCACCACATATAAATTGATCACGTCTGTCCTGGCGAACTGTACTTACTCTTTTCTTGAAGCAAACAATATTCTTCCATTTGAACAAAAGGGATGTAGAAGAGGTCCATATGGTTGTAACGGTGAACTATTGATAAACAAAATGATCTTGGAAAACTGCAGGAAAAGAGACAGAAATCTTAACACAGCATCGATAGATTACCGTAAAGCTTTTGATAATTTGCAACATTCCTGGATCCTTAAGACTTTAGAAATATACAAAGTCTCCTTCATGAAAGTAAATTTCATTAAACACAGCATGGGAATGTGGAAAACCACTTTATACCTAAATTCCACCAAAGACACTGCCAATTCCAGCCGCCTGAATATCCGACGGGGATTCTTTCAAAGAGACTCCCTGTCAATCCCTTCTGCTTATCTGTCCTTAAGCCCCCTTACGCATAAACCAAACAATAACAGCTATGGATACAAAGTAAACAAGAAATTGTTCAATCACCTACTCTACATTGATGATCTCAAATTCTTTGCCAAAGACGACAATGAGTTGAAGGGTCTCCTCAATAGTGTATAATATTTCAGTGACGTCATAGGTATGGATTTTGGATGAATGTGCAAAATTAAAATTCAAGAAAGGAAGAATGACATCGTGCCCAGCATTATCTGTTCTTAACCCCACCTTAGGCACGAACTAAACAAGCTATGGATACAAAATAAACAATAAATTATTCAATCACCCACACGGATGATGCCAAATTCTTTGTCAAAGGGTCTCCTCAATACTGTAAAATGTTTCAGTAACGATATAGGTATGGATTTCCGATTCGATAAATAGGCAAAAATAAGATTCAAGAAAGGAAGAATTACAGAAACACATCCAATAGATTTAGATTTTGTCACAAAGATTAGGAAACTGGAACAAATTGAAGTCTATGGGTGCCTAAGAATTAGAGAAGGAGATGGAATACAGTATACCCAAAATGAAAGAAAAATTAAGAGAAGAATACGTGTACTTTTGGTACAGAATACCGAGTTGAATTAAAAAAAAAAGAGAATATCAGCCATAAACACCTTAGCTGTCTCCGTGTTGCAATACAGTTTTAACATCCTTAACTGGAGCATAGCTGACATTAAGCGAATGAACGTCAAAACGAGAAAGCTTCTCACTTGCCACTGCATGCATGATTCTAGGGCTGATAGTGATCGTCTGTATGTACCCAGATCCGAAGGAGGCAGAGGAATACTTCAACTAGAACTATCTTACAGAACTATAACAGTCTGTCTTCAAAGATACCTGGAAATTACAAAAGACTGGATGATGATCTGTGTAAAAGAACATGAAAGAAGAAACTTTATTCGGTGAATAAGGACGTTTAAAATGGGGTTTCAAATGGGTGATGAAATGCAAGCAAAGAACACCGACTGCAGCTAGAAAATACTTAGAAAAAAATGCAAAGGCAAATGCAACCGACTAGATTCAGAAACGATTGCAAGATGAACCGTTTCACGGTCAATACGCTGCCCGTACCAAACAAGCTGATGTAGACAAACTCTGTACTTGTCAGTAGCTATGTAGTGCAGGGTTAAAAGCTGAAACCGAAAGTTTTATTCTTAATGCACAAGACCAATGACCTACTTTAATAAAATCGGAATAAAACCGAGTACACACTGCTTCAGAATTCCACGTTGCTTGGTTCTGTTCATATTCTCCGAAAGGTAGTCTGAGATCGTACGACTTGATGGAGAATACACACAATGTAAGATCTCCAAATGATAATGGAAAAACATTCGGATAATAATAATAATAATAATAATAATAATAATAATAATAATAATAATAATAATAAAATTGATCCCACTAGTACAGCACACACCTTATTTAGGGATTTATCTATGTAAAATATGTCTGTGCTTTTCTTTTTCTTTTTTTTTTTTTTTTTTTTTTCAAATTGCTCAGTGGAAAATGTCATGGTGCCATTTTTGACCTTAGGTCACGCGGGGGGATCCGGAAAGAAATGAGTACACACCAGAAATCAAGGGAAATAATAATAATAATAATAATAATAATAATAATAATTTCACTTGCTTCATCGGATTGATTACGAGTCCAACCGTCTTTCTCATGACAAGCGACGTTTGTACAATGAATTTTTCATATTTTTATAATTGTATGCATTTTTAAACATGACTTGTAGACAGACATCCTGTCGAAACATTGTTAAACACAATTTTTCTTTTCTTAAACGGCGCTCTCCTGGAAGTGTTGCAACAACAACAACAACAACAACAACAATAATAATAATAATAATAATAATAATAATAATAATAATAACTAGTTTAATCAGTGAGAATTTCACGGTTTTCCTATTTGAAATTTCTCATGAATCTTAGTTCTTCAGCTAATGATTTAATCAGCTCATAGTGAGTTCTATGACAACAAAATGTTCGTAGGAATTCCCATATCGCATCGTTAAATATTTGAACTTTACAGCTTTAAAAAACATTGCAATAAACAATCATAAATGTGAATGCCGGTCGTTATTTTTAGAAGTAAGGGGGTACAAATGAAAAGATTTGGAATTGACAATTTTTATCTTTCCTTCCTTCTTTCATTTTCTCGCTGAAACCAAGTATTAAAACTAGAAAGACCATATTTGAATTTATTTGATGAATCTTAATTCTTAAGTTAATTACTGAGTAAACTGATGACAAGTTCTATGACAATAAAATATCCATAGAAATTCCCTTATCATATCGTTAAATATTTGAATTTTAGAGCTTTAATAAAATATTGGAATAACAATCAAAAATATGAATGCTAGTTGTTATTTTAAGAAGTAAGGGGATACAAATGAAAAGATTTGGAATTGATAGTGATGTAATGAATATGCATACGCCTGGGTTCCCCCTCACAGTAATATAATTGGCTGGTGTCAGCCATAAATACAGACTGATGTAGAGGTACAGGAAGACACCTATTGCCTACCACTACGATGAGGACCAGTCCATTATGTTTACCTGCTAGATTGTCCTACCCAGTTACAGTAGTCAATAACCACTTTGCTACTTTGAACAAATATATCCCTTTTCGGGACATATCAGATAGCTTTCTCCATTTCACTGAAACAGTCGTCAAGCCCTTCCCTTCTTTCTTTCATTCATTTTGTCACTGAAACCAAGCAATGTCTTTCCTGTCTTTCCACGCGATCAAAACGGAATAGTCTATTATTTATGAGGTGTTGGCAGGACATAAAGGCCGTGCGAAATAACCAAGGTAGAAACAAGCATAACTATAATTGGATAATAATTGAACAATTATATTGAATCAATTGCTAGGTCTGCTACTGGGAAGGTTGGTTCACTGTGCCGTGCCAAAAGAGTGAGTGTTGCACTTTGATCGGAAAAGGAGGTCAGAATAAAGACAAAGTGATCACAAATAAGTAAGTATTGCTGGAAATAACAAAAAAGGAAGCTGTGGGGGGTCATGTCTGTCATGTCCTGAAAGGAGACTATCCTATAGACAAAGAACCATAGACAATGAATGCTCATAAAGGAGCAAGTATTGCTGAAAGCAAAAAATATGTTGTGGAGAGCCATCACTGCTCATGTCCCCCCAGATGAAGATCATATAGACAGAGTTCTACGAAGACATAGCGGTCATAAATGAGTAAGTATTGCTGGGAATAACAAAAAAGGAAATTGTGGGGGTCATGTCCTTAAAAAAAGAATATTCTATAAACAAAGAACCATGAAGCCAAAAGTGGTCATCAACTAGCAAGTATTGTTGAAAGGAACGCAATATAGGAAGCTGTGGAGAGCCATGATTACTAACGCCCTGAAGGAGCACAAAGATAGAAGAGATAAAGCATCTGTGTTCTTATTGACATGATATATAAAACAAGCTTTATTTCAAAGAGCGCTTTTTTTTCAAAGCGAAAACCATAAACACATTGCTCGGCATGATACGATCATTGACCCAAAAGAATAGACCCAAACAGAGTTAGTGCAAACTTGTTATGGATGGGACAGTAAGTTTTTATCCGCCTCCAAAAAGCAAAGAGGTGGCCGGGTTACTGAAGGCAGCACCGTCCATATCTATTTTTCTTCATTTTTTTTTTTAATTTTATTTATTTATGTCATTTATCTTTGTATCAATCTTACTTCTATGGAAGGCCCAAGAAGACGTAAACAAAAACCAATCTTACTTCTATGGAAGGCCCAAGAAGACGTAAACAAAAACCAATCTTACTTCTATGGAAGGCCCAAGAAGACGTAAAGAAAATCAATTTTGCTTCTATGGAAGGCCCAAGAAGACGTAAACAAAAACCAATCTTGCTTCTATGCAAGCCCCAAGAAGACGTAAACAAAATCAATTTTGCTTCTATGGAAGGCTCAAGATGATGGAAACAAAAACCAATCTCACTTCTATGGAAGGACAAAAAAAAAAACAAAAACAAAAATCAATGTTGCTTCAATGAAAGGTCTAAGAAGACGTAAACAAAAATCAATCTTGCTTCTATGGAAGGTCTAAGAAGACGTAAACTAAATCAATTTTGCTTCTATGGAAGGCCAAAAATGGCATAAACAAATATCAATCTTGCTTCTATGGAAGGACAAAGAAGAAGACGTAAACAAAATCAATTTTGCTTCTATGGAAGGTCCAAGGAGACGTAAACAAAAATCAATCTTGCTTCTATGGAAGGTCTAAGAAGACGTAAACTAAATCAATTTTGCTTCTATGTAAGGCCAAAAATGGCATAAACAAATATCAATCTTGCTTCTATGGAAGGACAAAGAAGAAGACGTAAACAAAATCAATTTTGCTTCTATGGAAGGCACAAGAAGACGTAAACAAAATCAATTTTGCTTCTATGGAAGGTCCAAGGAGACGTAAACAAAATCGATTTTGCTTCTATGGGAGGCCCAAGAAGACGTAAACAAAATCAATTTTGCTCTCATGGAAGGTCCAAGAAGACGTAAACAAAATCTTTTTTTTTTCTATGGGAGGCTAAAGATGACATAAACAAAAATCAATTTTGCTTCTATGAAATGCTCAAGAAGACGTAAACAAATACAGACTAAAACGAAAGTGGTCAAGAAGTTGTTGTTGCAAGGTTCGGTAGAGAACCGTGCATTCCAGAGTGTTGTTCGTTCTGGTTGTAAATAACGGTGGCTTGTACATTTCGCTAGAATACAATGGACAGTGCGTTCTGTCAGAGATTTGGATTGAGGAATTTTGGTAATGTTCAAGTGGGAATCGTGACGAAGATATAACTGTAAATAAGAGAAAGAAAGACAGAGAAAAAGAGGATACTAAATGACCTCCGATCGGAAGACCAACAGCTGTAGGCGCCGCTCTCCTTCCCTTCTTTTTATTTACTCCTGTGCGTTCTTATAAAGACACGTTTTAATTGCACACATGGACAGACGTACACAGAGAAAAAGATAGAGGTGGATAGATAGAGAAAATGAGAGAGAGAGAGATAAGCACAAACGTAAATATAAATATAGACGCCCATAGATAGATAGATAGATAGATAGAACAGACTTATATATATATATATATATATATATATATATATATATATATATATATATATATAATTATTTATTTAAAAATATGATTCCAACGCTACACAAGAGTTCTCATGTTTCAACTTTGGATTATTTACCTAACGAGTTCTTTCCTATTTTCTACATATTTTTACACACACACACACACACACACACACACACACACACACACACATATATATATATATATATATATATATATATATATATATATATATATATATATATATATATATATATGTCCAAGTATAGGATTGGTGTATACGGAATAAATTCCAATAACCAACAAATACTATTCTTAAAAGAGTGCACAATACAGAGTAGAGCAAATATAATCATTTATTCGAAAATTATAACATCACTTGCGAAGGCACCAGAAATATTGAAACAAAATGGTTATTTTTGTAGTGAATTTATAGCATTTTTATCTTATAATTTTTTAATAAATGATTATATATGTGTCTGTGTGTGTAGTTATGAAAAGCTATTGGTCAGAGTCGAATTAGACCAGGAAATAGTAGCATAAAGTATATATATATATATATATATATATATATATATATATATATAGAGAGAGAGAGAGAGAGACATATATATATATATATATATATATATATATATATATATATATATATATAAGAGAGAGAAAGAGAGAGAGATAGGTAGATATGAACAAATAAATACATATCAACAGACTGATATATATATATATATATATATATATATATATATATATATATATATATATATATATTAGGTTGGTGCAAAAATAATTTCGTTTTCTATCATATGTTACTATGTGAGAAAACGAAATTATTTTTGCACCAACCTAATATATATATATATATATATATATATACACACACACACACACATATATATATATATATATATATATATATATATATATATATATATATATATATATCTCCTCCTTGGGTTTACCAATACGGATTACCTAGTTTTTCATAAACTAAATATATATATTTATATATATATATATATATAGATAGATAGATAGATAGATAGATAGATAGATAGAAAGATAGATAGATATGAACAGCCTAAGATAGATATTAACTACTGCATTTCGCACCTCCTACACGAATTTTTGAAGGAAAATATCGGAAAACTGTTTCCTTGCATTTCATAGCCCTCCCAACTTTCTTAATGTTACCCAATGAGTAGCATAGTATTATTCTTGAGTGTCTACTATAAATAATGCTGCTTTTTTACCAATAGCTTTAAGAAATAAGCCAGAAAGCATTTAAAGTGTTGCTGAATCAGGTGTTACGGTAGCAATAATTTCGTTTCCTCTCAACATCTTAGTATCCCAACTGTATAAATAATAACAGAAAACGTTGTTAATAGAAATTTTTTAAAACATTGTGTTTGTTATACATTCGAAGCCTCTGAATCTGATACAACTAAGGAGATGATGCTCACTTCACACCCTAAACTTATCTACCATCACTGACTTTCGATTTATAGGACGTAGGGCGGTTTTGAAGTTATTTTATAGGTAAAAAATACGTCTTAGAAGTAGAAAAATACAGTAGATGCCACCAAAAATATATGTTCAAAAAGGTCATAATGTTCAATTGACTACTCTTTCTTATCGGAAGAATAATACAATATATGATAACTCAATAACTTTTAAATTTAGAATAATTAATTAAAGTCCTAATATAGTAGAAAAAAAAATCATTGCATCAAACAGTTAAGAAAATAATAAAAAAATAAAAATAAATGAATTTAAGTTCAAAACTACCATTTCACTAGTTTTAAATTATTAGGTTGGTGCAAAAATAATGTTGTTTTCTCACTATGTGAGAAAACGACATTATTTTTGCACCAACCTAATAAATTCATTTTTATTCTTCAATTGTAATGTAAAAATTAAAATTGTGCATTCTAATAAAAGCATGTAGAATAAAAATATTGTTAAATTATTGGTTAAAGATTGAAGGTAATTTATTTTATGAATAAATAATTTCTTAATTATTGCGCTACTCGTGTTCCGTATTTTTTTTTTTTTTTTTACTTTTTCGCGCGTTTTTTAAGTCAGTGATGAAATTATACTGTTTCTGTGTTTAATCTATGACATTACAGGCTACCGTACGTAAATAAATGCTATTTTCATTAGGCTTTAAACGAAAAAGTAAGAATTACTTTTACAAAAAACCATTTAATTAAACCTTTAATTTACAGCCTTCGAACCACATCTCTAGGACAAATATTGGATTTTTAAGAGAATTTTCAAATTTGTTGTCTACATTCTTCATCGATAATGGCGGTTCAATACGTCGATGTGTGATCAGTGAATGTGCCAATGTTTTTAAAATGCCTAAAACTTTATTCATATACGGAAAAACACACGTATATATATGTATAAATAAGTCTAGGCCTATTGATATGCGTATACACACGCAAACACAGACATACATTGCGCTACTTCAAAGGGTGTGGCTTTCCACGAATGTCTGTCACCTTATTATCCCTACCCCAGCCCTTATTCCCCTATTCATTTACACAATCTTGTTGTGGGGGTTACTCGCTCTTTCTCTCTTGATTTCAGCATGGTCTGTGAGTGTCAGATTCTCCAAGCCTTCTTTCTTCATTATATATCTTATAAATTCCAATTGTCGCTTTCTGGCTATAAATATAGGTATCTCCGAGTTCCAAGTACCAGTCATTATCTATTACAACATCCAGGCTTACATTACCTACATTCACTTACGTGCTTCTCCCCCCTCCAGCTCTGAGTAAGTAGCAGGATAGACCGGGTTCTATATCCCTGGATGGCAACTGATCTACCGCAGAAAGAAGTGGCAACCTACTGCGGGAAAAAATCTGCCTCGTCAGTCAGGTATCGAAAGAGAGTGTATCACGTATGGCACATAACTGACTATTCTCAAGCGGTCACCCATCTCGATACTGAGCAGGTTCGACGTTGCTTAACCGGTTTTTCAACGTGATATGATCGTAAGTCTTTTGGGTTGTAAAAAATATTTTTTTTTTTTTTTTTTTTTTTTGCAAGTGAATATTGCATTAACATCTTTTAGGAAATAAAAGGGATTTTTTACAGATACGAATCTTACTATTTAACCCATAGCGGGTGGGAGAAGAGATAGATTCATACTCTTTTTCGCTTACGACTAGTAACAGTTCTTCTAGTGACGTTATGTTTACCAAGTAATCCCTGTGTGTGAAAAAGGAAAGACCTCGCCGCACGAAAGCGATAACAGTTACTGAAATTGAGAAATCTATTTTCCTAAAAACATTTATTTAATCGAATGTACCCCAAGCAAGGCAGTAAAGCCTCTAAGACACAAGCAGATAGTTCATGTAAAGAATTAAAAAACAGAGAACTGTGTTTCCGGTACTTTCTAAAGTCTACTTTAACACTATACAGCTAATATTTATCTCTTCCTACGCTAATATAACTCCACAGATTAGACCTCTAACTTGAGTGTCCCCTGAGCCTTGTATTGGCTGAATATTAGAGAAAAAAAGAAAAAAAAGAGAGAAAACATTATGAAAGAGCGAGATCAAAAGAAGAGTAATCAGGAAGAGTAATCAGGGAGAGTAATCAGGAAGAGTAATCAGGGAGAGTAATCAGGAAGAGTAATCATGAAGTGTATTCAGGAAAAGTAGTCATGAAGAGTAATCATGAAGGGTGTTCAGGAAGAGTAAATAGGGAGAGTAATCAGGAAGAGTAATAATGGAGAGTAATCAGGAAGAGTAATAATGAAGAGTAATCATGAAGAGTATTCAGGAAGAGTAGTCATGAAGAGTAAACAGGGAGAGTAATCAGTAGATAACGATTGATATGGCTTTTACATTTTTGAGTACTTGGAGATTTAGTAGGCCTACCAATATTGTCACTTCTTTTTTTTATTTTGGTATGTGTAATGACATTATTTTTCGCCTTTGCTCTGTATCAGCAACTTTAGGATAGACATACTAGTCAAGCTAGATTTTTGACGGGTTTTATGCTTACAAAGAAGCCTTATATGCCCACATATATGGCCATTACAATGGACGACTATCGTCATGCGACGATATGTGTGTATATCTTTTGTTATTTAATAAGCCACCTTCAATAAGCACGATGACGTAAGGGTTTGACCTGTACTGGTCTCCCTGTTATCAGAATATCTGCCATTTTCATTTTGTCTCTAACCTCCTCTGCTTTTTTGCATATTTCTTCAATTGGTTTGTTTGTTTTGAATAAGACGCATAAATCACGTGACTCCAGAAAGAAACTATGTCTTGTAAAGACTTCCAAACATGCGAAGTATTTAGTTTTTAATCTTTATTACATATTTTGATTGGCATTTATTCAGGTCCTCGGTTTATGAAAAACAAGATGCCTACAACATCTTCCGTGGACATATTTAGCAATACTCATACTGCAAAGAATTATTTTGAATACTTGCTAATAATCCTAGTATACAGCCGAGAATGCCGGACAATTTCCTCTCACGAGTAGACAATACTTGACGCAACAGAAAATTGGTCCTAAAGAAGGATGCTGAGAATACTATGAACAACTATAACGTGGTTACATTAAAGGTAACAGTTTTTATGGGACATAGTTTTAGTAATTTCTGTCATTTCACCTCAAGCAAGGCGATAATGCCACCTGACGCAAGGAGGGGGGCTAGTAGAATATGGAAGAAATATTAGGTTGGTACAAAAATAATGTCGTTTTCTCACATAGTAACATATGTGAGAAAACGACATTATTTTTGCACCAACCTAATACCAAAAATTCTGCTTATTTTTTTTACACCGAAAGCATTGAAGATAAAAGGGCATTAAACTTTAAATTAAAAATATATTTTTTATTATTTTAAATGTTGCCATCTTGATGCATAACTGAGTCGACCTTTATTTGGCCTTTGATTTTATATTTTAAAGACTTTTCATTTAGGGACGAAATGTCGGAGTTCCACATTCTGCCCTAAAATTACCAGCTAAAATTAGGATTGTAAATTTTCATGACTTCTGTAACAAGCTTTCCTTCTTAAAAGATTGGTGGGACACAAATTGACACAAACCCTTTGGAAAAGCTCAGTAAATATTGCTTTCGTATTTGGAGAAAAATAGGTCACACTGGCTCTTCATTGATCTGTGGGTGAGATTAAGATAAAAGAGACAGACTCCAAAAGCAACGGAGAAATTAAACAGATTGACAATCTGTCTGTAATTTCTTTCTATAAAGACAAAGAGAGGAATTATCTGAGAGAAACGATTAGAATGCATAAAGAAACGTTCTTTGTTTAATAACAGAGTCATTGTTAAAGCAAAAGTGAGAAGAGAAAGGCTTCACAGAGGATCCGTTAGAGGTAAGAGAGAGGGGAAAAGATGGCGAGACATTCATGTTGATAATAAAGAAGAGAAGAATGAATGTGAGGTTCTTTTAGGGGCAAGTGAGTTGAAAAAGTTTGGTTTGTGTTTTTGCTGGAATGTCCATGAGAGGCAAGAAGAGAAAACTTGGTCAGGTCCTCCGTTCGAGCCAAGAAAGATATTTCAGCGAAAAATATATGTTAGGAGAAAGATAGATAAGAAGAAGTTAGCCTTTCTTTCTCGCGTTAGGTAACTTGAAGGGGTATAACAGCAAAATTGTCCAAATCGTGTAACAGCAAAATTGTCCAATTCTTAAATTAAGTTCTGAACTGTTGTATCTTAGAAATGATTAAAGATATCATACTGGAATTCTCCGGGAGTTTTATAAAACCATTGAACTCCACTTTGATCAATAAGAATGTATACTTACTCTCTAAGCTTAATAGAAGTATCGTGATGAAATTGATCATAAACGAAAATGACATGTTCTTCATTAATTAATCATAATTGATCGGAAACTCATGAAGGAATGAAATAAAGTTCATATATATATATATACTCCAGGATCTTTTTGCAACTTTTTCAAGATGATCTTCGCCCTCTCTAAACTTCTAACATTCTGTCCTGGAGTAACACGGTGCCTCACAAGTTTCACGTATGATTTTATTTTCAAGTCTTTTTTTACTGATCTTTGGACTGTCATAACTGAAACTCCTCTCTCACGTGCCAAACGGCTTATGAATTGAGTTGTATCTTTTCTAATTGATCTCTTCCACTCTAAGTTGAAATAATGATCCCTCTTGCTGATGTGACCTCCTGATCCAGTTTTCCTCTCTACTGTTCCCTCTTTTTAAAACTTATTCACCGTTCTCTCGATGGTTCTTGAACGGATTTTGAAGATAGAAGCCAGAGTATGAATGTTGGTACCATTACTGAAGGCCTGAAGGATTTGTTCCTCTCACCATTGCTCAAAATTGTTATATTACAATATTGTCTGATTTCAAAATGGTATAATATCTTGGAGTAAAGCTGAAAAAGTGCGAAACAGTGTTTTTTTTTTCTTTAAGCGTTTCACCCCAAGCAAGGCGGGAAGCCACTAGTACAGAGAGTTGGAGCGAGAACAAAGAGGAGTGATAGATGAAAGGATGAAGAGAAGGACAGAGAATAGATCAAGGCATCTGGAGACGTCGATTGACGTTACATTTAAATAGTTGGAGATTATAGCTATCAGGAAAACAAAAAAGGGGGTGGAGTTCCACAGGCGAGATGTGCGAGACATGAAGCTATTGGAGTAGAAGAGATGGCTACATTTAACAGTTTCAACAGTGAAAGGGTGAGAGCGAGATGCCAGCCTAGTAGAACGCTTAAATTCATAAAGTCTCGGAACCAGCGAAAGCAGCTCATCGTGGCAGTTACCGTGAAAATATTTGTAAAAAAGACAGAGGGGGGCGATGGCACGTCCGTGAGAGACCGACTGCAGCCGAGATGCCAGGTCAGTGCTAATTGCATTGGATATCCGTCTCTTGATTTTATCGAGGCCCTTGAGACAAAGAGAAGGGGCTCCAGACCATATATGGCAGCAATACTCCATGTAAGGGCGAATGGTTGTAGATTTGAAGGAATGACTCCGGTGAGAAAAAATCCCTGGAGCCGACTTTCCGAGCGGTGGACGAAGCTATTGACTCAACGTATTCGTTCTATCTCAGGTCAGTGGACAATATGAGACCGAGCAATCGCAAAGAGGTGCTCTCAAGAAGGTTAAGCGTCAAACTTTCTAATGGGAGGCAGGGATATTTCTCTCTAGTGAGTAATAGAGAGCAGTTACATTCGCATTTATGATATCTATATCATGGATAGAACCTGTGAATATAAGAGTAGATACTTAGGTCAATGCCGATTAGCGACAGTCTGTTTCACGCTTGAAGTTAATTTTCAGATCAAGATCTTGAACTCGGTGTCCACTTCGCCGTCTTGATTTAGCGATTGGTAAAAAGATCAAAGATTATTTGAACTTTTCGCCTTGGATGTGTTATAGGGTTAGAGCACACGCTTCAGAAACAGGACAGGCCCTATATGAAAGCAGCATAACTTATCTACAACGAGAAACCATGGGGTAGACTGTTCTAGTTCCACGTGCCATGTTTAACAGAAGTCAGTTATCAGTTATCTCCTGTTAATTCCCTTCTCCAATTTTTCCACTACCTCAAGGACACATGGTACAGTGGATAAAGGCGTTAGTTAGATCCAGTGACAGGATCCAAAGAGTGTGAGCTTAATACTCGGATATATATATAGATATAAAAGGAAGAGGTTATAGTAGTTCCAACGAGAGAAAAGTGTGTATATTAAAAAGAAGAGAGAAACTGCAAACGTTTTTGGTTGTAATGTGGATTTTTTTTAAATAAAAAAATATTTTGCTTTATTTTCCATAATTTTTGTACACTTGTTAAATATTCTCGATATGAGACATTCTCTTTTTTGCGTGTTAGTGACCCAAATGTCTTCCTTGAACTAAATTCACACATTGTAGATTGAAATAAGAATTTAGGCATGCTCAATGAATACAGTTTCCACGAAAAAAAAAACCTTCGACAGACTCTCTACAATCCTAATCGTGGTAAACAACCAGCCTAAAAATACTAAGTCTCTTCAGTAATATAACACGTGCGAAAAAAGTTTTTTTAAGAGAAAGATTTTATAAATTTTAACCGAAAACTATACCGGCTACTCGGTCAATGAATAACAAATGCTTCCTTGGAGGGAAACGGCTATTATCTTTAACGTATAAGAACTTTAGCGTTCAATGCCTGCCAGGATTCAAACTCTCATACGACAGCATTGGGCAAGCTCTCAACAGTTTACGAAACTGGCGAACTACCCACAATACGTCCAAACATCCTAGTCACGGAATATATGCATATTATCTTCTAAATAATAGTGACTTGTCGGGCAATTATTGACAATATGAAAGTAGGTGAACATCTCTAGAGCGCACTAGTTTCTCATTGGTCATTTTTAGGTAATGGTGTCTCTGATCCAAGGTTAGATTATAAAATAAAAAGAAAATTAAGTCAAGGACGTATATATTGAAATCAGTCTTTTATCTTCTTGATAGCAAAAAGACGTATATAACTTTTGACACATTCAATTCCAACGTCTATCTTATTCTGTTTTGTTTTTATTTTGATGAATGACACTGATACAACAATGAAGATTCCAAGAGGAAAAATATTATTGCTAGAAAGCATGTTTTAGTCACAACATTTTGCGGAGGACAACATGAAGAAAAAGTGCGTATGTCCAAAAGGGGAACGTTAAAGTTTTTTAACGCTGAATGTGTTGATAGCGATGAATTTCACTGGCTCGGATAGAAGAGAAAGAAACGTAAACGGATTTGGGAGAGGGAAAGATTTACAACAGGGGACTGGCTCATTGCAAAGTCTCTATCAGATTCATTTCAATCAGATTCATATCAAAACAAATAAATCAAAGCAGACGTATATGTCTATATTTCTGAGATGAGGTATTATGTACATTATTTACATTATTCGGACTATTATCCTCATCTTTGTCGCCATATTTATTAGAACTTTTCGGCCTTTCAGTATCTGTCTATATTTCTGAGATAATGTATTATGTACACTATTTACATTATTCGGGCTATTGTCCTCATCTTTGTCGCCATATTTATTACAACGTCTCGGCCTTTCAGTATCTGTCTATATTTCTGAGATGAGGTATTATGTAGACTATTTACATTATTCGGACTATTGTCCTTATCTTTGTCGCCATATTTATTACAACGTTTCAGCCTTTCAGTATCTGTCTATATTTCTGAGATGAGGTATTATGTAGACTATTTACATTATTCGGACTATTGTCCTTATCTTTGGCGCCATATTTATTACAACCTTTCGGCCTTTCAGTATCTGTCTATATTTCTGAGATGAGGTATTATGTACACTATTTACATTATTCGGACTATTGTCCTCATCTTTGTCGCCATATTTATTACAGCGTTTCGGCCGTTGTGCGGTTCGGCCTTCTTCAAGTGGTTGGAATGTCGAACTGAACCCTTTATTTCGCTCACTGGTGTAGACTGTTCTAGTTCCACGTGCCATGTCTAATGGATGTCAGTTATCCCCTGTTAATTCCCCTCTCCAAGTTCTCCACTGTCTTAACCAGGTATTCAAGTCACACTCTTTGGATCCTGTCACTGGATCTAACTAACGCCTTTATCCTCAAGGACACATATATATGTTACAGTTCAAAAGTTTGAAGCCACTCCCAGAATTAGCATGGAATGAACTTGACAGAAAAATGAAAAAAAAAAAAAAATGAAAAACAGCTCTTAAAGTTTTTGAAAAAAAGAATGGAATCAATTATTGAACTTATACTTTGAGAAACTTTTGCAACGAATGCCAAATATTTGTACTGCAGTAATCAAGGCTAAAGAAGGATATTTAAAATACCAAACAGCTACTTTTGCGCCTAGTTTCAAAAATTATCAAGCGTTTCCTCAAATTTTTGAACTGTAGTGTATAACGTGTATGAATACGACAATAGCACACTTACATAACAAAAATTCGTTCAGTTTCGCTTAAAAGCTTTGATAAAAGAAACTATTCATATTTTATTTTCTAAAATAACGAATTTACTTTATATCACGTCACTTTATGATGGCCAACTGGTAACATGTAAACCAGTAAGATTTGCCGTATTGTCGGGTCACCGTTAGTTTTTTCACCAAACCTTTCTGGTCCTGATGGTGGCTAGCTAAACATCAGGGTTAAAAGAAAAGGTTGGGTCAACGACCATCGAGCACAATGGGATAAACTGAGCTCCATACCACTGTATTTTTTTTAATGATGTTCACTCTATACAATGCTCAAAAGCCACACGAGATAAAGGGTTATAGGGTAAGAGAAATAGTTTATGCGGATATGTGGGGAAAATAACTGTTGAACCTAGACTTGAACAGGTTAAGATTATAGTAATCGGGGAAGCATCCTCTTGGGAGTTGGTCCCACAGAGCAGCGGTTTGTGAGCAGAAGTTGATCGAGTGGAACATATATCTCACAAATGAAATACAAAGGGAACGAGTGTGGTTGTTTACAATGGGCGTGTCATGGTAGGTTTTCTCCTATGGGTCGTGTTCTTCTTCTTCTTCTTTCAGGGCGTGGGCAATCATGGCTCTCCACAACTTCGTGTCTTTTTAACTCTTAGTAAAGTTTGCTGTTTTGCTCTGTATCGCCTAATCCTTGTTCTGTCAACCATTTGATATTATATTAGAGTTCAAATAGCCACGGACGTATTGTATGTATGTTGTGGCCTGTTTAGGGGTCAGAAAGAAAGACACGGTAGACGAAGGTAGGTTGAAATATATTGAAGATATATACAAAACAATAGTGTTAGTAATAAGTAGATTAGCACTACGTCTACTACTCCACACTCTGCGCTCGGTATCCGACTCTCTCAGCTTGTATTTATGAGAGGAGAAAGAGTTCATTATACTGTAAGAGGGTTTGCCACAAAAATGTATTAATAAATTGATTTTTATTTTGTTTTTACTAAAATAAAATATAAGTATAAGAAATTATAATATATAAGAAATTTCTCAAGGATCTTATAACAAAAACATTGATGCCAATATATTATGTTTCATATATACAAAATAACAGTAAATATATTAATAAATGTAAAAACAAAACAGTCTTATATTGCAACTCATAATCGCAGTTCTAACGAAAATATTGGTGACAATATTGTTTCAAATATCAAAATTTGCAGTGAATTTATTAAATTTAATTTTTGACCACAATAAAACAGAAGCAGTCTTCATAAGATAAAAACAAATAGGAAATGTTTACCAATCTAACATGTTTCCCTTTTAATAAAGCTTCATCAGAGAATGGGATGTGAAGAAAAAGACAAAAGACAATCTGGTATTTTTACTTTTGTGATGTTTGATTATCGTTGATTAACTTCGTTTCACACACATCCCCCAATTAAAACCAACGTTTGTATAATTTGTGGCGTTCTGAATTCAAGCAGAGACGACACGTCCTTTCGAATGGATTCCAATCCCACCTGAAAAACTGTAAATATTGCTTTATGCATGTAAGTGTATCATATTTCTAGTTTGTCTCTGTAGGATTCAGACGATAATGTTTATTCGTAAGTGTGTGTATATCTAGTAGACATGTTTCTTGGCTTTTCGCATCTTGTTTTAGGAACATTTTTACGTACATAACGTTTGTTTTAGATAAACATACATTCGATTCTTTAAGAATTGATTCAATAACGGTTGGTGATGTAATATGTTTTGACGTGTGTTTACAGTTGGTAATATTGTTATTAGCTTTCGAAATACTTCGTAATGAATTATGTTCTTTTTTAATTAGGGTGGCATTAGTAAAAACCAGTTTTATCCCTGTGAATAAAGAGACAGTTTAAATGGCTATCTAAACATAAATCTCTTTTATGTTCGTAGATACGTGCTTTTAGATCTCGCGACGTTTGTCCTATATAAATTATTTTACATTGTAAACAATTTATTTGAGAAGTACCGACATTGGTGTTGGATTTTTTTTTCCAAATTATAGCCCCGATTTTCTTGGACGTGTTGGTAAAGATCCTAATATTAGGGATAAATAATTTATTTACACGATTAGGAGAAAGTGTGTTAGCGTGTAAGATTATGAATTATGCTATTCCGATCTATATTTGATCTATATTTGACCCTAAACCATAAATAGGTTTATATAGCAATTTTAAAAGCAATATTTAACTCTATAAGAAACATTCATGGTATTCTTTGACGGTTTAAATACTGAGGGTAATAGAGATTAATTTTATTATTTATGACAAAAGAACAGTTGTCTAATGAAGTCAATATAAATTGATATCAAAATGGGAGCACCTAGAGTATATTCCTCTAAGCATGTGGTGCTATGACATTTTGCCGATCTATTACGCACACACATACATACATACACAAATACAAATCACATACAATGACAAGCATTCATTGGTTAATTAATCACCACTACGTTATCATAGACAATTTACAAATCGCAGCAATGCGACAATTTTGTAATCACTCTATTTTTATGTAGTCAGTTTTGTGCACTTTTGGGAGAAACAGGTTACACAAGCTTTCGTAAGTCGTCCCAAAGCTAAGCTCGCTGATTGGTCGATGCCAACCAATCAGATCGTTTGTACATGAAGAATAATTCTTCCTGCGCAGAGATCTGGAGCCTATAGTCACTTATTTAAGCAAGAATTTTTCTTAGCTAATCAGTGATAATTCATCTGCCAAACGAATCCACGACAGTTTAAATCATGCACCAACCTTCTCACTCACACCACCATTCACATGCTGAACATTCCTTGTATATACTCACATAAGCTTTTCCAACACAGCAAATCTTTCAAGAGCTATTATTACAAGAAACTCTCATGAACATTATTCCAGTGAACTTTGAAATGCTAGAATAACAGTTAAAGAGAGACAACACTTGGTTTATTCAACATTTTCTTACTTGAATGCATGCTTTCCTTCACATCGTTGTTTGATATTGTACATTTTGTTAAATACATATTTTACGTGTAACAATGTCTTTTGCTTATTCTTTTCCACGTCAGCCATGTTTTCCTAATCTAAAGTGAAATTAATGTGGTGAAGTCCGCCACAACATAGCTCAACCGACATTTTTTGAAAAAAAGAAGAAAAATAAAAGACTTTATCTGATCAGTAATCTGATCGTTTCCCCTGACAATTATTCCTTCTTTTCCTATGGTCACGTTTTCGTGATAAAAAAATTGGTATTGATAAATACTATCGGACAAATGATAGAAATTTCCCACCCACATAGAGAGTTTGTGATCACAGCTTTACACGATCTCACAACTGAAGCACTTGGAAGGTAAGTTAATTGGCAAGAGACGAAGACTGGTAGATAAAAAGAATCCTCTATTATTTCATTATATATTTTAATTAGAGAAATTATCATCTGCCAATTAGGGCCGAATTATGAAAGGGTTTACTCGAAACTTCCTTTTTTTTTCGGTAATGGCATCTCGTAACTTGTAGCTGATTTCCCTAATTAACTGCAAATATGATCCAGTTCTTGAAAAGAAGCACATTTTTTATAAGACTTTCGATTTCTCGGCCAATATATGTAAATTTTATTGTTTACAAAAAACAGGGAGGCCTACTTAAACATGTGTACCCACGACATTATAACCATTTTAATGATAACATGTCGGATTATATATATATATATATATATATATATATATATATTATTAGATATGTTATTATATTATATTCTATTATTATATATGTATTATTATAGATATATTATATATATATATATATATTATATTATATATATATATATTTTATATATATGTGCATGTATATATATATATATATATATGTACACACACACACACACACGTATATATATATATATATATATATATATATATATATATATATATATATACTCGACTCTCCCGTTGAATTCGACGTATGAGGATCAAGCAGATCAGCCCGACACCAACACATATGATTTGATTATAGTGGTGAAGTCTTTGTGCAGAACCGTCCGCCCTTTTTGATGGGTCGAATACAGAGACGTGGTGCACTATGTGCCACAAGGTCTCCAAATGAATGTAATGGATTTCACTGGATTCACTCCGATTCCTCAATCCAAGCCGCAATCCATTACTCCGTGCCACCAATATATATATATATATATATATATATATATATATAAGTACTGTTTCGTGTCTCAGTATGCCTTATCTGATAGAGCGGCTAGTCTATCCCTCAGGCACATTTGCGTTTGTTCAACCCCAGAGCCAACCATGTTTAGCAGGCCATAGTTACAGTTTCTGGGAGAGAGTGCATATATATATATATATATATATATATATATATATATATATGTGTGTGTGTGTGTGTGTGTGTGTGTGTGTGTGTTTGTGTGTGTGTGTGTGTGTTCAGTGCATTTCAAATGTCTATGTCACATTCGAATAATTATTATATCATGAACAACAAATGGTAGCATTTAAAACCTAAAAGTGTCAAGTGTTCTTCTGTTAATTTAATTTTAAACAAATTCTGACCATTGGTACTGTCTTCTACACTAATTATATTTGACCTCCAACCAATATGTTTTTTGCTGTTAGGTTCAAACTATACAATGCCCAGGTGCCACTCGATTGTCAAAATATTTGATGACGTCTCTGCATAGTTGCTCCTCGATCTCACCAATATACCTTATTATCTCATCCTTCAGCTGTTAAATTGTTGTTGGCTTGTTGGCATAGACTTTACTTTTGAGATGACCCCAAAGGTAGAAAAATAAAGACGTCAAGTCGGACGATCGTTGTGGCCAATTGACTTCGCTGTTTTGAAAGATGATGCGAGCTGAGAACTTTTTTTTTTTTAAGCATTTCACCCCAAGCAAGGCGGGAAGCCACTAGGACGCAAGGAGTTACAGAACATTTAGAGCAAGATCAGATAGGAGAGATAGAAGAAAGGATGAGAAGAAGGGTAGTGAATAGATCAAGGCAACTGGAGATGTAGATTGACATTACACTTGAATAGCTGGAGATTATAGCCCACAGGGAAACTGGAATAGGGAAGGAAGTTCCACAGGCGAGAGGTGCTAGACATGAAGCTATTGGTGTAGAAGAGACGCCTACATTTAGGAGTTTTGACAGTGAAGGGGTGAGAGCGGGATGCAGCCTCGTAGGACGCTTGAACTCATGAAGTCTGGGAACCAGCGAATGCAGCTCCTCGGAGCAATTTCCATGAAAGTATTTGTAGAACAGACAGAGAAAGGCGACGGCGCGTCTGTGAGAAAGTGACTGTAGACTAGATGCCAGAGCAGGGCCAATTATATTGCATACCCGCCTCTCGAGCCTATCAAGAACCTCGAGGCAAACAGAAGGGGTACCAGACCATATATGGCAGCAATACTCCAAAACTTCTCATTGCATTTCTGTTTGAAAGTCCATTTTCGTAATAGGCTTCGATGACTTTAACACGTTGTTTGATTGTTAATCTTTCCAGGGTTGAAATTGCCAAAGACTTAAGTTGTTAAAGCTGAAAGAAAAAGAAAGCATCATTAGCTGCTTAAAGTCAATTCACATTAAAAACTGGTCCAAGTTATTGGAACACCTTAGACTTCTCGCCGATGGAGTGGTTTGCTACAATGTAAGTGGTATGGTGAGTCCTAGCCATGAAGGTATTGGAGCGGTATAATTATCTATCTGTCTCAGTCTGTTCATATCTATCCATCTATCTCAGTCTGTTCATATCTATCTACCTATCTCAGTCTGTTCATATCCATCTGTCTATCTCAGTTGGTTCATATCTATCTATCTATCTATCTATCTATCTATCTATCTATCTCAGTTTGTTCATATCTATCTATCTCAGTCTGTTCATTTCTGTTTATCTCAGTTTATTCATATCTGTCTATCTATCTATCTATCTATCTATCTATCTATCTACCTACCTATCTATCGCAGTCTGTTCAGATCTATCTATCTATCTATCTATCTATCTATCTATCTATCTATCTATCTATCTATCTATGCTGTCCGCGCCTCGGCATTGTGCGATGGTCAGAGAAATCTCCTCTGGTTGACCAATGATAATGAGGAATGTGTTTGATCCTTACTGGATACGCTATACATAAATTTGATATGAAATAACCCAATAAGTGTCGACATATCATAAAATCACCCTTCTGCATGCAAAGAAAGTGTGATTTTTGTTGTCGACTGTGCCAAAGGGCGCTTAAAGACAGACAGTCAGACAGACAGTCAGACAGAGGGAGAGATGAGAAGGGCGGAAATATTCTAGAAAAAGAAGCCATTTACGTTTTTTCCTCTTGCCAAAAATAGTAAGATGACAAAGCAGAGACCGTATCTTTTTATCTCAATAAATTCGCTGTGACTAAAGGGAAATTAAGTTGTCCGAACATTTCTCCACACGCACACGCTCACACACACGCACACACACACGCACACACACACACACACGTACGCACACACACAGGCACCCCCCCCCACACACACCCCATGCACACACACACAGGCACCCCAACACACACACACATACTCATATATATATATATATATATATATATATATATATATAGGATTAATGTGAGTAAAGGCTTGTCAGTAATAAAACCGATTCTATATGATGTTTTTCCTAAACCCGCCCCCCCCCCCAAAGGAGAACCATTTTTTTTTATGTTTACGTTTCATCTCTTCTGAATACAGTAACAGGATTTTTATTTAAAAAATAAAGGTTGTATATAATCATAAATTGTGTTATTATTTGACACCAAAATGATAATTAATTTTTACTGAGAATATTATATTATCCTAAATGTTATTATTGCCATAATTAACACAACCATTATGATTATTGAAAGTTTAACAAAAGATAAAAGTTTGCTGGGAACACAATCATAGCTCGATATTTACATTTTCTCAGCTGTGCTTGCATAGATGCAAGTTGATTTCATTGATATGGAATTATTCTTCAAATTACACGCAAATACCCTGAAGAAAGGCATGAATCCATCGCTTTTCCTGCCAACTATCCGTTGAATAGCAGGGTAGACTAGGTCCTGTAGGCTTGGTTGGTTAAAAGTAAGATAGTACATTTTTTATTCAGTCAATTCCTAACCTCTTTCTAAGCCAGTTGAAATTTCTTCTAAACTTAAACCCATATCAATCATGCAATCAACAGCAAAATGAAGAAAATATGAAACCAGGTTTAAATTGAAAGTAATTAACACTACCATGATGATTCTTGAAAGTTTAGCAAAAGATAAAGTTTGCTATGAATGCAATCATAACTCAATATTTACATTTTCTACGCTGTGCTTGAATGGATACAAATTGATTTCATTGATATCGAATTATTCTTCAAATAAGCAATTTATTATGAAGTTATGCTAGTAATATATAACATAGAAATGGTTTTATTACTTTTAATATCAGTTTATTTGATAATATGAATCTTTTTATGTACGTTATAGGTTATAGCACAGAGGCTGAGGTTAACTTATCGACAAACATCAATGAGAATTTAAGGTTTCTTTTTTTTTTACAATTGTAGTATAAGACGACCCCCAATTTTTAAAGGTGATTTTTTTAATTTAAAGGTCGTCTTGTACGCGGAAATATACAGAATAGAGGATCTTAATTAAATTTGTCTTGTATTCGTGATTCCTGGATATAGTGTGAATAAGAAAAACTATTCAAATTCAAATGACCTGTAGATCCGAACGATTTTGACTAATTTAATCGCCATATTACGGATGTGGACATCGAGATCAACACCAAGCGGCGACAGTCTGTTCCATGCTTAAACGCAATCTTCATGTCGTTTAGGCATGAAACAGATTGTCTTCGATAGGTGTTGACCTCAATGCCCACTTTTATATTTACAGCCGTTCCCTCCCAGATATTTAGCACTTTATCCCATGAATATAGCATACCATAAAACTATATTTTTATCAATATATATATATATATATATATATATATATATATATATAGAGAGAGAGAGAGAGAGAGAGAGATACATATTTCATCACTCGAAATTTAAGGTTTCTTTTTTTTTTCAGAATTGTAATATAAGACGACTCCCAATTTTTTAAGGGTGATTTTAAGTGGTGGCAGAAGAATTATCATTGTATTTTTAAAAGGTAAGCTTAAATATTAATGCAATACTTAAATGCAGAGATCAATTTTGAGTTCTTCTGTAGTTTATCGTTACATATTGCATCTACTCCTCCCCTACCTATTGTGATGAAGGCCCAATCAATCAAGAGCACTTTACATATATATATATATATATATATATATATATATATATATATATATTGAGACACATTTCATTGAATAATTTAGACAGGTTTTGTCAACTTATTTTCAATTTGATCCTTTTATATACACGGACGAGCTTTTTGGTGTCATTATTAAAGGAAGAGAGAAAATTACCATGTTGATACAAATTATTTTATTCAGAGTACTTTCAACAGAGCACAATGTCATCATCAGGATGTTGTTTATTTTGAGACAGATATTGCGGTGTTCAGCATTTTCAAGCTCAAAATTAGTGTGTTCATCTGAAAGGTCATTTTTTTTACTTCTGAAGTGAAGAACGCCGAGTGAGTACTGTGGATGGCTTAACTAACGCTTCAAGGGAGATAACTAATTATGGTATGACGAGATTTTTAAGAAATAAGTATTAAAATTATTATTACAAGAACATGAAAGGATCCAATTAATAATAAGTAAACAAAACACGAATTACTAACCCTGAGACCGGGATAAAAAGCTCAAAACGTGGATTTTATTGTCCTTCAGTCCGTCTCTCTATCTCTCTACCCCTCCCTCTCTCTCTGTCTTTCTGTCTCCCTCTTGAGTATCTCCCTCTACCGTATGCTACAAGATGTCGTCACTGTCAATAACAGTAGTAGTTATAAAAACAACGTTTCATAACATCTTTACCCTTGTGGAACCCTTGAAATAAATTCCATGTCTCAAGGAACTCCGACATAAAATTTTTATATACCATCTATATAATAAATGCGAATGTCAGTGTGTCACACTTTTTCAACTTTACTCCTAGAAACCGTAGTCCAACATATCATACCATTTTGGAATCAGGTCGAATTCGTGGGAAAATTTAAAATACTCCGGACTGGATCCGGACCGCAATACTGAAATTTTGGATTCCCAAGTTTTCAGTAATGCGATTGCTTTCGGATTCCGCCATTTTGGCTTCTATTGATAAAAAAAAACTTATAGGAAAACTACTCTATAACTTTCAATAGCTCATGTTGAAATGAAAACATTACATTTCTCAAATTACAGTGTTTCAAAATCAAATTGTCCGTATTTCAACTTTACTCCTAAAGGCCGTAGCCCAAAATATCATACTATTTTGGAATCTTGAACAAATTAAAAACATTCCGGACAGGATCTGAACCGGCTATCATGAAATTTTGGATTCCCAAATTTTCATTACTGCGATTGTTTTCGGCGATTGTTTTACCTGATTTTTTTGCGACAAATTTGTTTGTACGATAAAAAATTTTATAACTTGCAAATAAATTTGGAAATAATCGAAATTAATTGCGAAATCCACCGATGAAATAGAAATAATTGTTTGTACGGAAAGTAAGGACCTACGTACATCAAACTGTCTTTAAATTAAGTGGCAGAAGAAGAATTATTGTTGAACTTTTAAAAGGTAAGCTTAAATATTAATGTATTACTTAAATGCAATGATCAATTTTGAGTTCTTCTGTAGTTTATTTTGCCTATTGCATCTATTCCACTCTTACTATTGTGATTAAGGCCCAATCCGTAGAAGCTAGTTTAGATGCCGCCTGATAAAGTAGCTTTTAAGCTAGTTATTAATATCTATCCCTTTAATATTTTTATCGTAGTTCATGTGCTAAACATAATTCACGGACACTCGTCCTGTACGCGAGTGAGTCACTCATTCATACGCGAATCCGCCATTTATATGTCTTGTCTACTAACGTCACATTGACGCCATATTGACAAATACATTCCCTGTGATTATTATAATTTTAAAAAATGTAAGTCAAAGCCATTATTATAATAACCAAGGGTTTTCCAACAATGTGCCGTACGTGTACAGTCAAATTACGAATATAAAATTGAAGAAAAATTACTCAAAATTGCATTAGCCTATTTATCACGGTTTCTGGCGGAACCCCTAGCGACATTTTGCGAAACACTAAGGTTCCGGGGAACAAACCAACTGAGAAGCACTGCGTTTGGCAAGATGCATTGTAAAAGGTGAAAGAGACAGGTTCAGAGAAGGGGTTGTCAGTCACGTGGATAATTCGTGGTCTACAGATGTTTCAAACAGAGGCCGACAGGCACACGCAAATGCTGCTAAAGTGTTTTTTTACTTTTTCTCTCTTTTTTTCTTTTTCTTTTTTCGTTTTTTTAGTTGTCTGCATTCATTCAAAACTTGACGTGGGCGGGCTCTTGTGTGTGTGTGTGTGTGTGTGTGTGTGTGTGTGTGTGTGTGTGTGTGTGTGTGTGTGTGTGTGTCCAGGTGGACACAGGACAAGACTGTGTATTTTTATGCAGGCTCGTATGTGGCCTTTCGCAGTATAATACCAGTACTGGGCGCAGAAGGTGCATTAGAAAAAAAATAATGGCGTCGACACGACATGACAATACATGCTTATCAATTTTTTTTTTCAATCAGTTCATTTCAAGGAAGGCGATAATGCCACTAAGGCTCAATGGTCTACTGGGGAAGAAAGAGAAACAAAAGACTTTGGAAAGAACCGGAAACCCAATCCTAAACAGGAAACGAAAGATAAAATTGTTGGAAAGACCAGGGAGAACAAAAAACAATAATGGAATCTATCTACTCCATAAACACACACACACATATATATGTGTGTGTGTGTGAGTGTCTGTGTGTGTGTATATATATATATATATATATATATATATATATATATATATATATATATATATATATGTGAGTGTGTGTATTTATATATATGTGCACGCAAGGGGTTACAGGGGATCTGAAGCGAGAGCAAATAGGAGTGATAGAGGAAAGGATGAAGAGAAGGATAGGGGATAGATCAAGGCATCTGGAGACGTCGATTGACGTTACATTTGAATAGTTGGAGATTATAGCTATCAGGAAAACAAGAAAAGGAGACGGAGTTCCACAGGCGAGATGTGCGCGACATGACGCTATTGGAGTAGTAGAAACGGCTACATTCAACAGTTTCAACAGTGAAAGGGAGAGAGCGAGATGCCAGTCTAGTTGAGCCCTTAAATTCATGAAGTCTGGGAAGCAACGAAAGCAGCTCATCGGAGCAGTTACTGTGAAAGTATATGTAAAAAAGATAGGTAACAGCACATCTGTGAAAGAACGACTGCAGACGAGATGCCAGATCAGGGCCAATTACATTGCATATCCGTTTTGGGATTTGTTATGGTGAAACACACCTATTCTATAGTTAATAGACTCTCCCACCTATAATAAGTAGGAGTAGTAAGAGTAACGAGGCAGTCAGTCAGTCGTTCACCTCCTGACCGGCTGTTCGGTTGAACTCTCTGCCTTCGGGCAGGGAGGAACCCGAAGGAGGCTATGCCGAAGGGCGGAGTCTCGTTCGGGAAGGTAAACCGGCCCTGATTCTGTTTATACGGGTTCAATGGACATATTTTGGGGGCGAGCCCACGGGCTCGGAGAGCCCACAATAAA
>OZ010599.1:88693888-88718888 GCA_963932145.1 Acanthosepion lycidas | reverse complement strand
CACATTGTTGAACCTCCGTTCACTCGGGAAATGAACCATGGTTTGAAAGAGGGTGGTAATTTGATCGTGAGAGGTCCGATTTCAGTCAGCACTTCCACGCTTCAAGTTTGTGCTCGTTGATATTGACAGTGTGTGCTAGGGGCACTGTCATGCGCGTCTTCGATTGACCAATGCAGAGTAGCGGGGTTTTCAAAGCATCATAAACCTGCTGCAGTTGTTGAACAAGAAGTTCAGCATTCACAGCAGGATCATCTGGGTCAAGCTCAAAGAACGTTAATCCAGAATTATCTTAGCGCAGTAACAAGTCAAACAGAGCCAAATAATCTCGTGATAATTTTCATGAGCGCGACCTTTCGATGAGCGTGACCTTTCCGGGGAGATTGATTTAGATGTGACTGAAGATGTAGAGTTGAGGAACGCTAGAAAAATTAACATTTAAAATTACCATGTCTGTTTTTGTTGTTGTTGCTACTGCTCTATATTTATTTATTTACTAGGTTTAGTCAAAAGTGTTTTTTTTTCGTTTTTTTTTTTTAAATATTTCAAGCTTTAATTAATTGTCCAAACAAATTACATAAGAAAAGCATTTATTCATCAAAATATCTCCCATTATATTCTATTGTCTGTCGCTATCGATGTGACATAAGCTCAATTCCATTTGTCTGGTTTAGAGGCAAACAAATTTCCAACACCCGTTTTCAACCTCATCTGCAATTTTGAACCTTCGTCCGCTCAGGAAATGAGCCATGGCTCGAAAGAGGTGGTAATTTGATCATGTGAGATCTGAACTGTAGGCAGGTTGAGATAACACCTGAAGTTCTTCAAGTTTCCGCTTAGCATTGTGGGCTGGAATATTTTCCTGCTGTAAAGGCGTGAATCTTCGATCGTCATTACTTTCATGAAAATACACATATATTAAGTTGTGTTAAATATTTGTTCGGATTTCAATCTCTAATTAATAGTTCAGATAAATGAGTCATGTCTCGAAAGAGATGGTCATCTGTGGATGCAATGTCTGGACTGTAGACCGATTTCAGTCAGCCCTACACGCCTCAAGTTTGCGCTCGGTGATATTGACAGTGTGTACTGGGGGCACTGTCATGCGCGTTTTCAAGTGACTAATGCAGGGTAGTGGGGATTTCAAAGCATCATAGACCTGCTGCAGTTGTTGAACAAGAAGTTCAGCGTACACAGCAGGCACATCTGGAACAAGCACCCAGCACTCGTTTTCAACCTCATCTACATTGCTGAACCTTCGTCCGCTCAGGAAATGAGCGATACCTCGAAAGAGGTGGTAATTTGATGGTGAGAGGTCTGAACTGTAGGTTGCTCTTCTGAAGTCCCTCAAATTTCCGCTTAGCAATGTGGCCTGGGTCTTCGATTAACAACTGCCGTATATTGTTCATTTAAAGCATCATAGACTCACTGAAGTGGCTTAGCCTAATGGTCAGCGTTCACTGCATGACCATCTGATACACGTTCAAAATGTACCACCTCTTCAAAAGTCCAACATTGCTGAACCTCCGTCCGCTCGGTAAAGGAGACATGGCTCGAAAGAGGTGGTAAATTGATAGTATGAGGTCCGATTTCAATCACCACTTACAGCGCCTCAAGTTTGCGCTCAGTGACATTGGCAGTTTGTGCTGGAGTACAATCAGGCTATAGGAGTGTGCTTCTTCGATTGACCAAAGTTGGGTAGTTGGGCTTTCAAAGCATCATATACTCGCTGCAGTTGCTGAAGGTTAGCATTCACAGCAGGATCATCTGGAACAACCTCAAATTCCACCAGACGCATAACGTGACCTTCTGTTCAAACCTTTGTTTGACAAAAGGTTTTGAAACCTAGTCGGAACGAAGACACTGATTTATCTTACGAAAATACATTCATTTTTCATCCCCGAAAATGTGAATCTTAAGGATTTACCAGCAGTTTTTTTTTTTTTTTTTGCAAATGCTTACATGTCATTGACCATGGTCATTGGTCAGTTCGCAATGAACTTCTCGACGGCGTCTGTTCGCAAAGGAGGGCTTATAGAGATGTCAATTGGCGGTGTTTTTAAAGTTCTGACAGCAATTTTCGAGTGAATGTGCTTGGCGCTTACTCAACCATTTTAAGCGAGGCCTCATCTTCCACAACAGAAGATCTTCCTGAGCTTAATTTTTTTTTTAGAGACTGGTGTCATCTTCCTTGAAACGTCTGAACCAGTTTTGTGCCACACGTTCGTTGACTGTTTCTGGGCCTTCCACACCATTAATTTTTTTGTCGCTGCCCATGCACTCAGTCCTTTTTTTCACAGGTCGCAGAAAACGGCTCTCATTACAATTTTTCACTATACATTACCAAAGCTGTAAAACAAAGAGTAAACAATTAATGTTTATATGTTATGCAGGAAAGTAAAGAATAAACAAAGTGTTGTATCAAATTAATGATATTACATGGAGATAGAAGATATCTTTTATATGTGAGATAAAACATATAAAATTAAGATACTATTTGCCATCAGTGAATCTCCGAAAAAAATTTTGACTCAACCTGTTAAATATTTATGTCTACAACCAAAGAAATACGCGTAACTGTAATCTTTGTATTTCGTAGAAGTTGTTCAATTTTATTTATCTACTCTTCTTATCACTGCGATGTCAAGCGCCTTGTTCTAGAACTACTACTTCATGTCCCGTGTCCCGTCAGGACGTTGGCGATCATGGCTCTCCACAATTTCCGGTCCTTTGTAGCTCTTAATAAATATTATCTCTGTTATTTCTCCTAAACCGTGTTCCGCATCCATTTACTCAAGCTCATTCTGCTCCTTCTATGTGCCTTGTCCCTTTAGGACGTTGGCGATTATGGCTCTCCACAACTTCCGGTCCTTTGTAGCTCTTAATAAATATTATCTCTGTTATTTCTCCTAAACCGTGTTCCGCATCCATTTACTCAAGCTCATTCTGCTTCTTCTATGTGCCTTGTCCCTTTAGGACGTTGGCGATCATGGCTCTCCACAATTTCCGCTCTTTTGTAGCTTTTAATAAATTTGATCCTTTTGTTATCTCTCTTAAAACTTGTTCCACTATTCATTCACTCAAGCTCATTCTTCTATGTTCCGGTTCCCTTCAAGACGTTGGCGATTATGGCTCTCCACAATTTCCTGTCCTTTGTAGCTCTTAATACATTTGATTATTTTGATTATTTATCTCTCCTAAATCTTGTTCCAACCATCCATTTACACAAGCTCATTCTTTTTTTATGTGCCGTGTCCATTCAGGATGGTGGTGATCATGGCTCTCCACAATTTCCTTTGTAGCTCTTAATAAATTTTGTCTTTATGTTATCTCATCTAAACCTTGTTCCGCCATCCATTTACCTAAGCTCATTCTTCTTCTTTTATGTGCTGTGTCCCTTCAAGATGTTGGTGATCATGGCTCTCCACCATTTCCTGTCCTTTGTAGCTCTTGATAAATTTTATCTTTTTGTTATTTTTGCTAAACCTTGTTTGCCATCAATTTACTCAAGCTCACTATATTATGCGTTGTCTTTCTCTGTCTCAAACTGTCCTGTGAGTATCAGATTTTCCAAGCCCTCCTTCCTCATTAAGTGTCCCAGTAATTTCAACTGTCTCTTCCTGATGTTAAGTGTAAGTTTCCATTTTGTTTCCATTTTCTCTAAAAATGGTTACTCACACGTTCTGTACATAGTATCCTCAGCATCCTCCTGTATAACCACATTTCTGTTGCATCATATCTCTTCTTCATCCGTGAGGAGATTGTCCAGCATACATTGGAGGACTGATATCACATGACAGTTCAGTAATCTTTTCTGTTTCTTAATTCTCTCCTTACCTTTTGGAATAACAAAAGATGGAGTTCAATATGTAAATTAGAAATTGGAGACACGAAAATTGAATAAGTACACCAATTTAAATATCTAGGAAGTGCCTTAACAGAAGATGGAAAGGAAAGTGTGATATAAATCTGTTAAACGTCGCAATGGCGGTGAAAAAGTCCAAATCCAGTCTTAGAAATCCAAAATGGCGGAATGATGAGTTGTATAGAAATCAGAAATCCCAATACTAACGTCAAAAGTCCAAGAGGCAAAATAAAATCTATCTCACAGATTCTTACAGCGAACTCTCTCGCGCACCAACGAAAAAATCCGCTCCACTCGTCAAGAAAAGCAACGGTTTTTGTTGAGGTGGCAATTTTTTTTCGATTAGTCGCGATATTCGGAGAGGATAAAAAAGCAGTCATTAACTGGGCTATATTTTCTTCTCTTTTTTTTCGGCAAAGTGCACAGGAAACGAACTGTGTGTGGGGGGAGTATCTTATTGGGGGGTAGTTGATTGGGAGGGTAGTTGATTTCGGGGGTTGATTAGGGGGGTAGTTGATTGCATGATAGTTGATTGAGGGTAGTTGATTGGGAGGGCAATTCATCGGGAGCAGTTGATTGGGGATAGTTGAAGGGGGTAGTTGATTTGGAAGTTGGATGATTGGGGGTAGTTGATTTGGAGGGTAGATGACTGGGAGTAGTTGAAGGAGGTAGTTGATTTGGAGGGTAGTTGATGGGGGCAGTTGATTTGGACGGTAGTTGATTGGAAGTGTAATAAATAGGGGTCGTTGATTGGGGGCATTTGATGGGGTGGTAGTTGATTGGGGTAGTTGATGGGGGTAGTTGATTAGGAAGGTAGTTGGTTGGGGACTAGTTGATTGGGAGGGCAGTTGATTGGGGGGGGTAGTTGATTGGGGGGCGTTCAGACACTGAAATCCGAATTATGTATTCCAAAAGTGAGTTCTTGAACTAACAGAACTAAACCGTCACCCCCCTGAGAGGTAGCCAGGATGCGTTATGTCTTTCTTCATGTTTTCTGCTTCCCTGCGAAAGCAAGAATTAGAAATGTCTTGCAAGGGTGGGCAGCGAGCGGTCGGTTAATTTCTAGGCAACATCTATAATCCTTTGGAGGGCTCTCTTGTCTGCTGCTGAGCAGCGGTAATACCAAAGTGTCGTGTAATACGCTAGCACACTCTCAGCAGAGCAACAGTAGAAGGTCAGCAGCAGCTCCCTTTGGAAATTATTTTGGTTAGTTATTTAGAGGAACGGCAAATTTTCCCATCACCCCCAGCGACACAAACGCTAAGTACGCCTTTGCGAACATGTAAACGAACTAAATTTAAAATCAAGTCAAAAAGAACAGATAAATGATTCTTATCACATACAACATGCACTGGATTAGTAAATAATAATTATGTTATCCGGTGCGATCCTATCAAAGCTTAATCAATAATATTTACGTCATATAATTAGGTTTCTCGGCCAAGAGGTAAAACAAAAAATATTCGGGGTACGTCCAAAGTTTGGGGTCAAAATCCTATGTTCCATATTAATTTGATAACTGCTTCTTTGTGTTTTTTTTTTCTTTTATCTTTCTTTTTTTCTTTCTGTCTTTTCATTTTCTTTTTTATCTTCTTTCTTCATTATTTTCCTCAAACTAAATATTATATTTCAGGCCATTGGTAATAATAGAAGTGCAGACTATTCATCTTTCGCTTATGTTGCTTTTTTTGTTAACGGCAGACCTTCCCCAGAAATACAATCAATATAGAAAGAAAGGGTCCGTTCTTATCGTTATTTCTTTTTCTTTTTTTCTATTTAATTAGGAGTGAGAGAACGAAACTAGTCATAGCTGATCATGTATAAAGAAAAAAATCTCCTTATCAACCAATGTGGAATGAAGTAATAATACTGGAGAAAATCACTGGAAAATCAAATGTATGAAAGAAGACCTAGCAGATTTATAATACCAAGTGGAAACGAGACAAACAGAAGACATTAGCAACAGCAACGAAGTGAAGAGGAGTTGGAAGTTCCATCAAAAGCAAAGGAGGTAAGAAAATTACATTTATAGATCCACATATCTTTCAGATTGTTCAACAGCACAAAAGACTGGCAAATAAAACTTTGGTTCATGAATTTGGTGGAAGAGTAATTAAATTAAAAACCCATTGTACAGACACAGATAATGGAAGGAGCAATAAGAAAGTAATGCTAAAAAAGATATATGACGAAGGAAGGTGAGTGCAAAGGTCGAAGTGTTGTGATGATAAAAAAGAAACAATTAAATCCAAATTATATGTTTCTTTGTACACCCGTTCAGTTGTTCAGTTTCTCCAAACCTTGATCTTGACATTCATTCCCTATTGTTGATAGCTAAATTCACCGGAAGCGCATTGGTCCAGTACTAGAAAGTTCCAGTGTCACCAAACCCAGTTCCTGACATCCATTCCCCACCGTTGATGACTAAAGTCACCGCAAACAAGTCGGTCCAGGACTAGAAGCATTCACTTTCACCAAACCATATTCCTGCCATCCATTCCATATAGTTGATGACTAAATTCGCAGCAAACGTTTTGGTTCGGGAATAGAAGCATTCAATTTCACAAACACTGTTCCTGTCATCTATTTCCTATCGTTGATGAGGAAATTCGCTACAAACATGTTGGTCCAGTCCAAGAAGCTTTCAGGCTCATCAAATCCTGTTCCTGCCATCCATTCCCTATCTTTGATGATAAATTCACCGCAAACCTGTTGGTCTGGTACGAGAAACATTCAGTTTCACCACACACTATTCCTGCCATCCATTCCTTGAAGTTCATGACTAAATTCGCCGCAAACATGTCGGTCCAATCCTAGAAGCATTCAGTTTCACCAAAACATGTTCCGGCCATCAATTCCCTATAGTTGATGGATAAATTCGCTGCAAAAAAGTTGGTCCAAGAATACAAGCATTTACGTTCACCAAACCCAGTTCCTGCCAACCATTCCCTATCGTTGCCGATGACTAAATTCGCCGCAAAGAAGTTGGTCAAATCCTAGAAGATTACAGTTTATCAAAACTTGTTCCGGTCATCCATTCCCTATAGATGATGGTTAAATTCGCTGTAAAAAGTTTGTCCAGGATTACACCAAACCTTGTTCCTGCCATCCATTCCCTATTGTTGAGGATTAAATTCGCCGCAAACATATTGGTCAAATACTAGAAGCTTTCAATTGCACCAAACCCTGTTGCTCTCATCAATTTCCTATCGTTATGACTAAATTGGCCGCAAACATGTTGGTCTAGTCCAAGAAGATTTCAGTTTCACCAAATCCTGTTCTTGCCCCCCATTCCCTACAGTTGATGCGTAAATTCGCCGCAAACATGTTCATGAAGGACAAGAAGCAATCAGTTTCAACAAACCATGTATCTTCCATCCATTCCCTATCGTTGATGAAATTCGCCGCAAACGTTTTGGTCCAGGACTAGAAACTTTCAATTTCATCAGACATTGTTTCTGCTATACATTCTCTATCGTTGATGACTAAATTCGCCGTAAAGAATTTCGGCCAGTCCTAGAAGCTTTCAGTTTCACCAAACCCTGTTCCTGCAATCCCGTCCCTATCTTTGATGATTAAATTCGCCTCAAAGTATTTGGTCCATTCCGATAATCTTTCAGTTTCTTCAAATACTGTACACCATTCCTGATACTGTTGATGATAACCTCGCCGCAAATAATTTGGTCCAGGAATGGAAGGATTCAGTTTCACCTAACACTATTCCTGCAATCTATTCCCAAACTTTGATGGCTAAATTCGCCGCAAAAAACTTGGTCCAGTCCAAGAAGCATTCAATTTCATCAAAACCTCTACCTGCAGATCATGGCCCTATCGATGATGACTAAATTCGCCGCAAAGGAGTTGGTCCAGTCCTAGAAGCATTCAGATTCATCAAATCCTGTGCCCGTCATCCATTCCTTACATTTGATGAATAAATGCGCTGCAAAGAAATTGTTCCAGCTCAAAAAAACTTCAGTTTCACCAAACCCTGTTCCTGTCATCCTGTCTCGTTGATGACTAAATTCGCCGCAAAGATGTTGGTCCAGTCCTAGAAGCTTTCTGTTTCATCAAAAACAGTTCCTGTCATCCATTCCATATCGTTTATGATTAAATTCGCAGCAAAGATGTTGTCCAGTCCAAGAAGCTTCGACTTTCACCAAAT
This sequence comes from Acanthosepion lycidas, assembly GCA_963932145.1. Classification (NCBI taxonomy): domain Eukaryota; kingdom Metazoa; phylum Mollusca; class Cephalopoda; order Sepiida; family Sepiidae; genus Acanthosepion; species Acanthosepion lycidas. The sequence goes on along the minus strand of OZ010599.1, from coordinate 88,710,864 downwards.
CCTTTTCCTGCAATCCAGTCCCTATTGAGATGACTAAATTTTCCGCAAAAATTTGACCACGGCCTGGCAGCATTCAGTTTCACCAAACCTTGTTAATGCCGTCTATTCTATATTAATTCACCGCAAACGTTGTGGTCCAGGACGAGAATCTTTGAATTTGACCAAACCCTGTTCCTGTCATCTATTCCCTATCGTTGTGGAATAAATTCGCCGAAACGTTTTAAGTTTATGATTATAACCTTTCAGTTTCAATAAACCCCGTTCCTGCCATCAATTTCCCTATCGTTCATGAATAAATTCGCTAAATGTGTTGAGCCAGGACGAGAAGATTTCAGTTTCACCGAAGACATTTCCTTCAAACCATTCCCTATCGTTGATGACAAAAATTCGCTGTAAATTTGTCTTAAACATTTAGGTCAAGGACTAGAAGCTTTCAGTTTCAGGAATACCTGTTCCTCTCATACATTCCCAATGGTTTGATGAGAAAATACGCCGCAAACCTGTTGGTCCAGTCCTAGAAGCTTTAAGTTTCAACAAACAGCATGCCCGATATCCATTGACTATCATTCATGAATAAATGCGCCCAAATGTGTTGGCCCAGGACTTAAAGCTTTCTGTTTCACGAAGACACTTCTTCCATCCATTCCCTAAAGTTGATGATTAAATTCGCAGTAAAACTTTTGGTTCAGCACTAGAAGCATTCAAAAATCCTGTTTCTGTCATACATTCCCTAACATTCCCTAAATTCGCCGCAAAGTGTGTGTTAAGGACAAGAAGCTTTCAGATTCACCTAACCCTGTTCCTGCCCTCCATTCCCTAACGTTCATGACTAGATTTGCGTCCAGTCCTAGTAGCTGTCAGTTTCGTCAAACCCTGCTAATGCCATCCATTTCCTATAATTCATAACAAAATTCGCTGGAAACCTGTTAGTATGGTAAAAGAAACAGTCAGTTTCGCCACACACTATACCTGCCATCCATTCCCTGAAGTTCATGACTAAATACGCCAAAAAGATGTCGGTCCAATCCTAGACCCACGATTGTCCCACGACTAGAAGCTTTCAGTTTCACCGAAGACACATCCTTCCATCCATTCCCTAAAGTTGATGACTAAATTCGCCGCAAACCAGTTAGTTCAGAACTAGAAGCATTCAAATTCACAAAGCTATTTTCCTGACATCCATTCCTATATTTGATGATTACATTTGCCGCAAACAGGTAGTTTCAGAACTAGAAGCTTTCAGGTTCTCCCAAAACTGTTTCTGTTATCGATTCCCTAAAGTTGATTAGTAAGTTCATCAGAAAAAAATAGGTTCAGGGATAAAAGATTTTAGTTTCACCTCACTGTGTTCCTGTCATCCGTTCCATATTGTTGATAAGTAAATTTGTCTTAAACATTTAGTTCCGGGACTAGAAGCTCTCAGTTTCACCAATACCTGTTCCTCACATAAATTCGCCGCAAACTATTAGATCCAGGATTAGAAGCTTTCAGTTTCACTAAACCCTGTTCCTGCCATACATTCTCTAAAGTTGATGACTAAATTCGCTGCAAACCTTTAGATCCTTGACTAGAAGCTTTCAGTTTCACCAAGCCCTGTTCTTGCCATATATTCTCTATCGATCGTGACTTAACTCGCCGAAAAAATTCGCAGAATTTACGAGAAGCTTTTAGTTTCAACAAACGTTGTTCCTACCATATATTCTCTATGGTAGATAACTAAATTCGCCGCACCCTTTAGATACAGAAATAGAAGCTTTCAGTTTCACCACGCCGTGTTCCTGACATCCATTCCGAATAGTTGAAGAATAAATTCGCCACAAACCTTTAGATCCAGGCCTAGAAGCTTTCAGTTACACGAGGCCGTGTTCCTACCATACATTCCTACCGTGGATGACTAAATTCGCCGCAAACCATTAGATCCAGGACTCGAAGCTTTCTGTTTCATCACGTCGTATTCCTGACATCCATTCCGTATCGTTGATGAATAGATTCGCCGGAAACATTTAGATCCAGGCCTCGAAGCTTTCAGTTTCACCACGCCGTGTTCCTACCCTACATTCATATCGTGGATGACTAAATTCGCAGCCCCCATTAGATCTAGGACTCGAAGCTTTCTGTTTCACCACGCCGTGTTTCTGACAACCATTCCGTATCGTTGATGACTAACTTCGCCGCAAACCTTTAGATCCAGACCTAGAAGCTTTCAGTTTCACCACGCCGTGTTCCTATCCTACATTCCTATCGTGGATAACTAAATTCGACGCCCCCTTTAAATCCAGGGCTGGAAGCTCTCTGTTTCACAACGCCGTGTTCCTGACATCCATTCCGTATCGTTGATGACAAAATTCGCCGCAAACCTTTAGATCCAGACATAGAAGCTTTCAGTTTCACCACTCCGTGTTCCTACCCGATCCTATCGTTGATGACTAAATTCGCCGCCCCCTTTACATCCAGCACTGGAAGCCTTCTGTTTCACCACGCCGTGTTCCTGACATCCATTCTTATTGTGGATGACTAATGTCGCCTCCCCCCTTAGATCCAGGACTCGAAGCCTTCTGTTTCACCACGCCGTGTTCCTGACATCCATTCCGTATCGGTGACGACTAAATAAATTCGCCGCAAACATTTCGATCCAGGCCGAGAAGCTTTCAGTTTCACCACGCCGTGTTACTAACCTACATTCATATCGTTGATGACTAAATTCGCCGCACCATTTAGATCCAGGTCTCGAAGCTTTCTGTTTCACAATGCCGTGTTCCGGACATCCATTCCGTATCGTAGATGACTATATTTGCCGGAAACCTTTAGATCCAGGCCTAGAAACTTTCAGTTTCACCACGCCGAGTTCCTACCCTACATTCCTATCGTTGATGACTAAATTCGCCGCAAACCTTTAGATCCAAGACTAGAAGGCTTTAAATTTCACCAAGGCCTACATTCCCTATCGTTGATGACTAAATTCACGACAGACTATTCGATCTCTGATTAGAATCTTTATGTTTAACCAAACGCTGTTTCTGCCATCCATTCCTTATCGTTGATGACTACATTCGCCGCCCCCTTGATGTCCAGGCTTAGAAGAGTTTCAGTTTCACCAAGCCTTGTTCTTGCGATACACTCCCTATCGTTGATGACTAAATTCGCTGCCCCCTTCAGATCCAGGACTAGAAGTTTTCTCTTTCACCGCGCCGTGTTCCTGCCATACACTCCGTATCGTTGATGACTAAATTCGACGCACCCTTTAGATCCAGGACTAGAAGCTTTCAGTTTCACCAAACCCTGTTCCTGCAATACATTCTCTATCGTTGATCACTAAATTCGTCGCAAAACTTTAGATCCAGAACTAGAAGTTTCAGTTTCACCAAACGCTGTTTCTGTCATACATTCCCTATCTTTGATGACTAAATTCGCCGTAAACCTTTAGATCCAGGACTAGAAGCTTTCGGTTTCACCAAACCCTGTTCCTGCCAAACATTCACTATCGTTAATGACTAAATTCACCGCTCTCTTTAGATCCAGGACTAGACACTTTCTGTTTCACCAAACCCTGTTCTTGCCATACATTCCCTATCGTTGATGACTAAATTCGCCCCAAACCTTTAGATCCAGGACTACAACCTTTAAGTTCCAACAAACGCTATTCCTGCCATCCATTCCCTAGCATTGATGACTAAATTCGACGCACCCTTTAGATCCAGGACTAGAAGCTTTCAGTTTCACCAAACCCTGTTCCTGCAATCCATTCTCTATAGTTGATAACTAATTTCGCCGCCCCCTTTAGATCCAGGACTAGAAGCTTTCAGTTTCTCCAAACCCTGTTTCTGCCATCCATTCCCTATCGTTGATGACTAAATTCGCCGCACCCTTTACATCCAGTACTAGAAGCTTTCAGTTTCACCAAACCCTTTTCCTGCCATATATTCTCTATCTTTGATGACTAAATTCACCCCTAACCTTAATGTTCAGAAGTAGAAGCTTTCAGTCATCGAACCCTTTTCCTCCCATACATTGATTATCGTTGATCACTAAATTGGACAGAAACGTTTAGGTCAATAATAGGAGCTTTCGTTTTCACCAAAACCCTGTTCCTGCGATACATTCCCTATCGTTGGTAACTAAATTCGCCGCAAACCTTTACATCCAGGACTAGAAGCTTTCAGTTTCACTGAACCCTTTTTCTCTCGTACATTCCCTATCGTTGATCACTAAATTCGACACAAACATTTAGGGTCAGTACTAAAAGCTTTCATTTTCACCAAAACCCTGTTCTTCCGGTACATTCCTTTTCGTTGATGACTAAATTCGCCGCAAATTTGTTCCATGACTAGGAGCTTTCAGTGTCACCAAACCCTGTTCCTGGCATCCATTCTCTATCGTTTATGACTAAATTCGCCGCAAATCTGTAGGTTCGGGGCTAGAAGTTTTCACTTTCACCAAACCCTTTTCCTGTCTTGCATTCCCTTTCCTTGCTAACTAAATTCGTCGCAAACGTGTAGGTTCTTGCCTAGAAGCTTTTAGTTTCACCAAACACTTTTCCTGTAATCCTTTCCCTATCGCCGTTTGTCTTTACAAGATTTGAAAGTTAAATAAAATCAGAGCAAAAGATAGTGCCTATGGCGTGAGTTTGCTGTGGGTTAACCTCAACTTGCCCGTAAATGACTTCATTTCATGACCTTTCTCTGCGGCACCAATAGTTTGGAACATGCAGAATCCAGTTATGGAACCGCAACGGACTGGCGCTGACTTGTTCTAATTCTGAATGGCTTCATCCGCTCGTTCAGCTGTTGAGATCTGTTGAAATCGTCATCCACTTCTGTCACCGTTGGGGTCTTTGCTGTTGGTTGCGCTTGGTCTGGTATTTCGTCTTCGACCTTACCGCCAAGGTTAATCCTAGCAGGGGTTTAGAATTCCTGACGGCATCGTTCTCATAATCATTAGACCACACAAGTCCCCCCACCACAAAGAATCGAAGACAGAAAAATATTTGAAAGAAAGAAAGAAAGAAAGAAAGAAAGAAAGATCGTTAGAAGTTCTTAAGGTCTCCCGTCAATACCTCATAGATAATGAAGTATTGTTTTGATAAAAAAAAAACACATGAGACACTACTTGGGTTCAATGAGAAAATGACTAAAAGAAAGAAAGAAAGAAAGAAAGAAAAAGAAAAAAGAAAGAAATTCTTAGACAAGGTTTTATCGCGTGCAAAAATTTAATTTCTTTGCTGTTCGCTTCTTTTTTGATGATGGTGTCGATGACTAAAAATGCCGCCAACGCGCAGGTCCAACACTAGAAGCTTCCGGTTTCACCAAAACTTGCTCTCAACATCCATTCCCGATCGCCGTTTGTTTTTGCAAGTTTTGGCTGGAAATGAAAGAAAATCAAGGTGGACCTCAACTTGATTTCATGACCTTCCTCGGAAGCACATATAGAATCCAGTTATGAAACTGTAACGGACTGATGCTGACTCTGTTATAATTTCGAATGGCGCCTTCTGTAGCATGTCCATCGTGCGTAGCCCTCTTCATCCGCTGCTTCAAACGTTGAGATCTGTTGTAACCGTCATTCGCTTGTTCCACCGTTGGGGTCTTTGAGTTTGGTTGCGTTTAGTCTAGGTCCTCGTCTTCGAATTTGCTGTTTATTTATTTACATTCTTGTTTACATAATGCAACAGGGGTCCTTAAATCAGTTTCATATCTATTCCTGCGAATCGATGAGCTTATCTAGAGAAGTCGATAAATGTCTGAAGGTCAAAAGTGGTCGATAAACATCGGATTAAAATGTAGACATTGAATCAATGGTCAGTGTCAATGAAGAGAAGATGTGGTTCTACAGAAGGATACTGAGAATACCATGGACGGGACATGTAAGCAACGAGGAAGTTTTAAGTAAAATGAAAACAAAAAGGACACTTATAGTTAGAATCACAAAGAGACAGTTGACAAAAACTAAGCGTTCAAAATTCCAGTGGTCAAAAATCCAGTGGACAAAAACGCAGTGGACAAAATCCCAGCCGGCAAAAACGCAGTGGACAAAATCCCAGCGAGTAAAAACTGAGCAGACAAAAACCTAAGCGGACAAAATCACAGTTGACAAAAACCCAGTGAGTAAAAAACCCATTGGACAAAATCGTAGCGGACAAAAACCCTGCGGAAAAAAACCCAGTGGACAATATCCCAATGAACAAAAACAATGAATAAATTTCCTGTGGATATTTTATCTCATCATTTATCCCCCTTTTTTTAACGCCATTTTAACGTGACCCACCCCGGGTAAAACTCGAGACTTAGATAAACAGCCGGTTCTAATAATAGCAAAACGATTCCTTAGTGCAGTAGTTCGCCGTTTATCTGTACTTCGATTTTCCGTACATCGATCTTCCGGATACCAATTTTTTCGGATTTCTATTATCCGACCGTGAAAGGAAGAGAGGACGTTGTTAAAATTATCGAACCCAATAAAGGCAGGGTTTGCTATTTTTTTACGAGGGTGGGGGATGGATGATGATATTGGTCATGTTGAACTTCAACCCCACCCCCCATAATGCCCTTTTTCAAACACTGAAGCAATGACTATGTTTGACAAATGTTTTAAGTGTTTGCTCTTTCAACTAGAAACCACCATTCCAAGTACATCTACTTTAATCCAGCTCAGGCAGTTTGCGACAGAGAAACGCGAGGCCAACCGGAAACAGACAAAAACTGATACATTTGTTCTTCATCAAATAATAAAAATGGACAAAACTTTGGACAGAGCTTTTGAAAACGCTGTTGGATGATATAAATGTTAAATTTTGAATTCCTTTCAGATAATGACTTTTTTCTCCATTTATTTTTTTTCGATAATTTACGTATTCAATTATACGGATTTTTTAATTATATGAACAAATTCTTCAACCTCTGTCCCAAGATGCCCGGATAATCGAGAATTACTTTGCTGTAATGGGAAAATCCCCGTCAGAACAGATTGATGTGAAACAATTTAAATCTGAACAAGGGAATGACTCCTAACCAAAATATAGAAGGAGAAAGCCAGAAGATGGAGGTCACATCGGCAAGATCATTGAGTAATATTGAAATGCATATATATTCTGAAATTACTTTACCCAAGGTACTTCGATAAGTATATTCCATTTTGATCAAACTGAGTCCCCTTACAAACTTTTCACTGTATTTTTTTCCTTTTGACTTAAATATAAATCTGAACAAGGGAATGACTCCTATCCAAAATAGAGAAGGAGAAAGCCAGAAGATAGAGGTCACATCGGCAAGATCATTGAGTAATATTGAAATCCATCATTTTTCTCCGCAAATTATAACAATGATTTAAAATCAATCATCATTTTCTTACAGAAAATGTGTGACAAGCACCATGGCGCGAGTAATTCGGCTAGTATATATATATATATATATATATATATATATATATATATATATATATATATATATATATATAAAGGTTAATGGTCATAGTCGAATCAGACCAGGAAACAATAGTATTAAAAATTGCTCAATGCACATGTGAAAAACAACAGTAAAAATAACATGTAAAGCTTTTAACTTTAAAAATCAACTAATCTCCTGATTTTTCGAGTTAAAAGTTCTCTCTCTTTCTTTCTTTCTTTCTTTCTTTCTTTCTTTCTCTCTCTCTCTCTCTCTCTCTCTCGATATATATATATATATATATACTGGACTCTCCCGCCGTTTTTCCGGCGTATGAGTGCCAAGCAGCTCAGTTCCTTGGAACCGACAGCCAGACGCCTGCACATGAGATTTGATTCTAGTGGTGAAGGCTTTGTGCAGAACCAACCACACTTTTTGAACGGCCGAATACGGAGACATGGTGTACTGCGTGCCACAACGTCCCCAAACAACTCTCCGCAGGTTTTAAATTCAGTGTTGCCCTTCACCTAGACCAGTTGCTGTCCAAGGCTATAGAACCCAGTCTGCTCTGCTATTTACCCATAGACATACACCTACACATATACACATACGCATACACATATACAAAGTGTATCAAAAATACTTTTACAAAATTTGGGGGTAGATTCATCACACCAAAACGAAAACAAAAGTCCATATAAACAAATATCCTCAAATCCTTCATTTTTAAGTTAAGTTTAAAGAAGGTTTACGGCAGATGGCGTAGATATACATTTTTCTTTCTAAAGAAGTAATGGATTCTTTATTTATTAATCCGGCAGATTTGTATCACTTTAAACGTTATTTTTAGTGGATATACATATTTAAGTAGACAATATTTTTATTACTTTCAAAATGGTGCCCATTTTGAAAGTAATAATATTTTGAAAGTTACATAATATTTTATATACATAAAAAATTAAAAATTATTTTTAAAATTTTGGTTCAAAGTGATTTTTATTAATCTTTTAACTTTTGATTAGCAATTGTAGTTTTCACTTAATAAGTAAAATAAATAATGTAGATTTAAAAAAAAAAATTTAATTATTATAATTATTATAACTAAAATTTAAAAAGAATGAAAATAATTCTTTTAAAAATTCATTATTCATCGAAAAATTTGTGTCCTTAATAAATTTTATTTATAAAAACCATCAAAAGATTTTCTAATTAAATAATGTCATTTCACGATTCAATGCAGATTTTCTAGAAATGAGTAGCCGTTTGAAAAAAAAATGATTTACATTCTCCAAGAAGTCCTGCTTTTAACTAATAAAACTTTTGCAATCAAAAATTCAATTTCTCGAAATTAAATGAAATTAAGTGGTGAGGTTAACATATTTTTTAAAAATATATTATTTTACCAAGATTTTTTTTAAAGTTTAGAAAATAATTTCATTCATTTCTGGATAAATCCAGAAAGTTTCATTAAAGGCCGACAGTTATTTGATTTTTGCAAGAATTTCAAAATCAGTGAGTATTTCACCGGTAAAAAAAAAAGGCACTAAAACATTAATCGTAAATATTACGTGGACTAGTAACGCAAAAAAAAAAAAGAAGAAGATTTTTAACCCAAATTACGAACGTGCTAGAAAGGATTAAAAAAACATTTATAAAATAATAAAAATACTTTGCTCTTTTCTCCTAGAAATAACATAAACATTTTGAGAATAAATAGTTTCTATTAAGATTGAGGTCTTTTTTAATCATGCTATGCTGTTTTTTCAGCGAATTAGTGGAGGTACCAACTTTAACTTAATTTATCTCTTGATATATATATAAATATATATATATATATATATATATATATATATATATATATATATATGCATACTTATATATATATATAGATATAAAACATATGTATATATATATATATATCATAAAGAAGTAATTTACACAAAAAATTAATTAGTAATGCTAATGAGATTAATGGCGAAATCACTTCGCTAACAAGATTAATGAGACATTAACTTACTATCAGTTCCTTGAATAATACGATTCTTATATTTGAGTTGTTTTATATATGAGTTGTTGTCAAATGAATTTGATAAGGCTAGTACTTTCGAAAAGTAAACATTGTCATCTTCAGGAAGCAAATTTTTCTCCATTTACAGACAAAACAGCATGATGAAATATGTGTAGTATAGACCGAAAGATGCTTTTTAAAATATGCTATTTATTGACAGTTATATTATTTTGGAGCGTATTCTAATATATATATATATATATATATATATATATATATATATATATATATATATATATATATAAGGTGTAACAGAAAATTTGTCCAAATCATGTATCGGTATGGGATAATTGTCCATCCCACAAAATGTAATTGATTTTCTTTTTTACAGGTTTTCATATGAGACGTTTTGCAATCTTGACACCATTTGTCGTAAGAATCATTGAAAAACCCTTTGAGTTATTTAGCAAGAAAGAGAACAGATTAAAATCAGTTTCTGACAGCCCCACTATGTCTTCCCAACTGAGCAATAGTGAGAGGGAAAAGATCATTCAGGCCTTCAGTAATGGTACCAATATTCATACTCTAGCTTCCATCTTCAAAATCCATTCAAGAACCATCAAGAGAATGGTGAATAAGTTTAAAAAACGAGAGGGAACAGTAGAGAGAAAAACTGTCTAAGCAGGTAACAACAGCAAAAGGGATCATTATTTAAACTTAGAACTAATACATTCTTATTGTTCAAAGTAGGGTCCAATAGTGTCATAAAAACCTCGGAGAATTCCAGTAACATATCTTTAATCATTTCTAAGATACAACGGTTCAAAATGTAATCTAACAATTGAAGAATTTTTCTGTTGCACGATTTGGAGAATTTTGCTGTTACACCAGATATATATATATATGACTGGAAATTATCATGGCATATCGCTGTTGTCTGTTACCGGCAAGGTTCTTTGTGGAGTTCTGCTGGATTCGCTTGTTGCGCCACATTGCTAATGAAGCACTTCTGGAGTTACAGTCGGGCTTTAGGGCTGGACATGAAACTGTAGATATGAACGTCACAGCCAGACAACTGCAAGAAAAGTGTGTCGAGCAAAATATGGATCTCTCCCAGATATTTGTCAACTTGACAGAGGCATTTGACACTGTAAACAGAAAAGCTTTGTGGAATATTGTCCCGGATGTCCCAAAAAATGTGTTTCCATTCTTCACTTGTCTGAAGATTATCATTATGATATGAAGGCATGGGTTAATATTGGCGGAAAACTCTCTCAGTTTTGAGAATGGAGTTAAGCAGGCCGACATTCCGGCTCCAACCATATTTGCCCTTTAAATATCTGTCGTTTTTGAACAGGACTTTAAGAACTGCAACCTTGATATTTACATTCGCTATCGTTCAACAGGAAAGTTGTTTAACATCAGGAGGTTTGATGCAAAGTCGAAGATTGACTTGTCGCTGATCAGGGATTTGCTAGATGCTGATGACTGCAATTTGTGGCTCACTCGGAAGGAGATATGCAGCTTCGCAAGGATGTTTTTTCTAATGCATGCACTGCATTTGGATTAACTATTAGTTTGAAAAAGACAGTAGACATGTAGGAACCAACTCCAAGGAAGCCAGGCATCTTTGTCTATGGTAAAAGGCTAAAGGCTGTTTGCGCGTTTGCCTATCTTGGAAGCACTTTGAGCATGGTCTGTGATATTGATGTGAAAATTTCAAACCGCATACAAAAAGCTAATGACACATTTGAAAAACTGAATAAACATCTGTGGTCTCAGCATGGAATTTCAGTGAGTACTAAAGCTCTATCATAGATGTGTGCTTACAGCACTCCTTTACGATTGCGAGAGGTGGGTGGTCTACCGCAGACAAATGAAAAGGCTTGAGAGATTCCATCAGTACTGCTTACGTCATATCCTTGTCATTACCTAGCGAATGTTTGTTAATGATGTAGAGAGAAGCGGCTGTGATAGTGTCGAGTCCTTGATAGTAAAACTCCGGTTGACAGGTCACCTTGTCAGAATGGATGACAGCCGCATTCCAAAGCAATTGTTTTATAGTGAGCTGCGAACAGGGAAGAGAAATGCCGTCAAAACTAAGATGCGCTTTAAGGAATGCCTCAGGGATGCACTGAAGAAATGCAAAATTTCTTGTGAGCACTGGGAACAATGTGCATCTGATTGCAATAATTGGAATGAGACTGCTAGTAGTGGAAGGCGTCACTTTGAAGATGAGAAAAGGAGGCACGCAAAGCTTAAAAGAGATGTGCGTACAGGCGTCCCCGAAAACGTCCTTCCTGAAAACACCCACAGACAGCTCGGTCTGATGTGTACAGATTGTGGTAGAGTCAGTTTGTCGATGGCTTGTCTAAGAAGTCACTTGAGAACGCACCGACTCAATTGACTATATAGCCGTAGAAATCCAGCAACTGAAATGTGATATTTGTAGTAATATATGCAGGTCCAGATTCGGTCTCATGTGTCATTTTAAATGGCATGATAATGTACCACCCGTTGTTGCACCTCTTAAATGTCCTGTTTGTGCCAGAGTATGTAGGCCCCTTGCTGGGCTAAAGAGGCAAATTTGTTCAGCACATTAGTAGATATTCTCCTATAAAGATATTTAGTAATGGCCGAGTTGGCAACCAACATATATATATACGAGGGTCATTCAATAAATAAGGTGAATTTTTCGGTATAAGGACTTCTAATACAGATAAAAGCTTACTTTTTTATTTATTTATTTATTTATTTATTTTTTGTTTTGTTTTACTTCTTTTTCACATGGATTTAATTTCATTTGCAGATTAAAAAAAAAACTTTGAGAGTTTTGGCGATTAACAAAGATGGGCGACAAAGAAGCATGGTCCAGGATTGAACAGCGGTCAGTTATCAAATTTTTGGTCGCCTAAAGGTGCAGACCAGTTGAAATTCATAGGAGAATGTCAACTGTGTATGGTGCCACATGTTTCAGCCAAAAAAATCTCTACAAGTGGGCTAAATTGTTTAAAGAAGGATGGAGCTGTGTTGCGGATGGAGACAGGCCTGGGAGGCCTACAGAAGTGAGGTCTCCTGAGGTGATCGAATCAGTCAATGACCTCATTCAGTTTGACAGAAGAACTACTGTGAACTGCTGAGGCAGGTCAAGAAAGACATAAAGAACAAACGCAGGGGTCATCAGTCAGAAGGAGTCATCTTGCATTATGACAACGCAAGGCCTCACACAGCAGCCCAAACGGTGCAGACCATCAACGAGCTGGGCTGGGAACTGCTCCCTCATCCCCCTTACAGTCCAGACGTTGCCCCTTCAGACTTTTACCTGTTTGGTCCCTTGAAAGCGTTCACGAGAGGCACGAAGTTTAAAAGTGATGATGAAGTCAAAAGTGTTGTGAGCGACTGGCGGAGACATCAGTCCAAAGATTTTTACGCTGAGGGAATTGTGCAAAGATGGGAAAAGTGTGTGACAGTGCTGGGAGACTACGTTGAAAAATTTTAAAAAAAGTAAGCTTCTATCTGTATTAGAAGTCCTTATACCGAAAAATTCACCTTATTTATTGAATGACCCTCGTATATATATATATATACACACACACACACACACACACACACACACACATATATATATATATATATATATATATATATATATATATATATATATATATATGAATGGCAGTTAATTAATGAAATAAACTTTTTTAAAATCAGTATGCAAATTAGCTAAACATGAAGAGTGATAATGCCTAGAAGTAGATAATATATAACACAAATAAGCACGTTTAGTTATCATCTCTCATTTGCGTCTCTGTCTTTGGGCAGAGGGCGCTCAGGGGCTGCTTCATCAAAGGACTTAGTCGCGACTGAGGGAAATTATATTAAGAGGTGCCCAGCCCTGAGGAACAGCTGTCCAAGCCCGCGCCCTCGCATTGTACTACAGAGAATGATCAGTGCTTGCACCGAGGTCAGCGCAATCGATAGTTATGGGTGCTTGGGAATTTTTGTTCCTAGCCCGGGTGTACGCGCTCAGGTTCCTTACATTAAACCAATTCCGTGTGGGTTTGTGGGGACAAGTAAATACCAAATTACTATAAAGTAGAGCTGGGGCTTTTCAATCTCAGAATTTGTGGGAGAATTGAGCCTCAATATTGCATTTATCCATATAGATTCCATAAAATAGCTTTTACTTAATTAGCTATTATGTTTCTCTAACTCTTCAAATGTTGAATGTATAACCAATTCTATTTTATCATCTTTACACTATATTAATTTTATCTGATAAATTGTCCGCTGTTCTATCACCCATGAAATAAAAAAAAAATGTTTGTACGGAAAATAAGGATCTGCGAAAACATCAAATTGTCTTTCAATTAAGTGACGACAGAAGACTTATCGTTGAACTTTTAAAAGGTAACCTTACATATTAATGCAATACTTAAATGCAGCAATCAATTTTGAGTTCTTCTCTAGTTTATTGAAGCCTATCGCATTTACTCCTCCCTAACTATTGTGATGGTGGCCAAACCAAGAGTCCTCCACAGGAGCTAGCTTAAATGCCGCCCGATAAAGAGGCTTTTAAGATAGCTTGAAATTTTAGATCATTGAAATCGGACCAGTGGGAGCGGCAAAGTTGCTTGGACACACACACACACATACAATATATATATATATATATATATATATATATATATATATATATATATATAAACTTAAATGACCTCTTTAATTTGTGACATATTTTTGAGTGAACTTCCTGTCCTCGTCGGAGAAGAAAGACTTCGTTGACTGAAACACGTAGACATTAGATCACTAAACGCTTTTTTTTTAACTTCCTTTTTTTTCGTTATCTTTTTAACGAAATAAAAAGGAAGTAAAAAAAAATACAATAAAGATTTTGAGTTGTATTTGTCGAAACAAAAGTTGATAGAGTTTTAAGTGAATTTCGAAAATGATACTTAGATATTTCTCTATAGATTTATTCAATCATTATCTCTCGCCATCTTTGAGGCTGCTTCATGATTGCGTCCGCCCAGAACTTGCCATCTTTCCCGGGTTTTGATTTTGGTCTTTTCAGCGAATTAAGACAATTCTGCTGTGATCAAAATGAATGGTAAACATAAAGGTTCAATGCCAAGTGAATACGGCAGGTGTAGTAGGTATATATCCCAACCAATATGTATCAGATTCTGTAGTGTCTGCAAAAAGATATGAGCTCTAAAGTTTTCCTGATGAAAGGTGAGACCCCCATTGAATTGATCAATTCCTTTAATCGCTCCATTTGGGGATAGATTTTTGCAGAAAGAAATCTTCCAACACCAGCACACACACTGCAGCATTTATTTCCTGATGCAAACCCCATTTACACTTTCTCTGGCATCTTTTTTCCGTTCAACATTGTTGTAAACAGTCTATTTTACATCGACTGTGATCGTTTTTTTTTTGTTTTTTTTTTTAGTGAATGGGCCGTATTCGGCAAAATTTAAAATTCGTGCCTGCCAAAAAAAAAAGTAAAAACAAAAAAAAAAAATGGCATGTTCAAATGACTGTTTTCCCTTGAGACCGCTAATATTTTAACTATATCTACTCCTCGGCAATATTTATAGCTTTTCCACTTTGTCTCATCATCTCTAGTTATGTTTAGAATACTATTATACATTCTACACACACACACATGCACACACATATACACACACACACACACACACACACACACACATATATATATATATATATATATATATATATATATATATATATATATATATATATATATATATATATATAAGCAAATATATGGATATAGATCCGACAGTATGAAGAAAAATATACGTAAAAAAACAAACAAAAATCCTTATATGCAATTATGCTGTTTTAATGTTAATATAATGTCAACGTCAGACGTTTCGGTCTAATAAACCATCTTCAGGACATATTCATAAAATATAATTAACATTATCAATTCAACATGACAAAGACGATGGACATAAGAACAAGACTCATCCAAGTTTAAACGGAACGCTGATCATATAAAACTTTCAGTTATCTGTTTGGATGAGTCTGATATAATTACATTTTAAAAATTAGGTATTATCATTACTTATAGCCATAATTTATTAGTAAATAACGGTCTACCATCTACGAGTAATTTTCTTATTTTGTTTACTTATCTTTAATATTGCTATGTATTGCCGTCCAGTTAGTATTATTAATATCTTATATAGATTTCCACATTATTAATTTTAGCTACAGGTCCCTTTGAGAAGCTTCCTGAATCTGAATTTTTTTTTAAATTTCTATTGAAATTAACTTTACGTCTGATGGTCCGCGTTCTCTTTTTTCAGCCTCTTTTTAAAAACTGAACGTCATATTTGTCTACAATCACGATACATTTGTTGCTTACGTGTTTTTCGCAATGGTCAATGATGACCTGTTCCGGTTTATCATGTCATGAGAAAATAACTCCCCCCATCGCCAACTTCTGGGCATCATTTTCTATTTAGCGTCGATCCTCAACTTTATTGGTTGATCAAAAGAAAATCACAAGTTTATTTCTAATTCTGACCTTATGTTTTCGCCACCCTTTCATCTTTCGGGAAAGAGGTAACACACATACAGATATATATATATATATATATATATATATATATATATATATATATATATATATATATATATATACACACACACACATATATATATATATATATATATATATATATATATATATATATATATATATATATGTATGTATATATGTATGTATGTATATTGTCTGATGGTGACACTGCGTAGGTATCGCACAAATGTATATATAATTTTTCTCTGTAAATGATGGGTTACCCCATTCTCATAATAGTCTCCACTCTGTTAAATAAGAAACAGTTTGATGTACGTATATTTTATAAAATGTTTTCATTTTTCAAAAGACAGTCAAGATATTGTGTCCATGTTGAAAGTTAATATTATTAAGTGTTGTTTTTTTTGCTTTTATTAATAAGGCTTCCATTATTTTTAACCTTTTTTTGCATGTAGATGATGCTATTATATTAGTGTTTTGAAAACATTTTATAAAACATGCATACAACAAACTATTTCTTATTTAAGAGTTAAAATATTTAATCCTTGAAAATGGCTAAATGTATAGCACACTACACACACACACACAGTGGCCGGAACACAAACACATTTCTTGTCGATATCTAAGGTGGCATTCATTCGCCTGTCCCCTCCTGTCAGTTTTGTTGCACTGAAGTGTTCTACGTCTACGGGTCAGTGGATAAAGGCCGAGAGATGAAAATAAATGAGAAAATAAAAAAAAAAAGAAACAATGAAAGAAAGAAAGAAATGAAAGTAGAAAGCGAGAAATTGCAAATAGAAAGAATATAGGAAGTAAATAGTAAAAAGAAAGAAAATGAAAACGAAGAAAGTGGAAAAAAGAAAGAAAGAACAAAAGAATGAAAGAAGGAAATAAAGAAAGAAAAGGAAAGAAAATGATAATAGAAGAAAAATAGGACGAAAGAAAAAAGAAAAAAGTAGAAAGAAAAAGAGATATATAGAAACTTCAGTAAAATTAATTTCTTGAAAAAATAAGT
>OZ010599.1:88681388-88688888 GCA_963932145.1 Acanthosepion lycidas | reverse complement strand
CTGCAGTTGATGTTGCTTTTCCATTTTGAAGATCATAGGTAAAAGGAAAGCAAGAAACGACGCGTATATGTACTAATGATATCTTTGCTCTGTATAAGCGCATTGAGGACTATTACGTTTACACCTCATGCATAAATTTAACGATTATTTATTCGCTTGCCTGCGTATGCACACCAGCACACGCGTACACACCTGCTTATATTTGTCCGTTTCATTTATACATTCTACAACCACACACACACACACACATATATACACATATATATATATATATATATATATATATATATATATATATATTATACTAATAGTAATACTCGGTTGGTAAAAAACCTCGGATAGCACAACTTGCAAGAATATCAAAACAAATTTGTTCCTGAGGAAAAAAATGGTGAAAAAAAAAAGGAAAAAAGAACAAGAAAAATCCGAAGAGGGCGAAACAAATTGTCCAGTGCCTTAAGTTTTTAGTCCAAAGAAAAAAAATCTCAAGTGAGTAATAAAGCTAAAACGTAGAGTGCTCAATACGGTAAAACACAGCTGGGATAAATGGAATAAATCCTAGAGAGCCAGGAAACAACCTACCTAGGTTTCACCTGAACGGATCTTCAGGGTAATCTGACTAAAGAGGAAATGATACGAAACAATTGTTATTGATAAAACCACTAAAAACTAATTAGCATAAAACCACGTGACAGAAGACAGAAGAAAAAAAAAAACTCCACTTAGCCTCTATACCAATAACCAGGATTTCCTATGCCAAAACCTATTTAAAATCTTTAATTTAATAAATTATTACATTCATCGGAGGTGGCTATTGCTAATTCAAATATCCTTTTAAGTGAAACCATGCAGGTTGTTCCTGGGTCTTTAGGATTTAATCCATTTATATATATATATATATATATATATATATATATATATATATATATATATATATATATATATATATATCAGGTACCTCCGCAGATTCGCTAAAAAATGAGCATACCATGATGAAGAAATACTCCAAACTTAATAAAATAAAGTTTTATCGCCCAAATCTTTGTTATTATGAAGAGGAAAAACCAAAGGATTTTTTGATTAGTAAATCCTTTTAATGCTTTTTTTTTAATCTTTTCTTTTAATCCTTTTTAGAACGTTCGAAATTGTAGTTATAAATCGTGTTTTTCTTACGTCAACAAGGAAAGCAAAGATTAGTCTAGGAAATTTTAGCGTCTTTTTTGCGCTGAAAAACACATTAAGTAATTTTTGAATTTTAATGAAACTTTCAAAACTTATTCACAAATGAATGAAACATATATATATATATATATATATATATATATATATATATATATATATATATATATAATTTATAAACTAATTTAAAAATATGTTTGTTATCCTTATCTGGCATTATTTTTTATTACTATGAATGCTATGGGTACCTGTGTCTGAAATGACACCCCCGCTTTTCATTTTTCTTCAATAGTAAAATTAATATCAACCGGCCTAGATCGGAAGGTCCTACTAAATATAAATATACCTGCTGGCAAGCATGAGCCAGTACCACATTTTTCCATCAGGGAAATCACTTTCATAGCCGAGACGTGCAATTCTGTCGACGAGAGGCAGTCATGAGAAAGCGTGAAAGCAAATTATATATATATATATATATATATATATATATATATATATATATATATATATATATATATATAGTTTATGAAAAAAGGTAATCTGTATGGGTAAACCTAAGGAGGATAAAATCCAGAGAGCTCAATGGAAATCCAGAGCAAATAATTTAAAAAACAGACCACTTTAAGGTTCCATGAAATACATTATTTCACCACAGCCCTTATTTATGAGGCAACAATTTTCCCCAAATAGAATTTTGAGCAGAAAAGTATATACATAGAAATATCGGCGAGAAGTTGGAAACATCGACTTTATAACCATCGCCAGTCCTTCGAAGATAAATGTAAAAAGAACCAAACGGTACTGTCAAAGCATTATTGGAATTTGTTGGATGGTGGCTTAACCCCACAAATAAAGTGGAAGATAATCTTGAGAGCCAGAACTCCAATAAATTTCAAAGACAGATGCGACTTATGCTTAAAAGAAAAAAATTCTCATAATAAAACATAAAGATCCAGATTTATTGCTAAACAAACATAATGAACTAATTTTTAAATGCCGACATAAGAACAACCTAAATCTAACTAAATATATTCAGGAATAATTATATAGGAAGACTAATATTACATGATCTTAGTTTTTTGTTTTTGGAAATGTTGCTATGCACACATAAGTGCGAACACATAACTGTATGTATATAACTATGTAATTGAACTTGAATATTGATACGTCTTTTGATATGTTTATGTATATTCGTTTATATGGAAAGATAGCCATGCATGTGTTATTTTTGTGTATTGTGGGCAAATTTTTGGAGTGGGTGGGTATGGTTATGGATATGTATGTATATATACTTGTATGTATATAGGTGATCTGTTTGTTTTTTTTTGTTTTTTTAAATATATGTAGTTATATGTATATATATGTGTATATATGTGTATGTGTGGGTATGTGTGGGTTTGTGGGTACATGTATATGTGTGGATGTGTATGTATACAATTTTTTATAATTTCTATATATGTATGTGTGAGTGTGGGTTTGTATATATAAATGGGTACATGTATGTCGTTCCATAGATAGTGTATGTATGTATGTATAAATATAAGAAGTTGTGAGTTCATATATATAATATGGGAGAATATAGATATAATAAGGTAATTAAGTATGGATTTTGATGTTTTTTGCATGCACGTACATGTGGGTGTATATATGTATATGTATATATTGTGTGTATGTGTATATGTGTGTATATGTGTATATGTATATGTGTGTGTATCTTTGTATATATGTGTATATGTATGTGTATGTGTATATACACACATGTATATGTATGTGTGTGTGTATATATATGGGTATATGTGTGTGTATATGTACATATGTATGCATGTATGTGTGTGTATATCTACATGAGTATGTGTGTATGTATGAGTATATACATATATATATATATATGTGTGTGTGTGTGTGTGTATGTGTATATGTGAATATATGTATATATATGGAAATATTATAAAAGAAGGACATACAGTCCTGTTATTAGTGTTTTATCTCATTTTCTCATTTAATATTCTCAAATTGGAAGTGTGAGTTTAAAATTCTTTATAGGAATGTTTTTTTAAATTGATAATTTAATTTAAATTGAAATATATTTCCCTTTAATAATCATTATTGATGATAAAATATTTAAAATGGATAAATTTTTGATATTTAGGTAGGTGTTAATACATGAAGTTACCTGTGTATATCGGCACATGGGTACCTGTATGAGTGATTGAACATGTAAAGGAACGTGTGTATATGTGATATTTGCATGGGTGTGTATACGGTATATGACAGAGTAAGATCTTTAATATTACCTTCAAATATTACCCCATATTAACTTAACTAAAATTTAAGTAAAAGAGATTACCTATCTAGAAACAGTCACGAGTTAAATTCATGAACAAAATTCAAACGGATTGAGATGTCAACTTAATAATCAATAATAAACATTTTTAAAGAGATTAATTTAAAAAAAAGATTACTAGAAGTAAACTTATATTTTAAAATAAAATTTAATTCTTTTAATGTACTTTCTATGAATATTTTTCTAATCGACTATTTCATAGAAAATCTCCAAAGTTTTAAAAAAAATTAAATCACTAACAAACATCAAATTAAATTATTTGTAGACAGTTTAGAGACATTCAAATTTATATCAAACATTATAATCTTTATGAACCCCCAAAATAACACTTTCAAAGTAAAGCAAAATAACAGCGTCTGTTTCTAGCTTTTTTTTACAAAGAAAATTAGTGACATCTTCTCTCAGAACTTCCTTCTCTTTTTCTCTCTATGGGTTTTTTCTTCTCTACCCCTTCGATATCAATATAAAACTTCCGTTAAGTTAACTGTTTAAATCTGTCAATATCTGCTAACTCACTCATGTCTTCTCTATCTCCCCTCACTGCCTCACTTCGTTAATTTACATATGTTTAATACGGCCCGTCAAAAATGTGTAAATTTTCTTTTCATTTTTTGTTTGGAAGCAAAGTCTGATGATCCGCAGTCCTTCAAAAGGGCTGTGGTGAAATAATATATTACATGGAACCTTAAAGTGGTCTTTTTTTATTTAACATATATATATATATATATATATATGAAGAAATATCGTCTTAAGGTGTGCTATAGTTATGAGATAAAGTGCTCAATATCAGAGATAGAGCGTGTGTAAAAGTGAACATTGAAGTCAACACTTAGAGGCGACAGGCTTTTCATGAGGATTTCGCAATCGTCAGGGCACTTGTAGCCTGACGATTGCATCTAGCATAAAACAGACTGTCGCCTCACTCTCTCTCTCTCTCTCTCTATATATATATATATATATATAGAGAGAGAGAGAGAGAGAGACACACACACACACATATAGATATATATACAATGATGTTCGATAAAAGTGACTCACCTCATTTTTTTTTTTTTAAATAAATGTTCTCTTCTCCTATGAAGCGAAAGTTGAGCTAAATTCAAAGGGTAAGCGATCTAAAATCCGAACAAGCTTTGAAAGCTCTTTGAATTTAGCAGTAAGTACTGTCAAGCGTCCATTCAGTATAATGTTCTGTGGATGCTTTTCTTTTCATGGAACTGGTTTCTTAAAACCTATTGAAAAGACCCTCAGGAGCGAGCAGTAGAAGAGAATTTTAGAGTCTTGTCTGCTTCCTTCTGCTGAAAGGGTGCAAATCGACATCACCAAGCTCATTTTTATGCAGGGTAATGCTCCCTGTCACAAATCAAAATTGATGAAGGAATACTTTGATGAGAAGCAGATGAGTGTTATGACATGGCCGCCCCAATCTCCTGACCTCAACCCCATAGAAAACTTATGGAGTATTATAAAGTACAGGCTCTCGAGAAAGCAGCTGAACAACAAAGAGGATTTGATTGTGAATTTCATATCCGAATGGAATTCAATGCTTGGAGATGAGATTTGCCAGAACCTAGTCAAGTCAATACCAAAAAGGTTTGAAAAGGTTATTCAAAATAAAGAAGGACCCATAGATTATTAAATATTTCGAACTATATTACCTATTATAAATAAATTCTACCTCTATTATTCTTTATTTAAAGTTGTTCGGTTATATTTCTATTGCAGGAAATAAGTGAGTCACTTTTTCTTTTTTTTCTTTTTGCATAGAGGTTTTCCCTAAATCTCATTTATATCCAAAATTATAATTATCAATAGAATACCTTAGGGTGAGTAAACTTTTTTACTAGATGGTCGGGAAGGGGTCTTTATATTAGAAAGATTAAAAATTAGTTTGACCCCAAAAACAATAGGCGAAAAAAATCAGGTGAGTCACTTTTATCGAACAGCACTGTATGTGTGTGTGTCTGTGTGTTTATACTAGTACATTGTCAATCATCTGGCTGTTTTAATATTCGGAATATACATTTGGCATTTTTGGTTATTCCTACTTCAGCTGTCTCATGAGCTGTTGGTACATTGAAATGTACGAACATCTCATGAGACAGCTGAAGTATGGATGACTTGCGTGTTTCCATTATTTATAGGTAAAGAAACCGGGTTCATAACTCATTTAATCTTTGAACTGAGTTGACCAGGAGCAGACACCTGCTCTAAACAAATGTATTTGTATTGTATTCTAAATAAAAGAAAGTAATATTTTTTTTTAAAAATGCAGTTAAGTAAACCGTTCAATTTACGTCGATTCTTAGAATTGGCGGGTTTGTTTTTTATTATGTTTTTTTACGGCGAAAGAAAAACGATAAATATAAGAAAAGAAAGGAAAAGGTAACATAAGGGGGAGGTACAAAGAAATCAAGAGAAAAAGGGCAAAATAAAAAAGGGGCAAAAGAAAGAAAGAAAGAAAGAAAGAAAGAAAGAAAGAAAGAAAGGTACAGGGCTGTCGAGATAAACAAAAAAGACAAAAGAGACAATGGGGCAAAAGAAAGAAAGAAAGAAAGAAAGAAAGAAGATCGTCAATACATGGTTAAGGAGATAAAAAAGATAAAAGAAACAACGAGGCTAAAGAAAGAAAGAAAGAAAGAAAGAAAGAAAGAAAGAAAGAAAAAAAGAAAGAAAGAAAGAAAGGTACATGACTATCGAGATAAACAAAAAAGACAAAAGAAACAATGGGGCAAAAGAAAGAAAGAAAGAAAGAAAGAAAGAAAGAAAGGTACATGGCTATCGAGATAAACAAAAAAGACAAAAGAGATAATGAGGGAAAAGAAAGAAAGAAAGAAAGAAAGAAAGAAAGAAAAAGAGACAAGCAAAATTCAAAGAAACAAACCAGCCAAAATAAACAATAAATCGAATGTCTAAAAGAAAAACAAAAATGAATACGGTCAACCACCTCCCACCCACCCACTGTCACTGCCTCGGTTTAAATGCGAAGGGATTTGCCTTTATCAGTGCAACCTCTACATTCCTTAACGAATATTAACCGAAAAAATTCAAGTCGCCTTATAAAAGTTTCTCTTTAGTTACTATCTTTTGTAATTGACGGCGTGGTCTTCGTACCGGCCGGCAATCTCTCTTTCTCTGTTTATCATGCTGGCCGCGCCTATCTGTTATGTAACTCGATTTGCATCCGCGTTCCAAAGCACTCTCGCCACGTTGAACCAATGACGACGCACTTGTGTTTTCAAGCACCGTCACAAGACAAAAAATTAATAAGAGTCAAGAAAATTCTGAGAAACTTTTAGTCTTTGGATCCCGAGCTGTAGATACACACATTTCCTTATAAGGAAATATTTGACGTTTATTGGCCAAACAGCCAGTGCTAAGCTTTTGCTTGAAGAACACTGGATAAAAAAAAGTGTTGAAGTAATCCATTGACTTGAATCAAAGCGTTGTGAGTTCAATACCTTGCTACAGCAGAGGTGAACAAAAAATCTTGGAGAGTTGAGTTAAAGAAAAATAACTGATACTAAGATATCCGGAGGAGGCATGGCACGGGAAACTAGAACAATCTACCGCGATGAACGAAATAAAGGTTTCGGTTCACCTGAAGAAGACCGGAGCATACTGCCGCCGAAACGTTGTGAATATGGCAAGAAAGATGAGGACATCAGTCCCAACAATGTAAATAATTACAATACTGCATCTCAGAAATATACATAGAGACCTAGATAGATAGATAGATAGATAGATAGATAGATAGATAGATAGATATGAACGGACTGAGAAAGTATAAGACAATAGATAGAGAAAATAAATAAAATATGAGACATAGATAGATAGATAGATAGATATGAACAGAATAATATATATATATATATATATATATATATATATATATATATATATATATAGATAGATAGATAGATAGATAGATAGATAGATATGAATAGACACTAAGATAACTGAACCATATTTCCATG
>OZ010599.1:88653888-88676388 GCA_963932145.1 Acanthosepion lycidas | reverse complement strand
CTTTCGTTCTCATCGCATCGGATATATATATATATATATATATATATATATATATATATATAATGGAACTCGACTTACGAACACCTCCACTTACGAAAAACTCGCCATACGAACAAAAATTTCTCAGAAAATTCGTTTCCACTTACGAATTAATTTCGACTTACGAAATTAAGAATGTGCCTTCCTCCCCTGTATTTCAATCTAGATATTTGATATAAATATACCGTAAATACTTTCTAATCTTATCTAAATGTACTGTATTTTATATTTTTATCTTTTATATATTATATTATTATATATTTTATATATAATACTGCAGTATTATTCGCAATTACAATACTTTTTTACTGTATTTTTATACTGCACTCTACTAAATATTTGCATATTTATTTCATGCTGTATTTTTTATTCTTACAGTACTATATTATATTATTATACAGTACATATTTCTATACAGTCCCATTACAGTAGATATAGTTTGATGTTACAAGCATTGTATCATCCCAATCAGTCCACTTTGTTACCTCGTAAAATAAACATTTATAGTCAACGCATATTTTTGATTATATTAATGTATGTTTAAAAAATATATTAATAATGTGCAAAGATTTATGTACAGTAATAAATACGGTACATTTATAAATTAAAAGTAGTTAAAAAGCTGAGTTCGTTTCGTTTA
This sequence comes from Acanthosepion lycidas, assembly GCA_963932145.1. Taxonomy (NCBI): domain Eukaryota; kingdom Metazoa; phylum Mollusca; class Cephalopoda; order Sepiida; family Sepiidae; genus Acanthosepion; species Acanthosepion lycidas. Next base: position 88,675,709 of record OZ010599.1, on the reverse strand, counting down.
ATCTCTATCTAATGTAAAGCTTTGTTTCTTTTGTTTTACGGCATATCAACACCTCAATGGGTTATTTAATGCCGACAAAATTTTTATTTCTGGTAATATGTTTTTCTTCAAAAATCCATTTCTGGTAATATTCCTCCTTAAAAAAATCTAGAGCTGATCATATTTATTTTTTCAAAGAATGTCTAAATGTTTGTATTGCTGGTACTTTGTTTTTAAAGTATTGTTGATAATAATTTTTCCTTCAAAAAATATTGCTGGTAATATTTTTTTTTTTTTTATTACAAAGTATTTCTGGTATTAAAACCTATTTTTACACAAGTTTGGGTGTCAACTATTTGCCCATAGCTGGGACCCTAACAGGTGCTACCACCCCGGGTCAGAGTGGACCTGAGAACACCAGCAATTAAGAGGTGGTTCCACGCTCCTCAAAACCTCCTGATCAGAAGCCTTGCTGTTGTAAGTAGTTTATCGTCTTACCAAGGACGTGGATGTAGTTTATCGTTATACCCAGGATGGATAATTTAAAGTGTGTTTTAGTCTAATATACAATGTATAATCATTTAATTTTAAATCAATACAGTAGACTATAAAAAATGTAGAAAAAAATTAATAAGGTTTAATTAGAGTAAAATAAAAAGGATAAAATAAAGATATGGGACGTAAACTATGCAGTAAAATAAGCAACGCATCCAATTCAGGTTGATTTGTACACTACATTTTATCACTGCAGTTTGTTTCTTTACACTTTTCCATACAGTTACTGTACTATAAAGTTTAATGTGTTACTGTAAATATTACTATACATGTACAATGAATTTTAAATTTTAGTGGGTATTTTTTTGATTATTTTTGTAGCACACGGTGTCACCCAAGAAGCTGGTTGCTACTAAAAAGAGAGAAAAAATATCCGTGCAAATGAAGGAGATCATTCAGAAACGCAAAGAAGATACCTGTGTTTCTGACCTTGCCAATCCATACGGATGTTCAGCATCAACAATTTGCATTACCCTAAAGAACAACATAGAAATAAAAAAATAAAAAAAAAAACTTGATGAAGCTAACGGAACCATAGAAGATGGTGAGAAGCTGTTGTTGGAGTGGATAAATGAGAGGCAGCAACGAGGTGATTCTGTCTGGAGATATGACATGTGCAAAGGCACTGTACGTGGATTTTATCAGAAAAAATACCAGCCACGTCTTCTGAAGATGAAAATGCATTTAGGGCAAACCGAGGATTTTTTGAAAAATTTATAAAAAGAACCGGTATCCACAGTTTAGTGAGACATGGAGAGGCTGATAAAGCTGCCATGTTTCAAATGTATTTTGAAGAGAGCGAAAATAGAAAGCTGACCCTAAGAGAATTTTGGGAGGATCACTTCAATATCCTAAATTGTCAAACCCTGGGAAGGAATTACAGTGATATATTTATTTACATTATTTGTGTATAATCTTTAAAATAGTACCTTCATTTTGCATAAAATACGATTATTATTAATTTTTATATCAGAATTATATATTTTATATTAATTTAATTTCTATTATTTTAAATGGGGAAAATTGTTTCGACAAACGAAACTTCCAGTTACGAATCCACTTCTACTACGGATTAAACACCAAGACGAAACATATGTAGTGTAGACTTGTATATGTGAAAAAAAATTGCGCCCTGAAGATGACAATTTGAAATAGTCGAAAGTAATAGGCTTGTCAAATTCATTTGACAACAACTCAAATATACAACAGCTCAAAAATAAGGATCTTATTATTCAAGGAATTAATAGTAAGTTAATGTCTCATTAAATCTTGTTAGCGAAGTGATTCCGCCATTAATCTCATTAACATTGCTAATTAATTCTTTGTATAAATTCTTTATGATATAATATATATATATATACAGGGTGTCCCAAAATAATGTATACAACCTTTCAATCGTTATAACTTATTCAATTTATGTATTTTCACTTGTAAATAAGATTAATACAAGAGAAAGAATACACATTTAAAGAATTTGAGCGTAAAATATACAAAGAAAAAAATAGAAAATTAACTTTAATAAGATAAAAGCTACTTGGAGCAATGGCAGAATGTTCATATAATGATGAGTTCACATCAAGTGCTCAAAATGGTTGCCGTTCTGTTCAATACACTTTTCATATCTTGAAGAAATAGACCTACAAACGTTCAGTATCATTTCCTTTGGTATTTGAGCACGTTCTTCTTCAATTGCTACTTCCATTTGAGCAATTGTTTCAGGTTCCTGCTGTAAACTTTGTCTTTTAGAAACCCCCACAAAAAGAAATCCAAGTGTGTCAAAACTGGGTGTGATCTAGGTGGGTATTCAACTTGCCCTCTTCTTCCAATCCATCTGTTTTGCATATTTTCATCCATATAAGTTCTCACATCATGGTAATGTATTATTAACTATTAATATTTAAAGAGTGTATACATTATTTGGGGACACCCTGTATATATATATATATATGTGTGTGTGTGTATGTGCGTGTGTGTGATATTTTTCTTTTTAAAATGGAAAATGAGACAAAATAGAAGAAGGTATTTTTTATACTAAATTAAACCCAATACAAAGCTCGACAATCACTCAAGTTGAGGATTGCTTTTAAAATAGCCTAAACAATAAACTGATGAAATTGCTAAACATTAAGTTATATTCTAATAGTTTCTTCACTTGCTTCTTCCCGTTGCTTTCTTTTCTGTCAACTATGATGTTCAAAAATTGAAGTGTAACATTAATTGCTGTCTCTTTGGCCACTGTATATTCTCTCAACTCAATAACGTTTAACACTCCATAACCTCTTGGGACTTCGTTTAAAAAAAAGTTCCGTACTGAAAGATTTTCAATCAAGACGAATTACCATTTTCTTCATATATTCTGACATTCAATAAGTAATAAGACTTTTCTTCATTTGAAAGCATCTTTCTTGCTTACCCGTGGCTCCTCTTAAATGGGACATTCGTTAATTGGACTGATATCCTCATCTTCACTGCCATATTCACAACAACCGTTGTACGCTCCGGCCTTCTTCAGGTGATTGAAAATTCGAACCGGGGACAGCATATGTGCCGATCCCTTAAGTTTTCGTATTTTCCAGGAAAAATCTCCTGAGCCGACCAAGCATAGAAATGAATACAATATAGGAACCAGTAATAAGGAGTGCTAGAGTAAAGCAATGAATAACAACAAAACTTGCAATATAAGCTCTGGTAAAAAAATTCAATAATAATAACAAAAAATTGCAATATGAGCGCTAGTAAAAAATGATTGCTGAGACATTAGGTTTATAAGTCCCATAAATTCAAGGACACATGACACAGTGAATAAAGACGTTGGTTAAATCCAGTGACTAGACCCAAAAGAGTTGTGAGTTCAGTACAAGTGAACCAAAATTTAGGGTTTGTTAAAGTGAAATAACTGATACATCCGGAAGAGGCATGGCACGTGGAACTAGAACAATCTACCCAGGTGAACGAAATAAAGGGTTCGATTCCAAATGCCAATCACCTGAAGAAGACCGGAACGTACAATGGCCGAAACGTTGTGAATATGACAATGAAGATGAGGATAACAGTCCGAATAATGCAAATAATACAAGTAATCATAATACCTCAGAGATAAAGACAGATACCAGAACGCGTATCCTACTCGACTATTCGTACTTCAATTATCCGGAAATTTTTATTTTCGGAAATTTGATAATCCGAACGTGAAAAGAAAAAAAGAAAAAAACTTCAATCATTAGAAGATTTTTCAAATTGTTCGAACAAAATCCATTCAAATATTTCATCTCAGACAAGCGTTTTGGGGATTTGTGTTTGATGTGGGCCCAAAGTCGGGACCACAGAAGTAAAACACGGAACACGGATTAGAGGTAAGAAAGATATATTAAACAAAAGGTTACAAAGATAGTGTAAGTGTAAGCGGAGCTTACTGTGTGCTAGTGTCCAATATTGGTAGTCGTACGCGGCTGATACCACGGTATTAGAATACTCTCTCTCCTCCTCTACTTTTTCTCCCTTGAGTGTTATGTCGCATAGTCCATGTTGTAGGTATGTTACAGTCTCACAATAGTGTTGTAACCAAGTATATGCATAAGAAATGACAAAACAAGATGTTGCGAATAAAGCGTGTATTGAACGACTTATGATAGTGTGTCGGTTGACCGGCGTTCAGTCTATCACTGACCCCTTGAGGCTTACTTTCCTACTACTTTACCGTAAGTGGAAGAGTCCAGAATAGCCTCATTAGAGGGAGGATATCACACCAATTTGGAAAACAATGCACAACATACTTACGGCCATATTATGTTGAAACACCGGTTCCCCTACGATCACTGATATATAATATTTTATATACATAAAAAAAAATAAAAATTATTTAAAAAATATTGATGCATGATGATTTGTATTAAGCTTTTCAGTTTTTATTTAATAAAAATATTATCTAGCGCAATTAGAGTAATGCTGAATTAAAAAATAAAATTATTATAATAAAATAATTATTATAATTAAAATAAAAAATGAAAACAATTCTTGTAAAAATTCATTATTCATCAAAAAACATTTTTTTCTTAAGACAATAATGTCTTTAATCAACCTTATTTATAAAAGCAATTAAAAGCTTTTCTAATTAAATAATGTTATAGTTTTATAGCATTTTTTATTTTACGATTTGGAGCTAATTTTCGGGAAATGAGTTGTAGTTTGAAAAAAAAATGTATTTTACATTCTCTTACTAATACTCACCACAAGCGCTACTTTCTACCTTCTAATAACATTAAGCAAAGATATATTCCACATTATTCAGGCGTATTATTCTGACCTCATTGTTTTATATCGCTCTTATTCAGTTGTTATTAACACGATAGCAAAATACAAAATCAAGAATAACAAAAGAAAATAAGATGCAATCTCTACTGCATCCAAAAGACTTGAACTTCGCTGCGGAAAACTTAGCCCAAACGTGAATAAAATGGCGCGATCAATTCAAACTATATTTACAAGCTACAGAATCGAATATGAAAGCTGGGAAAATAACAACCTCAATTCTATTAACATGCATAGGATCAAGAGGCAATGTTTTTATTTGAGAATTAAGAACACAAGATCGATCTACAGGTGGTGATAGAATTGAATACGTACCGCCAACCGAGGAAGCTACAAATCAACCATTCGCCCTTACATGGAATATTGCTGCCATATATGGTCTGGAGCCCCTTCTGTTTGTCTCAAGGTCCTTGATAAAATCCAGAAACGAATACGCAATGTAACTGGCCCTGATCTATCATCTCGTCTGCAGTCGCTCTCTCGCAGACATGCCGTCGCCTCCTTCTGTCTTTTTTACAAATACTTTCACGGTAACTGCTCCGATGAGCTGCTTACGCTAGTTCCCAGACTTCATAAATTTAAGCGCTCAACTAGGCTGGCATTTCGCTCTCACCCTTTCACTGTCGAAACTGTTAAATGTAGCCGTCTCTTCTACTTTAATAGCTTCATGTCTCGCACTTCCCGCCTGTGGAACTCCCTCCTCTTTTCCAGTTTCCCTGATAGCTAGCATCTTCAACTATTTAAATGTAATGTCAATCGACCTCTCCAGATGTCTTGATCTATCCCCTATCCTTCTCTTCATTCTTTCCTCTATCACTCCTATTTCCTCTTGCTCCAACTCTCTGTAACCCCTTGCGTACTAGTGGCCTCCCGCCTTGCTTGGGGGTGAAACGCTTAAAAAAAATCTTCGTTCTTCACGCATAAATTCTTCGCGCATTATGCAAAAGAAGAACAGAGATTTGAAGATTATGTAACAGAATTACGCCACAAAGCGAATCAATTCGAATTTGGATAAATCTCAGACAGATTAATAAACGACATGTTAGTATGCGGCATCGGAGACAGATCATTACGCGAAGGCATGCTGTGAGAATCGGAATTAAATATAGAAAAGGCAATACAGGCAGGCCAAAATCTGGAAGAAAATAGAAGACACTCAAAGATAATCAATACTTCATCAGAAACAGAAAATATCATGTGACTGGAGGGAAAAAAATGGCGCAAAAATCAAAACCAAGATTTCAAAATAAAAAAAAGATGGCTACTTTAAGTCAAGGAAACGAAAAGCCCGCGAAAAAATACAACTGAATAAATTCCTGTGTATACTGCTCAGGTTCACACAACAAAAATAACACTATTTACATTATTCGGACTATTGTCCTCATCTTTGTCGCCATATTTATTACTACGTTTCGACCGTTGTACACGCTGGTCTTCTTCAGGTGCTTGGAATGTCGAACTGAACCCTTTATTTCGCTCACTGGGGAAGACTGTTCTAGTTCCACATGCCATGTTTTAATGGATATCAGTTATCAGTTATCTCCTGTTAATTCCCCTCTGAAAGTTCTCCACTGTCTTAACCAGGTATTGAACTCACACTCTCTGGGTCCTGTCACTGGATCCTTAACCGGGTACTAAATATGGACGCCATTTAAAAGACGAACATAAATTCAGTAGAACAGAATTGATGGATAATCAATCTTGGAGTGAATGAAGCATCGGTAACATTTAAAATAGACATAGATGCGGAAGTGAACGTATTTACCTGTGGGAATACATAAAAAAATATTACTCCAAAACCAAAATTACATAGAACCTCAGTAAAATTGAACGTTGATAATAATACGAACATTCCAGTCATAGGAAGTTGCAGAACCTCACTACACAACAGGAATTCGGAATCATTAACACACTTCATAGTAGCAAAAACTGATTCAAACGCAATCCTCGACGCGAAAACATCTGAAAAGCTAAAGGTAATGAAAAGAATTTCTAAAATAAATAAGAAAAGACCTACCAAGTTTATTAGAGGAATATGAAAATAGATAGGTAAATTACTGTTTACGTATCACATAAGAGTAAATCCAGAAATAACACCCATTATAAATCCTCAGAGAAACATTCCATTTGATATGAAACCAAAGCTAAAAAAGGAAGTGGAAAACATGGCATGAATGGGAATAATAAAACCTGTCCAGGAACCGACAGCCTGGGTAAACTCCTTAGTAACAGAAGCAAACGGCTAACTACGATTATGATTAAACCCGAGAGACTTGAATAAAGAGATAAAACGAAAGCACTTCAAGCTGCCTACAACAGAAGAGATATTTGCGGAAATGAATAATATCCAAAGTACTTTACAAAATTAGACGTATCGAATAGGTATACCCGTGGACGAAGAAAGTTCAAAACCCCTACCATTTAATTCACCATTCGGAAGATACTCTTTTACTCTTTTGCTATATGGGATACACAACGCAAGTGAGATATTCCATGTCCAAATAGCGAAAATAATATAAGAAATACAAAGAACAAGGAATTCCCAAGACGACATAACAATATGGTCGGACACACTCAAGGATTACACTGAAATATTAAATCAAGTCTTCAGTTGACTACGAAAGTCAGGCTTAAAATTAAATAAATCAAAATGCAAGTTTGCAACTAAACAAATGACATACGTAGGTAACTTAATCACATACCTGGCTCCGGGCCCGTCCCTGGGCTGGTGGTATCATGGCTAGCTTGGACCGACTCTGACCAGCTTTGACAAGTTATGGTCAGCTTGGACAAGTTATGACCAGCTAAGACTAGCTATGACAAGCTTAGACCAGCTCTGACCAGCTTGGACAAGCTATGACCAGTTTAGACCAGCGGCCCGAGTGAAAACACTCTGGTCCCCACGTTAAAAACTGACCTTGTGTCACAACCTGACTTAGTAGAGTGGGTCAAGTAAATATCCATATGAAGGAATAAAACCAGACCCATCAACGTCCTGGGTAAAACGTTAAACTACATCCGTATTCTGGGTAAGACGTTAAACTACGTCCAGCAGCAAGGCCTCTGATCAGGAGGTTTTGAGGAGCATGGAACCACCTCTTAATTGCTGGTGTTCCCAGGTCCACCCTGACCCGAGGTGGTAGCACCTGTTAGGGTCCCAGCTATGGGCAAATAGTTAACTATTACCAGCAATAATTTTTTGAATCAAATTATTACCAGCAATACAATTTTGAAGGAAATATATTACCAGAAGCAGATTTTTGACAAAACAAAATATTACCAGCAATAAAAATTTTTGTCAGCATTAAATAAACCATTGAGGTTGATATGCCGTTAAACAAAATAAACCAAACCAATCTAAACCAAAGAATACATACTCTATTCATACGAATCTATCCTAAAAATGTTGTCGGAATTAAATAACCCATTGAGGTTGATATGCCGTTAAACAAAATAAACCAAACCAAACCAAACAGACCCATCAAAAATAAAAGCAATTATACAAATACCAAACACTTAAAATAAGAAAAAGGTCTACACTGATTCTTAGCGATAACAAATTACCTATGCAAATTCATACCTAAATACTCTGAAATATGGATGTGTGGCCGAGTGGTTAAGCGTTCGCATTCTGAGCATGAGACCCGGGTTCGAATTTCACCATGGTCGATTTGTCAGGAAGAGGACTTACTGATGTTATCGGACTGTGAGGGGGTCGATCCCAGAGTGCAGCACCTTACTACGGATGTGTGAAATTGGGTTAGACGGAACCCTTGCTAGCACGAAGTCACAACTCAACGTGGCCTAGAGTTGAGCGTTCTGGCCTTATTCAAATTGTTGATCACGCTAGATAACCAACTCTCTCCCAGAAACTGTAACTAACGTCTGCTCAGCATTGTTGCAGTATAAACCACAGACTCTGTGGGTGTTGACTAAAAACAAATGCGCCTGAGCAAGCGTCTATTACTGCCCTAGTAGACGGGTATCCTCGAAGACGAGTGGCCAGCTATACATACATATTCGGAAATACCTACACCGTTTGACAAGCCTCCGAAAAGAAAATGTAGATGAAGAAAAACTGAAGCCAGTGATTAGAAACACCCAAATCTAGAATCTAGAATTACAGACAAAAAATTACTCCAGACGTAAGTGAAAAAGGATTAGGTGCCGTATCACAACAAAAACATGATAACACATCCCTACCGATTTCGTATGCATCGAGGGCGACAATGACGCCGGAACAAAATTATTGTCCTATTGAAGCTGTAGACATTAAGCATCGTATTTGCTTTCTAATAAATTTCGCCAATTTGTATACGGAACACATTTTATCGTTGAAAATCATCACAAGCTGTTAAAACAGATTTTCAAGAAATCAATCACAAAATGTCTCCCGAGAATTCAAAGATTTCTATTAGCTTTACAGATATACGAGTTTGATCTGTTATATACTAGGCAGTGAATCAGTCATAGCCGACACACTAACACGCGCATCTCTATCAGATGACGCTCGAAAAATAACAAATATAGAAATTCATACTATATTAAAGCAATATCCAGTGAGTGATCACAAACTCAATACTTATAGAGAAGAAATAAGACCCAATCTTACAAACACTAATGCAATACGCAACAGCCTACGAAAACTAAAGACGTAGCCAACCTATTTTTACCATATATGCCTGGATTATGTCAGAGGGTATCCACCAGACGAGGCTCTGCTGAAGGGCAGAGTCTCGTTTCGGGAAGCTGACTCAGTTTTTTACGTGGTCTATAGGGAATTCGGATACCCCACTTTAAACTCGACGTTGTGCCACACCTTGCTGCGTGGGACAGTGGATAAATAATTACATGCATATTCGTGATGAAATATCAGTTATAAAAGAGCGAGTATTGAATGGTTTAAGAATAACAGTTCCTCAATCTTTACGATTACAGCAGATCCACACTGGACACTCAAGAAATTTAAAATGTATAGAACAAGCAAAGGATGTGTTATATTGGCCAAATATAGGCTGTTCCAATAACTTGGACTGATTTGAAATGTGAATTAAGTTTAAGCTCCTAATGATTTTCTTCTTTTTCTTTTAGATTTAAAAACTTAAGTCTTTGGCAATTTGAACCATGGAAAGATTAATAATAAAACGTGTTAAAGTTATGGAAGCCTATTACGAAAATGGACATATTGGAGAAAATGATACATATTACGCATATCTTGAGTATATATTTAACAGAAAACCATAATAAAAGGTGTGTCAATAACTTGGACCGATTTTAAATGTGAATTAAGTTTGTGTCTAATAATTTTTTTCTTTTTCTTTCAGGTTTAAAAACTTAAGTCTTTGGCAGTTTCAACCATTGAAAGATTAACAATCAAACAACTTGTTAAAGTTATCGAAACCTATTGCTAAAATGGACGTTCATATTTATAAATATACGGCATAATGATTCCGCTAGCAAAAGAAAAAAAAATGCACACGAAACAAAGACAGTTTTGTGGATGCAGTGGCTTTTCAACAATCTTTCTTGGATTTTCATCAGTCCAAATGCGACAATTCTGCTTATTGACGAATCCACCAAGATGAAAATGAGCTCCATCACTAAAGTCGATTTTTTGCGAAAAATCTTCATTAGCTTGTCTTTGCTCATGCACCTAATTGACGAATATACGACGCTCCAAATGGTCAGAGCAGGTTTCAGTCCTTGTGTCAATTAAATTTTGTAAGCATGTAGAGACAAATCTGTCAAAATTCGATGTAACGTTGTTGTGGAGAGGTTCAATTCCTGCGCGCGATGACGAATAGAGGTGTCTGGATTTTCGGCCACATTCTCGTGCACTGCAGCAATGTTTTCAACTGAACGGAGTGAACGAGGTCGCATTGGTGTTTTCACATCTGCCACCGACCGAGTTTGTTTGAATTTACAAACAGTTTTTTTTTCCAATTGTACTCTCGGTTGGTCGATTTTGCTGACCAAAAAAATCGCGAAGTGCGCGAAATGCATTTCTGTTTGAACGTCCATTTTTCGTAATAGGCTTCGATAACTTTAACACGTTGTTTGATTGTTAATCGTCCCATGGTTGAAATTGGCAAAGACTTAAGTTGTTAAATCTAAAAGAAAAAAAAAATCATTTGACGCTTAAATTTAATTCACATTTCAAATCGGTCCAAGTTATTGGAACAGCCTATATCAATAGCCAAATCAAAGAAATGGTAAGCATGCTGCAAGGACCATTGACACTAGCAAGCAGCTGATTAATAATGATATCTCTATAATCCCATGGACCAAAGTAGCAACAGATATCTTTTATCTATAATAAATTATATGTTGTAATTATAGACTATACTAGTAGATATTTGAATATAAATCAACTAGAAAACTGTGAGTCAACCACAGTAATCAAAAAGATGAAGAGTACTTTCGACAGATCCGGCATTCTTCCATTAATCATCAGTGACAACGGTGCAGAATAAAAGTTGGTAAATGTTAAAAAGTTCGCTAAGGAATGGGACTTCAAACACATAACGACAAGCGCACATTTTCCACAGTCAAATGGATTAGCAGAAACGAACACACAGAGCATCAAAAAGACACTTAAGAAAGCATTTGAGAGCCAGCAAGACCCCTACTTAGCTATGCTAGTTTTAAGAACAGCTCCTTTAAAAAAAAAAAAACAATCGATCTTCATCGGTAGGAAATCTAACAAAGAAGAATTTACGCACGAATCTTACTAATAAAGAAAATGTCTTCATTCGCAAGCAAACAAAAATACAGACAGACATAGAGAACTATCAACGTTAAAACCAGACGATAATGTACGCAGGAAAATTGGAAAAGAAAAGGAAAAATAATCAAAAACCTAGATGAATCCCTTTCATATTTAGTAGCTACCGAAGAAGGTACACATATGAAGGGCAGCAGAAAACATCTTCTAAAAACATACACACAAACACAAACACATACAAAAAAAATCAACAGATAATCCACTAAAAACGTAGTTTCACTATGGAAACATATTTAACAAAACAAATAAGAAAACTTAGTGCTATAATATATAGTAAGAAAATCACAAAATACAAAATATGACAACAATAAATTTAAAAGTTCTTCGGCATAATTAAAAAAAAATATATCTATATATAAAATAAAATAAAATTCGTTGTATACTGTCATTACCTCTTACTAACACTCACCATAAACACTACCTCCTACCTCCTAATAACATTAAGCAAAAATATCACTTTCAATAAAGATGCCGCATTATTCAGACATATTGCTTTTACCTTATAGTTTTATATCGTTCTTATTCAGTTGTTATTAACACGATAATAACAAAATGCAAAACAACAGGTCCTGCTTTTAACTAATAAAACAAATTTTGCGATTAAAATTTAATTACTCGAAATTTTATGAAATTAAATAAGTAGGGGTAAAAGATACAAAAAATATTTTTACCAAGATTTTCTAAAAAAAAAAAAAAAAAAAAATTAAAAAATAATTCATTTATTTATTAATAAGTTTTGAAAGTTTCATTAAAATCCGAAAGTTACTTGATTTTTGCAAGAATTTCTAAATCCTTTTTTTTTTTTTTTCCACCGGAAAAAATGCCCTAAAACACTAATCGTAAATATTACGTCGACCGCTGACGCAAAAACATGATTTTTAACTAAGATTTAACCAAAATTTAACCAAAATTTCGAACGTTCTAAAAAGGATTACAAAAAATTTAATAAAATTGAAAAAAAATACTTTGGTCTTTCCTCTTAATAATAACATAGATATTTTGACCATAAAACTGTTTTTATTAAGTTTGGGGCCATTTTCATCATAGTACGCTGTTTTTGCAGCGAATTAGTGGAAGTACCTACACCAAATCATTATGATATTTAAAAAAAAAAAAAAAGAAATTCTTGCAATCTAAAAATATTTTTTGGCTTTAAATAACCTGTAAAGGGCTGATAAGCCGTAAAAAATGAATCAATCAACTTGTCAACAACACTTGATAAAAACACGGATAAAATCAGTTCAATTCTTATTAATTTCTTCGTTGTTTTCATATAAAGAACATAATTTTGAATGAACACAACGACCAGGATATTGTTGAACTTATAACCACGTCGGAAAATGAAAAGTACGAGGGTGGGGGATGGATGATGATATTGGTCATGTTGAACTTCAACCCCACCCCCCATAATGCCCTTTTTCAAACACTGAAGCAATGACTATGTTTGACAAATGTTTTAAGTGTTTGCTCTTTCAACTAGAAACCACCATTACAAGTACATCTACTTTAATCCAGCTCAGGCAGTTTGCGACAGAGAAACGCGAGGCCAACCGGAAACAGACAAAAACTGATACATTTGTTCTTCATCAAATAATAAAAATGGACAAAAAATGTTATTTGATGATATAAATAATAACTTTCTTTAGTGTCATTACTTTTTAATACTAATGTTTGTTTAAAATATAAATAATACATATTGTTTAAAATATATATATTATTAGTATATATAACCCAAGTATTAATAAATTGTTATATTTTTTTATATATTAACTTAAGTATAGATGACCATTCATATTCGAGGATACCCGTCTATTGCAGACACTTGCTCAGGCGCATTTGTGTTTGTTCAACACCTACAGAGCCCACCTGTGGTTTATACTGCATCTGAGTCGGGAAACAATTTGAACAAGGTCGGCACGCTCATGCCCTCGGCCACGATGACTTGTGGTTTCGTGCTAACACAGCTATCGACGCCCCCCAAGGGTTCCGTCTACCCAACTTCACTCACAAGGTTTAGTATGGTTTTCAGGGGCTTTCCAAAGGTGCCGCACGCTGCGATCGACCCCCTCCAGTCGGATAACATCAGGAAGTCTCCGGATCTACCATGGTGAGGCTGCGAACGTTCTAACCCATATATAACTTGAGTGTTATTAAAATTAATAGCAAAATCAAATTTTTTCCGTGTGACACGTTTCGACTAAGATGATGTCGATGTTGATGTAACTATGCACCCATATGGAGGCGGGGGATGCTGAAATTTTAAACATTTACATTTAAATTTTTCGTTTTAATCTTTGTATGGACATATAGTCTAACCAATTTTATTCATTTATTTATTTTTACTTATATATCCGTAGTAGCTTAGATGTGCGTTATGGAATAATGGATATATATCAATATCTAGCCAAGTTCGAATCGCAGTCAAGTTCGTTATCTTCACTTACGCAAAAATACTCCCAGCTATGGGTTAAATAGCAGGACAGGCTGGATTCTTTAGCCTTGGTTAGCAACCAGTCTACCACAGAGAAAAATTGCAACCTACTGCGGGAAAAAATCTTCTGCCTCCTCTGTCATATATCAAAAGATACATGATCGCCCAAGCGTGTATCACGTGTGGCACTTAACTAACTGGCTGACTGACAAGCTTAAAAGCCGCTCTATCGGGCGGCACTTAAGCTAGCTGCCGCGGAGGGCACTTGATTAGGCTTTCATCACAGTAGGCAGGGAGGATAGATGTGATAGGCAACAATAAACTACAAAAGAATTCAAAATTGTTAACTGCATTTAAGTATTGCATTAATATTAAAGCTTACCTTTTAAAAGTTCAATGATAATTCTTCTGCCGCCAATTAATTTACAGACAATTTGATGTACGTAGGTCCTTACTTTCCGTACAAATAATTATTTTTATTTCATGTGTGACTTTTGCTGGATTTTGCAACTAAAAAAATAAATCAAACGCACACACACGCACACACACATATATATAAGCATATATATATATATATATATATATATATATATATATATATATATAAAATATTGACCACTGATATTATATATAAATATATATATATATTGAGCACTAATATTATCAATATATATATATATATATATATATATATATATATATATATATATATATATATATATATTAGGTTGGTGCAAAAATAATGATGTAATAATGTCGTTTTTTGACGTTAAAAAATACGTCAAAAAACGACATTATTACCTCATTATTTATGCACCAACCTAATATATATATACGAGCTTAAAAGTTGCCCTATCGGCGACATTTACGCTAGCAACAATAAACTACACAAGAACTCAAAATTTGTCACTGCATTTAAGTATTGCATTAATATTTAAGGTTACCTTTTAGAAATTCAACGATAATTCTTCTGTCGCCACTTAATTTAAAGACAATTCGATGTACGTAGGTCCTTACTTTCCATACAAACATTTTTGTTCGTATTTCGCTAGATTTCGCTTTCGATTATTCCCAAATTTATTTCCAATCCATAAAATTTTTTATCGTACAATAAAATTTGTAGCAAAAAATCACGTAAAAAATCGCCGAAAACAATTGCAGTGATGGAAGTTTGTGATTGCCGGTCCGGATCCGGCCCGAAAAGATTTTAATTTGCTCATGGAGTCAGCTTGAACCCCAAATGGTATGATATGTTGAGCTACGGCCTCTAGGAGTTAAGTTAAAAAGGCGTTACACAGTGAAGTTAAAAGATATGCAAAAAAACAATATGGCATTTTTTATTAAGTAAATATTTCATATTTTAATGAGTGAATTGTTTTTAAAATATGTATTTTGTATGTTAAATAAGAAAACATTTATTTTTTTTCTAAAAAATTAATGAAAATCTTTTGTACTAAGCAATGCACCCTAGTAAAACCAATTGTATTTTGTCCCCACACACTTAACTGCTTGCACTTCTCCCCGCACCCGACAAAAAATCACCATGAAAACGATCAGAGTTATAATAAATTTGTCTTTGAAATTCGCCCCGGAAGATGATCTCGGAGGGGGTCGAAAGTACTTGGGTTCACTAAAACGACACCGCCTTCGTTGCTGAATTTCATCTTAACAACAAGAAACTAATTGCAGAACTAGAAAGGATTAATATAAAAATAGACAAAAGCACTATTTAGGCTTTGTTTGATCAGGTTGTCCTACGTGGTCGAAGGGCCAAGGCACGTCATATATATATATATATATATATATATATATATATATATGATTGTGTGTGAGTGGATAATAAATTTAATCTTTATTTTCAAGATATGTTTATGTAATTTTACTAAATATCTGTTTAAATAAGAATTTAATTTTCGGGTGAATTACAAGACAATTTATTCATCGCACCCTTTATATATATATATATATATATATATATATATATATATATATATATTGTAGTCGAGAATTAATCTAGACGACGATTTATCCATCGCAGACTATATATATACATATATATTGTAGTCTAGAATTAATTTAGACGACGATTTATCCATCGCAGCCTATATATATATATATATATATATATATATATATATATATCTCCTTCCTCACAGTTTTCCCAATTATGAAGGCAAATGTCAGGAGCTGATTGAAAACTGAACATTATAAAATTTAAAAATTAATACAGTGTAACACGGATATAAGAAACCCAGATATAAGAGAAACCCGGATATAAGAGAGATTTTCTCTAGTCCCAAATTAGAGCCATACTTACCTAAACAAAATAGACCAAACCCGGATATAAGAAAAAAAAAACAAAAAAAAAAAAAAAAAAAACGGATATAAGAGACCTATTCCCCGGTCCCGACAACTCTCTTATATCCGGGTTACATTGTATCTATATCCGATTGTGAAAAAGCAGTGAAGCAGTCGATTTATTTATACTTTATAGATGTACATGTGTATGTGTGTGTGCGTAGTATGTCGCGTGTGTGTCTAGTGTGTGTGTGTGTGTGAGTAGCGTGTAGTGTGTGTGTGTGTGAGTAGCGTGTAGTGTGTGTGTGTAATGTGTAATGTGTGTGTGTGTGAGTAGCGTGTAGTGTTTGTGTGTGTAGCGTGTATGTACGTGTGTGAGTAGTGTGCAGTGTGTGTGTGCGCAGTGTGTGTGTGTGTTCAAATATTGTCCTATGTAGAGTATCTGTAGAGGAGACAAAATAAATAAAAAGAGACGAGAAAAACCTAATGGTAGCCGATGCATTTCTGCATTTCTATGAAGCCGAATGTGGGATTTAGTTTGCTACACTATTGGGTGGGGTGCGGGCGAGGTAGGAGGGGAGATATTGAAAGATGCCACTTTGTGTCCTCCACATGCCTTCACTGACCTTTCAACCACCTGATCAATATTCATGAACGTCCCCAAATTTATAACCCTTGATAAACCAATGACAACCTCGTCTATGTATATAAACACGTACAGCATAATTAATCTTACATTGCCTTGATAAAGTCCCTTAGAGGACGAAATGCCTCGGCTAAAAATAGGTTTTCTTATACATACATACATATATATATATATATATATATATATATATATATATATATATATATAGATTTGAGTTATAAGGAACTTGGTAAACCGAATTGGTAAATCCAAAGAGGATGAAATCCTGAGAGCTCAATGTGAGGACAGAGCTAATATGTAATGAAAAACAAACCACTTTAAGGTACCATTACGATAATTTATTTCACCTAAATCCTTTTTTAAGGATTCAGGATCATCAGGTAAAACTTCCAACAACGAATTGAGTGGGAAAATGGGATTAGAAATCGGTGGGTAGTGTAATTTTTGTAATTTAATAGAGGGGGTTGAGAGTGGTAGTTAAACAGACAATATAAAGTATAGGGAGGGGTTAATTTTATATCTCTCTTAAGTATGTTTTATATTGGAGTAGGAGGAGTGACAGAACCTTGACCTCTTTAGATGGTTAATAAAACGGAAATGAAATGTGGAAAATGTATACAAGTGAGTCTTATGGTAAAAAGAGAGATAGGGGTGGAAAAGAGAGATGGAGTTGTTATAATTTTGTTTTAACAAAATTATGTAAAAGATAGTTTACAATGTTTGATAGAAAATTCGATGTCTGAAAAAAATTTTGTTATTAACTTAAATCTTTAATTTTTTAAGTAAATAGTTTCAGGACTAAATATAACTATTATTGTAATAAACATATTTATCTAGGACATAAAGAAATATTTAAAATTTTAATAGTTTATTCACCCGACTAATTGTATTTCCACAATATATATAAAAAAATTAAAAAAATAAAAAAATAACAATAACATCTATTTTAATATTTAAAATTAATTTATGAATGTAATTTATTTATTATATTGGTAAACTAAATTAAAGATTAGGTTTCATTATTTAATAGTATTTGAGGGTAATATTAATTTTCATTTATTCATATATGTCTCACAAATGTATTCATGTGAATCCCTACATACATACGATCATTAACAAGTCCAAAAAAAAACAAAAAAAAAACCCATAGAAACACTTGAGATAATTTACACAAAAATTCATTTATCCTCGTACATAAACTATATATACATTTTACATCTTTATCTATATTTTAATATTTGAAATATATATAGATTTTGGTTAAATTCCATAGTTAAAACTTAATTTTAGGTGATTTCGGAAGTGTTTCATTTTAAAGCAATTTAGCAAATATTATTACTATTATTAATAGTCAAAGAATGGTATATTTAAATTTAAATTATCAATTTAGTAACTACCACTCTCAACCCCCTCTATTAAATTACAAAAATTACACTACCCACCAATTTCTAATCCCATTTTTCCTCTCAATCCGTTGTTGGAAGTTTTACCTGATGATCCTGAATCCTTAAAAAAGGATTTAGGTGAAATAAATTATCGTAATGGTACCTTAAAGTGGTTTGTTTTTCATTACATTATATATATATATATATATATATATATATATATATATATATATATATATATTATCTATCTATCTATCTATCTATCTATCTATATATATATATATATATATATATATATATATATATATATATATATATATATATTAGGGAAAAACCATGACAAAGTGTGAAAAGTTTTCGCTGGACGAAAGTGAGGTTTAAGTTGATTTAATTCGATGCAGTCCTAAGGAGCAAAAAGCATCACACGAGAACTTTTTCTTAATAGTTCTTGATATATAAAAATTATATATATATATATATATATATATATATATATATATATATATATATATATATATATATATATATATATATATATATCGGGTGTAACAGCAAAATTGTCTAAATCGTGTTGTACCATAATTGCTTTTTACACAAAATTGTTTAATATCTAAAAACCACTAAACACATTTAATCTTTTTTATTCCAGCTTTTCAGATAAGACGCTTGGCCATCTTGGTACTATTTCTATATATAGAATGAATATATATATATATATATATATATATATATATATATATATATATATATATATATATATATATGTATGTATGTATGTTTGTGTGTGCATCTGTGTGACAGATTCAAGAAAAATGTATTGTCCAGAACATGCCTCTTTATCAGGTATTTGTAGATTTGATGAACGCTGTTAGCCGAGATTCTCTCTGGATTGTACTCAGAAAGGTAGGATGTCCACCAGGGTTTGTGGAAATGGTCAAGCAGCTGCACAGGAATATGAGATCCCGGGTTACTTTCAATGAACAACTCTCAGGTGAAATCCCTATTGACAATGGCGTAAAACAGGGGCGATATTCCTACTCCCACGCTTTTCTCTCTCTCTCTTTTTTTTTTTTTTTGCTGCTCCCCTTGTGCATGCTTTCCAAGATTGTGATGAAGGCATCCATTTGCGATTCAGGACCACTGCTTCGATCTGAGAAGGTTCAATACCAATTCGAAAACTTCCCAAGCTTTGATTAGAGGGCCACTCTACGCAGGCGAGGCTGACGTCTTAGTTCATAAAGAAGATGGCATGCAACATATTATGAAGCGTTTCTCATCCACATGCGCAGCATTTTGTTTAACGATAAGCCTCTCAAAAACCAAGATAATGCTTACTTCTGCCTTATATAGAGCCGTATATCAAGCCCAACATCTTTGTTCATGGAGTAAGATTATGGATAGTTGAGAAGTTTGTTTACCTTTGCAGCACCAATTACAAAAGATGGCTCAGTGGATGCTGAAATATATCTACGCACCCAGAAGGCCTCTGTGGTCTTCGGAAAGCTGGAAAGGAAAGTATGCACGGTTTGTGACATTACAGACCATACCATGGTATGTGTATATATTGCGTTCTGACAGTTCTTTTATACGCCTCTGAAACTTGGACTCTACTCAGCAAATATATAAAAATACTTGAACGTTTCCAGCAAAAATATTGAATGTCAAACGGGAAAGCGGAACTCCTGATATTGATGTCCTAGTCAGATCCAACTTCCTAAATGCGATGGACAGGACACATAATTCGAATGAAGGATAGTACAGTCTCACAACAATTGTTTTATTGTATGCTGAGTATCTGAAAACGTCCTCAGCACAAAGCAAAGATACATGGACAAGAACAACTTAAAAAAAGATGACATTTGATTTCAACAATAAGAAAGGGATGGCCGTATGTAGAACTGGATGGAGATATCAAATAAGAGACGTGTGTCAGCTATTTGAAGAATGTCGTCTGGAATACAAACGACTGAAGCGGCAACCTCGAATGGGTGATGACCATGGAATCGGCAAGGGTTTCAAAGTCTGGACATGTGATTTCTTTCAGCGCATATTTCTTTCAAAGGCTGGCTAGGTGAATCATGTAAAGTCACATAAAGAAAAAAAAAATCACCCTTGACATTTGCCAGACACAGAGTGTCACAGCATGCACGCTGTGTGACAAGGTATGCACAACTAGTTCCGGACGGAAAAGGTACGGAAGGTTGTGGCAAGCACATTGTTCGTCTGTCACTTGCATAACAAGTCATACAAGTCGGCAGCCGGCCTGGCAAGTCACCTTGTGAGAGGTGCGAGGGAGCAAACGTGATTAGGCGGCTATCATCTGTGAAGATGCGGCGAATCATCATCATCTTACACACACACACACACACACACACACACACATATATATATATATATATATATATATATATATATATATATAATTATTTATTTAAAAATATGATTCCAACACCCTACATAAGAGTTCTCATGTTTCAAAACAAAAGCCGAAAACTTCAATATAATTATTTGAATTAAATTGAATTAAAGTAAGCTCTGTTCCATCTTGAAGCGAAATTTTTTTTTTGGAATAACTTATTTCTGAAATTTACGTGTTTTAATAGCATATTCATTATTGAAATCAAAATTTCCATGGTAATGGCTAGAGCGATTGTTTAAATAGAAAGGGGTGTAGGGTGTTAATAATTTGTATCAGTATAGAGTTACATCCAGATATGTCAAGTCAGGGTAAGGTTGGGGTGTCTAAATTTAAAAGATGATTACGCTTAGTCTGGTTTACGTGTCTATGGAGATTTATTTATTTATTTTTTTTTTTTCTGAAAGGGTTTTGTGTATATATATATATATAAAAAACTGCCGTAACATTTGTTTTTTGACAATTTCATAAAGGGTTATCTTTTTTGTAGGGTATTTAAACTATTTATTAGGACTATGGATTTTAAAAATTATTTTATTGTTTGTTTGTTTTTATGCTAATTATTCAATGCAAAAATTTGATGATGTCAGCAAAAAACCGTTAACTCATGTCTATTGTTTAATAGATTTTTATTATTTAGAAACTTAATAATGTGTAGTTTTTCATTTTCACACACAGACACAGACACACACAGACACAGACACACACACACACATATATATATATATATATATATATATATATATATATATATATATATATATATTCGCAGATAGTACTGTTTCGCTGTATAACAGCTTCTCAGTGCGACTAGATGCCCCAAAGCCTCAGTCACCATTTGGGCCGATTTGGTGTCAGTTGGAGTCTCTACCCCTAAGCCATCAGCACTCGGCTGAGAGAAACTGCTAATTCTAGCGTATTGTTTTTACGCATGTAAACAAACACCATTCAGCCAGAGTACTCATATTCATTTTACCAAAGAGCTTTGCGTTTTAGCGTAGGCGGCTGCTGTTTGTAGA